>OW240912.1:265690587-265771020 GCA_933207985.1 Pelobates cultripes
CTCTTTGTGATAGAGAAGCCAGACAAATCATTTTGCATAGTTTTTGGATCTCAAAAGATTCATTAGCAGTATAAACTATCAAAGATTCTGAATCTAGACTATTTTGTCGGTAACTCACACTTCTTCAAGAAGTGGACTTAATGGCAACTTTGGATCTAATTGTTGCCTACTTGTATGTACCCATGATTATTTCCTCAAAACAAAATGCTTAGATGGAGATAATTGACTTTTCAGTTCCTGACTCAATTATCTCTCCGGTTAAGAGGAGGAGTTTGTAACTTGTAACTAGTCCCCTCTCAGGTCCAGGTGAGGGATTATCCTGTTTGTGTGGGAGTGTCAGGGGTGTGTTTAATGTGTCCCTGTATTGTAGAGTGTAGCGGAGAGGTAGTATAATCCACAGTATCTCTACTGGTAGACAGGAACAGCATACAATAATCCAAGAAAGCAAGTACAGCATATAATAATCCCGGTAGCGTTATAAGGATTCTTCCTTCCCAAGAACTAGACGACACATAGGCTGGGCATCAACTGAGGTTTTATTCACAAGCTCCAGTATTTATGTGGTTCCCCATGCAAGGGGTTTCCTTACTGACTTTACAGGGGTTGTACAGTAGGGGACTACATGGGGAACTTAACACACAGAACATTTATCCCACCATGCACAGCTGTACGAGAGGGATACTCCCACTAGAATATCCTGTTAAATGGATTATCCCTCCGTACAGCAGAACTGACTTTTTAATTAAAAATCCATAACATATATTATTCGTGCCATTGTACCGAATGACCGTTCGGCAGATAGCTTGGGTCTGAGCGCATACTTCGTGAAAATACCGCTCAGATCCCAGCACAATTAGCCGAACGCCGCACGAAATACACTTTAATGTAAACTCCTCATAAAAAAGTCATGAATACACATGTAGAGCGAAAGTACAGAAAGACCGTGGTCCCGAATGGCCTGGAAGTCCAGCGGTGTTTGTGCCGTCGAGTAGCTGATTTTAGTTCCAGGCGCATGACGACCGAACACCGCTGGGCTAACAAAGGATCCAAGATGGTGGTCGGTATCCGAACGGCGGCCACCCTGGAAATCTATTAACATTTCAGGCAGTCTTAAAGCAACAATATCACATAAAGGTAAATACAGTTTTAAGTGGCTAGGTTTGCCACATGAAGCTCTAATCACTAGTCTGCTGGGAACAGGAGAGCTATAATTCGAGGATTTTACAATTATCATGACGGAAAGTTCCGGAGGCTCCTATTATGCTGTACTCTTTCTTTAATACCCTCAGCAGCAAAGAATACATTATTGAAGAAAAATAAACATTTGAAGAAAAATAAACATTTGAACTAGGTATAACATCATGGTGACAATGTCCGCCTAGCAACATGACCATCCAATCAGTGTCGTCCTTCTCCTATAGTAGGCGGAGCATTGATGACCAATTCCTCTTTCTTTCTTGCGTATCCCGAAGAATAAACTAAAAACTCGGAACAGGAAACCGGATGAACCGACGAGCCATAACAAGGTATGTGGCTCCAAGAGCTCCTTCAATCCAGTCATGCTAGAAGAGACAAGAAAATATGGTAATGTCTTGGACTGATGGGTTTTCCATACATAGAGGATCACACATTTGACTAAACAATGGCAATAATTCATAGACGTAGTAAGAGGGACTACTGATCTGAGGACAATCGTGACAATGAGTCTCAAATTAGATAAAGTCCTAACGCCTGTGATGGCTCCAATATCACCAAAAATGAACTTACCATGGAGAGGTCTGTAACTTACCTTGCCCCACATCCAAGCCGTCCAAGGGCGGGTGGGTGGGATAATACTCGCCTCCGTGTCTTTAATAAAATCATGACTTTCCGTCATGATAATTGTAAAATCCTCGAATTTTATTAAAGACCCGGAGGCTCCTATTATGCTATTTTAAAGCTGTGAGATCACGGCTTCTGCAAAATGCTGGATTGGTTTGAAATAGAAATTACGGAAGGTAGATTCCGCGGACCAATCAGCCGCCTTCAATATATCCTCTAAACGACAACCAGCAAAGGAGGCCTTAGAGGCCATGGCACCTCGAACCGAATGGGGAGAGAAAATAGAGGTGTCAATACCTGCCAAAGACATGAGCCATTTCACCCAGCGGGCCAAGGTTGGAGAGGAAACCGGAGCATGCGGTTTACGGAAGGAGATAAAGAGTTGGGGGTCTGACCCAGTCCGAAGGGGTGCGGTACGGGCTTCGTACGCCCGAAGGCACGCTACCGGACAAAGGAGTGGCTGTGCAGGAAACGCTGGATACAGGACCGTCCGGGATGACGATTTCGTCCTCCGTGAGATGTCAAAGACTACTCCTTCTGGAGAGAAGGATCGGGCATTGACATCGAGTGCTCTAACGTCTGACACTCTCTTGCATGAGATTAGGCATAACAGCATAACTAGTTTAGCTGATAGTTGTTTCAACGATAGAAACTCGTTGTCTGGCCACCGTGTCAAGAAATTCAATATTAGGGAGACGTCCCATAGGGAGGAATAGCGAGGTTGGGGCGGCCTTGCAAAGTGGATGCCTCGGAGAAGGCGACAGACAATTGGGTGTCGTCCTATCGGGGCCCCATCGATGCCGGTATGGCCGGCCGATATGGCTGAATGGTAGAGGTTTACTGTCCTGTAAGCCTTCCCGTCGTCATAAAGGGACGTTAAGAATTGCAGGACTGTTGTCACAGGAGTTGATAAGGGATCCAAACCCCGTGCCATGCACCAACCATCCCATGTGCGCCATGCAGATTTGTAAGACTGTCTCGTGCCGGGTGCCCATGCGCCCTCGAGAAGTTGGAGAGTCGATTGCGAAACTCCCTCGATCGACCAGGGTCCCCGGAAATCAGCCACGCCATGAGGCGGAGGAGTCCCTGACGGATCATGGGGTGGGGGTTCGCATCGGGGTCTCGTAGTAGAGATTGGGTGTCCGGGAGGAGCCGCGGGCGATCTATGGCCATCTCCAGAAGAGGAGGGAACCAGGGCTGTGACGGCCATAAGGGGGTTATTATCACCAAGCAGCCCAATTGGCGCCGTAGGTGGAGAAGACACCGAGGAATGAGGGCGAAAGGAGGGAAAGCGTAGTTCCTGGCGGTCGACCAGTTTTGGGAGAAAGCATTCGTAGCCGAAGCCTTGGGGTCTGGCCTCCAACTGAAGAAGGTCGGAAGTTGGGTGTTTAAACGAGAGGCGATCAAGTCTATTGCCAGAGGACCCCACAGATCCCAAATGTGCAGGAAGATTTGGGGGTCGAGATGCCAATCGCTGGAATCCCGCAGATGGCGGGAGTACCAATCCGCCGTAGTGTTGGACAACCCCGGTAAGTATTCTGCCCTGACCGCCATGTTGTGTTGCAGACAAAACTGCCAAAAGTCCCTCGCCAAATTCGCTAGGATTTTGGATCTCGTGCCACCGAGGTGGTTGATATAACGGACAGCCGATACGTTGTCCATCTTTAGTAGGATTGAGCACTGGGACAGTGTCGGGGAGAGGCTGCGAATTGCAAAGGACCCTGCAAGGAGTTCCAGGCAATTTATGTGCAGTGTGGACTCCGCCACCGACCAGCGTCCGCCTGTGGAAATATCTCCCCAGCGCGCACCCCAACCATAAGAGCTCGCGTCCGACTCTATGACCACATCTGGGGCCGAGCCGAAGATGGCTTTGCCATTCCACGCCTCCATGTGTATGAGCCACCAGCGGAGTTCTTCTTTCGCTTCTGCGTTTAGAGTCAGAGTATCTTCGTATGAGGCACCGCCTCTCAGATATGACGCCTGTAGGCGTTGAAGTGCTCTGTAATGAAGGGGGCCCGGGAAAATGGCCTGTATGGAGGCTGCTAAGAGCCCGATCACGCGGGCCAGATGTTTGAGAGATATATGTGGACAGGTAAGAACTCGTCTTATCTCTTTTTTGATATTTTTCATTTTGGATGTTGGTAAATACAAGGTTTGCATAACTGAGTCCACCAAGAGACCTAGGAATTCTATTTGTTGAGTGGGGGCTAGGATGGACTTTTCCCAATTTATGATGAATCCCAAATTCTGCAGCAAGGTTGTGGTCCAACCGAGGTGAACCTGTAGCAGTGAGACTGACTGGGATAGCAGCAGGATGTCATCTAAATATATGATTAGGCGTATTCCCCGACTGCGTAGGAGAGCAACCACGGGCTTCATTAGCTTGGTGAAACACCAAGGTGCGGAAGACAGACCGAAGGGAAGGCAGCGGAACCGCCATTTCCTTCCTTGCCACGTGAATTGCAGGAAGTCCTGGTGCCCCTGTGCAGTGGGTACCGTGAGGTACGCGTCTTTGAGATCGAGTTTGACCATCCAGTCGGCTGGTTGGAGCAAATCTCGTAGGCAATGAATGCCCTCCATCTTGAAGTGATGGTAAGTTACGTAAGTATTTAAGTGTTTGAGATTGATAACTGGGCGGGATCCGCCCCCCTTTTTTGGGACAATAAATAGGTTGCTCACAAAACCCGGGGTATGCATCGGGATTTCTTGAATAGCACCTTTGAGCGCCAAGTCTCGGACCTCCCCTAGAGGGGAAAAAGCAATCTCCCTGGGTGGGGAGTGCTGGATGGGAAGGGATATAAAGTCTATTAGGTACCCGTGGACAGCCCTTAGTATCCAGGTATCTGAGGTAATGAGAGCCCAGACATGGGAAAAAAGTGTGAGTCTGCCCCCAATCGTCACATGTGAAGAAAATTGAGAAAGGTAGCTTACCGTAAGGACGTCTTCCGGAAGGAGCGCCTCGTGTACCTCTCGACACCCATGGTCTGCCTCGTTGGGGAAAAAAGGTCGGGGCGGACAATAAAGGGGGTTCTCCCCGCATAGGAGCCTCGGCTCGGGCGTGAGCCTCTGTTGACTCTGCCGGACAGACGGTCCCTTGCTCTGCCGGCCCCACCAAAAACCTTTGGGTGGAACACCCTTTTTAGATTTGATTGTGCCCTATCTAAGGCCGTAAATGTTTGTACATAAGATCCCAGGTCTTTTACAAAAGATTCTCCAAAAAGGTACCCTTTTGCTAGGGCTCCAGGCTCAGTAATTGCCATATTTACGAGCTTTGGTTCTATTTTAATTAGAATAGCTTTACGACGCTCTGTAGCCAGAGCGGTATTGGCGTTGCCTATGAGGCATATCACCCTCTGAATCCAACCTCTAATAGTGAGGCGATCTAAAGCGTCATCTTGTGCCAAGGATTCCTCCACGGCTTTGAATATTTTGGTCGCTGGACCTAAGATATCCAAGACTTTGTCTTGACAATTATAAAGCGAAAAGTCTAGACCTTTCCTAGGTTTACAACCCGTCTTGCTTAAAAATTGTATGATCTTGGGATCGACTTGGGGTGTCTTACAGACTTCGTCTGGTACGGTGGGGCGTGGGCATTCAGCCCTCAGTTTACTACGTGTTGCCTTGTCCAGAGGCTTACGGACCCGTGAGGCGACATATTGCGCCACATGCTCAGCTGGTGACCATTCCGCAGAGCGGGGGTGACGCAAGTCATCCGGCTCAAACAGTGGTTCGCCCTGCGGGTCAAGGACTTTTCCCTGTTTAATAAAATCTGAGCTTGCGGTATTTATCTTAGTAGAGGGATTACACACCTCATCCATGTCATATTCCGAATCTAGGTCGGACAAATCGTGAGACTGATCTGAGTCTAGGGCTGGGGCACTCTCCTCATCTGAACTGAGTTCTGACTCAGTGGAATCAGGTTGGGCTTTAGCCCACTTCCAATGTCTAGCCGCTTTTGCCCGGCTAGAGGCTCTTTTGCACGGTGGGTTAGTATTCGCGCCATCTATGACAGGTGTTTTACTGTCCATTGTCAATTTGGAGGAGTGCTTGGTTTTTGCCGAGGCTTTGCGGCCGGGGCGAGATGGGTTGGGAATGGATGGTATCGCGACTGGCATAGCGGTCGGAGGGACCATACGTTGGGCCTGCCTTAGTGCTTGGGTAAAAGATTTTGAAATAGATGAAGACATAATGTCCATGGCAGATGCCAGGGCTTTAGAGACAGATTTGGACACAGTAGTATCCATGATAGCCTGAATATCCTCTGATGCTGGGAAATCCAGGTCATCCCCAGAAACTATAGGGGGAAAACCCAATGCAGTTTGGGGGTCAGTTGTTATCCCTGAGGGACCAGGCAAGTCATTAGCAGATTGCATTAGTGCAGTGTAACTGACAGGCAGGAGTTAAACAATGAAATAACTGGCAAGCAATGTAACTGACAGCAGGTGTTATTTGATTAATTTAATAGTAAAAGTTGTAAAGCAGGGTTAAGTAACCCAGCTGAAAATAACTAGAATAAACTAAGCAGTAAGTTAAACAGTAAAATCACTTAAGCTAATTATCAAATAATGGAGGGGAGCAGGAGGAAAGGGGACCGTCCGCCACTAATACTGGACACCAACTCCGATCAAGGGGCGGAGTGGGCGTTCCAGAGCAAAAGGGCGGGAAAAAAATGGAAGAAAATGGTCGGCGGGAACCGAAAAGATGGCCGCCGCGACGAGCGAAACCGGAAGCACAAGTGTATGCCGGTTTCGGCGGTGAAGGTACGAAGTTATACCGTCGCATGGGGAGGGAGAGTGAAAGTGCGGCTGGATGCGCGGTCAGAATTGGATCCGACCGCGACCACAGCCGGAGCTGAAAATGGCCGTTGGGGGCGTTCTGACAGGGCGCGCATGCGCGGACGGACCAAATGCTGGCAAAATTAAAGTGACAAACCCTCAGACCGGCCAAGCCCCTGAATATCAGGGCAGTTAGATGAAGGGGTCAGCCATGAGTAGTGTGGGATGTTAAAACAGAAGCAGGTAGTGCAATACACAACCAGGGTTAAAAGATTAGTCAAAGATTTAAAGGTACAATGTAGTCAGTACCAGAAAAGGTACCCATGAATGAAGGGTAATATAAGGAAAACAATTAAATATAATGAAGTACAAATAGCAAATTGAAAAGAAGTAACATCAAAGGATCCCACAGTGAGAGAACTGTGAGAGGTGTACTTATCTGAGGGTAGCAGCAAAGAAAGAGGAATTGGTCATCAATGCTCCGCCTACTATAGGAGAAGGACGACACTGATTGGATGGTCATGTTGCTAGGCGGACATTGTCACCATGATGTTATACCTAGTTCAAATGTTTATTTTTCTTCAATAATGTATTCTTTGCTGCTGAGGGTATTAAAGAAAGAGTGCAGCATAATAGGAGCCTCCGGGTCTTTAATAAAATCACTGCAGCACTTGGGATTCAGGAGACTAATAACGGATATACTCAGCCGTAGTATAGGGGATCCGTTACAATAAACAATAGTAACAAAGTATTGTAACACTGGTGTATTATGACATGATTATTGGTTACACTCTCAAAATTTTAGAAGTTATAATGCCTTCAAGCCTCTCAAGGTTTTCCCCAGGGGGCTGTCAATACACCTCCTCTGTTTGACATCTCCACAGGAATATTCAGGGAACATCGGTGTTCAGTAAAAATAAATGTATTCCAATATGTATAAAAAGCAACTAAAGGTCCTATGCATTTCTCACAGTTTTCTTGGACTTCCTCAGGGATCACCTGTAGTAAAAATCATTAAAAATAAATAAATGGACAGGAGGTAGTAATCAAACAAGGTGGAGTGAAGCAGAGCTGGAGGAGAGAATAGAGTGCTGCCCTTTAGGAGAGAGCAATGGACAGGTATGTGAAGTAGCAGTCAATCTGGGAGGCCATATGCTTTCCTAAAAAGATGGGTTTTGAGGCACTTTTTAATTGAAGATTAGGGGAGAGCTTGATGGTCGTAGGCAGGCTATTTCAAAGGAAAGGAACCACCTGCGAGAAGACCTGCAAGCGTGAGTTGGCCAGAGAGCAGTGGACAGGAGAAGGTCACAGGCAGAGCGGAGAGACCGAGAAGGGGCATACCTGCAGATCAGTGAAGAAATATAGGAGAGGCTATAATTGGTCTGTGCTTTATAGGTGTGGATTAGTACCTTGAATTGACTCCTCTAGGATACAGGAAGCCAATGTAAGGACTGACGTAGGGGAGAACTGTGAGAGGATCGACAGGAGAGGAATATCAGTCTAGCTGCAGCATTCATTACAGACTGTAGTGGGGCAATACGACTTGTGAGAAGACCTATTAGGAGAGAGTTACAATAATCCATGCGAGAGATTACTAGATTATGGACAAACTCCTTATTAGCATCTTGTGTAAGAAAGGGGCGGATGCGGGCTATGTTTTTAAGGTGAAATCTACAGAATTTGGTAACAGACTGGATGTGAGGCTCAAATGTGAGGCCAGAATCAAGTATAGCGCCAAGACAACGTGGTTGCAAGGATGGACTGATGTGGGTACCACTCACTTGAAGGGAGAGTGAAAGAGGAGGATCAGTAATTAGGAGGAGGGGAAAAAAGGAGTTCAGTTTTAGAGAGATTGAGTTTCAAGAAGCGGGAGGACATCCAATCAGAGATGGAAGAAAGGCAAGCAATGACACCTTGCAGGATGGCAGAGTTCTGGAGAGGAGAGGTATATCTGAGTGTCAACAGCGTACAGGTGGTATTGGAATCCAAATGAAGTAATACGTTTGTCATGAGAGGCAGGATAGTACAGAGCCTTGGGGGACTTCAACAAAGACAGGATAAAGGGAGGAAGTATCATTAGAAAAGGAGACACCGAATGAGCGTTTGGAGAGATAGGAGGAAAACCAAGAGAGAACAGGGTCACAGAGACCAAGTGATTAAAGAGTTTGGAGAAGGAGAACATGGTCAACAGTGTCAAAGGCAGCACAGAGATCAAGAAGAATTAGTATGGAGTAGTGCCCTTTGGATTTAGCTGTGATTAGGTCGTTAGTGACTTTAATAAGAGCAGTCTCAGTAGAGTGGAGGGAGCGGAAGCCAGACTGAAGAGGGTCAAGGAGAGAGTTGGAATTCAGGAAACAAGTCAGATAGGTAAAGACAAGTCTTTCCAGAAGCCTTGAGGAAAAAAAGGAGCAGGGATATGGGACGATAGTAAGATGGGTACTACAGTAGCATGTTTAAGGGCAGCAGGAATAACACCATAAGAGAGAGAACAGTTGAACAGTTGAAGATGTGTGTTAAGGAAGGCACAAAAGAAGAGAGATATGATAGGTGAGATGGGACAGGATCAAGCGGGCAAGTGGTGGGGCGAGAGGAAAGGAGAAGCGCAGCCACCTCTTGTTCAGTAGCCTGGGAGAAAGTCTGTAGGGTAGGAAAGGCATGATCCAGGTGTGGTTGAGAAAGCAAGGGGCAAGTTGGTGAGAATTCTTTCCTTAGCTGTTTAATCTTGTCGGTAAAGTAGCATGCAGTGCTATCGGCTGTAAGGTTAGTTTGGGGAGTGGCCACAGCAAGGCAAAGAAGGGAGTTAAAGGTATTAAAACGATGCCTGGGATTGCGGGAGCATGAGCTAATGAGGGAGGAAAAGTATGACTGTTTGGCAAGGGCTGTGCTGTATGAATGCAACATGAATTTGTAGTGGAGGTCAGACTGGGTGCTGATTTAGTGTGTTAGGGGAGTGTTCTCCTCAAGATGAATGTCTTAAGTGGGGCTGTAGCGTCCAGGGCAGATGTGAGGGTAGTGTTATATGAGGAGATAGCCAGTGAGGGACAGGTGAAAGTAGGGATGGATAGAATTTGGGAATCAATATTAGCTCCTGGAGGTCAATATAATTCAATATAAAACACAAGAGCTAAATGCAAGAGCTAACATGAACTAAAATGTTCACAACCACTTTCTGTCCCCACCCCTACTGGGCTGCTCTGCCTTTAAATACCCGGGCCAAATGTTTTTCCCTGTCCGGTCCTGGCCAGCTACATGGGTGGCGGACTTAGCTCACTGTGATAGCCGAAGGGAAGTAGTTTTGAGGCTATTGAGAAGAAGGGTAGGTTAATGGGAATGTTGAAGTTAGGGATGGAATCTTAGAGGAGAGGAAGTAGGGAAGCCAAGCAGAAACGTGGTCAAGGAAGAGGAAAGAGGGGATCCAGGGGGAGGGGACAATAGATAACTGTAATATTAGCAGAGATGGGTTTGAAAAGGCAAATTGAATGAAATCCAAATAAGGAGAAAGAGAGGGAAGGGGTGTGGGTAGAGGTTTAAAGGAGCAGTGAGGTGAGAGCAGAAACCCTACACCACCACCTTTGCTTTTAGAGTGTCTTGGGTTGTGGGAAAATTGAAGACCACCAAAGGATAGAGAGGCAGGGGTATCGGTGTCAGAGGGAGAGAGCCATGTTTCTATTAAGGCTGGGAAGTCTAGGGAACGAGAGATGAAAAGGTTGTGCACAGCAGTGGATTTAGTAACACAGCAAACAGAGCGTGCATTCCAGAGGGCAGTATGGAAGGAGGATTTAAAGGAAGAGTGACATGAGATGGGTTTGAGATTATTGTGATTCCTGGAGTTAGCAAATGGTGGGTTTGCGGAGGTGGGACCGGGATTTGGAGAGACATCACCAGCTGCTAGGAGTAGAATGATTGAAAGTACGAGAAGTTGGGAGTAGGATTTAAAAGTTTTGTGAAAGGGTTTGTATTTAGCGGTTTTAGAAAGGGTTGGTGGAGATAGGCTGGAAATGTATATGTAGAGTGCATAGAATGAATAGAGAGGGGAGGGAAGTAAAGTGGGAGCGATGAAAATAGTCGCTACAGCAAGTTGTGGCCTGCGAAAGCCTGAACTGAGGAAAGTAGGCCGATTTCCTCTCCCTCTTATGAGCTGTACAGCATTATATTCCACAGTCCCACCCCCTCTAGACTGGTGAGGGATATACCAGTCCCCACTGGAGTGCCGAACTACACATGGCCATAATATCAGACGGACCCATAACACTGAACTCCAGCTGTGTGTGTCCTAAGATGGCCGCCGAGGGCAGACATCATGTGAAGTCTGACATGCCTGAACCATTGGACACGGGTACTCTCCCATCAAGCATGGTCTATGGAGACATAGGGCTATTTGCACATACCAGCAGGGCCCTGGCATTACTGGAGGCAATATTTGAACGCTTTTGGAATCGCTTGGAAGAATGCCTGGTGCCAATACCCCACCTCTCCTAC
The DNA here is from genome assembly GCA_933207985.1 of Pelobates cultripes. Taxonomy (NCBI): domain Eukaryota; kingdom Metazoa; phylum Chordata; class Amphibia; order Anura; family Pelobatidae; genus Pelobates; species Pelobates cultripes. The sequence goes on from OW240912.1 coordinate 265,701,663, forward strand.
AAGGATAGTTTGAAAGTGCCCAGCTGAGAACACAAGAGGGTCACCCTAAAGCATGTTACTCATCTTAAATGCCCACCCCGACCAAGAGCCATGTGGGGCTTGCCCCCACGATGCCGACCAAGCCAGTGGAGGATCAAAGGCCGAACTAGGCGGCAAACCACCTGGGAATTTCACTGCCCCTCTAAGGGGAAGCTGTTGGCCTTACAAGGTGCCCGAGTCCGTGGTACAGAAGTAAAGGCCCCTGAACAGGCCTGGGTCAAGAGGAAGGTACCCTCCTGGTATATTTATGCTGACACACCCAGCGGACACTCCCTACCTACTATAAGCCTACCTGTGGCTGGCATAGGCTGAATCTTGATACTGCAACCCCAATCCAGGGACTCTGGAGGCATCCAGACACACATAATGTTATCACACAGCTTTTAGTGTAGAGGACTAGTCTAGTGCCCCACATGTGTGGCTTTATAACTCATTAACCACATGTTGTCCTTTACCATACTTTTCTCCTACACCCAGTGGTAGTTTACTCACTCGCACAGTCAGTATAAGTACACAATAGTAGTATATGTTCATTATACTTTTTGTATTAAAGGAACACTATAGTCACCTAAATTACTTTAGCTGAATAAAGCAGTTTTAGTGTATAGATCATTCCCCTGCAATTTCACTGCTCAATTTACTGTCATTTAGGAGTTAAATCACTTTGTTTCTGTTTATGCAGCCCTAGCCACACCTCCCCTGGCTATGATTGACAGAGCCTGCAAGAAAGAAAAACTGGTTTCACTTTCAAACAGATGTAATTTACCTTAAATAATTGTATCTCAATCTCTAAATTGAACTTTAATCACATACAGGAGGCTCTTGCAGGGTCTAGCAAGCTAGTAACATAGCAGGGGATAAGAAAATCTTAATTAAACAGAACTTGCAATAAAAGCCTAAATAGGGCTCTCTTTACAGGAAGTGTTTATGGAAGGCTGTGCAAGTCACATGCAGGGAGGTGTGACTAGGGTTCATAAACAAAGGGATTTAACGCCTAAATGGCAGAGGATTGAGCAGTGAGGCTGCAGGGGCATGTTCTATACACCAAAACTGCTTCATTAAGCTAAAGTTGTTCAGGTGACTATAGTGTCCCTTTAAGCTTGTTTCTGTTCTCACCTATTATAAAAAGTGCAGTGCAGATATTTCATATCAACCTTATACCAGTACAATGCAGTCTTACATTCATGTGAAATGTCAAAAGATGCTTGTATGCTATACTATGCACAACTAAAAGAATGTAAAAAAAAAGTTAAAGGACCACTTCATCAAAACTTAAAGGAGAACTTTGTTCTCAATCAAATGCTGCTCCTAGAGCAACTTTTGATTAGCGCAGCTTGGTGATTTGCGTACTAGCCGCCTCTTTTTTGTATGGGGAAGCATTGGATTGGCTAAGATCATCAAGTCTTATGATCTCAGCCAGTGAGGTAGTGAGACCGCAGTGAGACTAGCATGCCACAGTATATACGTTAAGTAAATTTCTTATTTTAACTCTTGCAAGGGGAAATAGTCTAAATGGTTGGGAACTAGAGCATTAGTAATATATTTTTATTCCTAATGTTCTAGAGTTGCTTTTAAGAGTAAAAATCTCTAACTATAAGATGAATACACATATGGCTCCATTAATGTATATTCATTGATTATATTCCACATGGAAATGTTTGAGAAAGCCTCGGACCAATGCAGTAATTTATTCCACAAGAATTTTGTTGGTCTCATCGTTAACCATAGAAATAGTTCCCTTGATCTCCATTTTTTTGTCTATCTATTTTTTTTCCAAGAAATTCTGTTTTCATTCCTACATAGTGAAGTGAGTGTTCTAGACAACAACAAAAGAGGGAACATTTAAAAATCTTAGTGACTTCCTTTGATGGATTTCTCAAATTTTGCAATAAGGCGTCATTTCTACCACATGTATGCATAATCTCTCAGAATTTCATAATTCCTCCATATGAAAAGGTTGGATAGGAGTAATGTACCTTCACAGAGACCCTCTCAAAGATGTCCTCTCGATCAGTCCCTTTCAGTGTGACCCAACCCTCCCACAGATAAAAATAGCCCAGTAGGAGGTTGTAAGCACAATGTTGACTCTATCTTGTTTCACACTTTACCATCATATTTTCTGCATAGTTTCTGCATTCCAGGGAGGTATAATTGAGGGTGGACTATGAGTGATGGGATGGTCTTAAGGTGTGGTAGAAGTGTGGAATACAAGCCAGTTATCTTTGTTTCTGTCATGCACCTTGTTCATTGTATATTTTGCCAAAGGGAATTTTTATGGACTTATGTCCAAAACAATGGCCACCTGTCTAGTTACATGACTTTACCTAGTTTGATCTGGAAATTCTTTGTTTCGAGATACTTGATTAAGTCACATAAGCAATTCTTGTTAACAACAACCTCTAATTTAAGACCTTAGTTAAGACACATCCCCATGTACCCTATTGGATACTATAAATTGTATGTGTAAGAGGGATTCATGAGAGATCCTTTGTATCTCTCCAGTATTGACAACATTGCTGTATGGTTCAATAAACCTTCTTATTCATCAAACATACTCAGTGTTATTTTCAGGCTCAATAATAAGTAGTAGTGTATATTCTTTTACAGCATTGACATTCTCCCTTAAGAAAACATTTTCTCATTGCACAATTGTTAGAACCAATAGGGGTACTACAGTTCACCTGCCTTACTCTGAGGCAAATATACAGATCTGGAGGATGCAGAAAAAGGTATGTTCAACAGCCAGTAAGTTAAAAGAATTGACAGTATTACAAAAATTCTATTTTTTTTAATATATTTATTTTGTGCACAAAATTAACAAACACCCTTGGTACGCCACAACAGCGGTATCAAGGTATATAGAAGTTCAGTACGCAATACAAGTTGTGACATTTGCTACTCAGGCTCATTTTTGTTTTAGTAGAAGCAAGGTTTCAACAGTTAGATTTCTCTTTTTGTTTAGTAAGCTAGTAAGGCATACATGATAACCTAATAGTTAATCCTGACTTGTATGAGAGAGTTGAGATTCATACATACATACATACATACATACATACATATATATATATATATATATATATATATACACACACACACACACACACACACACACACACACACACATATACACAGATAGCAACTGGCAGGTTTAGACTTGCTTTAGTCTATATATGTAGATTAAAAGTATGGTGTAGAACTGGCTAGGCATACCTGTCCAGTATCTATATAAAACTTTGAAGCAGAGTAGACTCTCTAGAAGGAAAAGTGCTGTCCACCGAATAATAAATTGGATTAATATGCTAGGCAAACTAATGAAAAACAAACAATAACTGGAGCACATTAAATTTAAGCAGATCATCTGGACCGCAGTGACAGGTGGAATGTGGTAGTGCAGTATCATGTTATGCAGGACTCAGACACGGCAGAGGAAGGGATTTTGTTCGGGATAATAGGCAGTGTGTCTGCAAACACGTTTGACCAGCATCTCAAGTAGTTGCACATTGTATGTAAGCAATAATAAGCTAAACAGGCTGGCCCATCCCATCTCTGCTGAAAACTTTTCTATGTTGTTATTATGCCTAGTGGCTAGACCCCTCCACCTCACTACCGCTCCTTGCACATTGAAAAATAAAAGACCTATGAACATAGCATACACACAAATAGAAGCAATAGGGGTTTAAATCAATTAAGATGGCAGTTATCTAAATCTTAAGAAGCTCAGATATTGGGCAGAAGGCCTATTGTTATGAGAGAGAGTCATCAGTAAGCTGATTCCCAGGATCGGAAAGTGCCAGGAGCGTGCGGATGGATTGTGAAGTGTCTCCGGCAGGAGTGGTTGCGTAGACTGGTATCCCGTTCAGCCGTTGCCTGCAATGGGTGTCCCACGTTTTTGCATTTCGGCCAGGCCATGCAGGTTCCTGTGCCCAAGTGCTGGTAGAAGGGGCTGGTCTGCTGGTAGGGTCCGGATCGGTAGTGGAGCAGGACGTTGTAGGCTTCTGGACCCGGGTACCGCCAGGTGGGGCGAATGAGCATGTCGAGTCTTGCTTCCCCACTGTGCATTGGGACCTTGTTGTTGTCGCATGCGGTATTTCAGCCTCTTGTGCTTGTTGGTTCGTTGCCATGATGAGGCCTGTCATGCAGGTAAGGCCTTCGGAGCGTTCCTCCGGTTTGGAGGCAGCCTCTTAGAAGGCTGCTTGGCTGTTGTGAGGCAAGTGGTTGTGTTCTGCCCTCTATCTTGCACCAGAAATTGGCAAGCAGTGCGTCCAGGTTTTGTGAGAGTCCATGGTGTGAGTCAGTGGGACCGGGGAGGCACATGGCGTACGCCATGATGGGTGTCGCGCTGGGTTGTAGGTATATGGAAGTGGCTTTGCCTTGTGCTCCCACTGATCCAGATTTGCCTCTCTGAACACCCCTGACGTTGCAGAGTGGGGAGTAATGGGGTTTTTCCTCGTTTTGCGTCGTCACCATGCGGTGCCGTACCGAGAGATGGGCCGCCTCACGCTAGGCCTCATGCTGTGAGGAGTGAAGCCAACAGGCTCCAGATGTGTCACAGACTGCAGCATGCGTGTCCAACCCAATCGTTGGTCAGGTAGGTCAAGTTTTGTCGCCAGTTGCAGGCTTTGTGTGGCTAGATGTGTCATTAATCACCCTAGTTTCTGAGGAGCTTTGCTAAAGCACATCTGTCCTCCATGCTAGTCAGGCTCTGCCCCCCAAATTCTATATTTTTATTACTAATATTTTTCTTCAGTTCTTAGTAGTGCTCTGAGTTTCTTGGTACTTCTTTAAACCACTTGCTATGTCATGACTGATGTCATTGAATGTTGGCTGATAAAGCAAAATAAAGCTATAATTTTCTCCAATTTATAAGTATCAGTTAAAAGCGTGGGGAAAAACAACAGAACTCAGATAATGAATATCTGACCTTAAAAAAACATTGACTGTTTAAATTGAAAAAAATACCCATGTGTCCTGACATACATTGGCAAGGCAGCTTAGAAATAGGGACAAAGGCTAATTACACATACAATTGAGAACAGTTACTGCTACACATATCAAGCAATGTGACTGAACTCAGGTAATTAGAAAGGTGTCGAATGCATTATTAAATTATGTCTGGCAAGGAATGATGCTGCAATGCATGTATTATTTGAAACATGTTCACAATTTATGAGAGCTAGACATTCACTTTCATATGCACATTGATTGCTATGTGTGAACATTGTTTACCCAGCTGTTACTAATGGAAAGACAATGAACACATTGTGCATTATTGTTATCTATGCAATTATTTGGGATTCTGTTTACCAGTCTGTATCTAGAGCTGGGCAACCGGATGTTAAGTAGTCTTAATTATACATTAATCAGTCACAACATTAAAAGCACCTGCCTAATGTTGTGTAGGTTCCAGTGCACAAGAGGGAGCAGAGCAGGAACATGACTGCAGCCCCAGTGAAAAGCCTATTCATTCCAGCTCTGCCAAAAATAGGGAGGCTGGATGGATTTCAATAAAAACAATAAAACAAATGTATAATCTCTGAGTGTCTGTCAAGGTGTGTGTGTCTGTTAAGGTGACTACTCAGTGAATCAGTTACTTAAAACAGCAGCCAGCAGGGTAAAAAGGTAAAAGGAAGAGCGACAGAGAGCAAGTAAAAAAAAAAAAGAACTTCCTTCCTGTGAGTACCAACAAGTTCAATTCATATATAAGCAGTACTCTGAACTGCACAGCGCCATCTACAGCTCAAGTTCTAATTATATACATGTTATCCAGTACATGCCCCCCAACAATTCCCCCCCACCAGCCCTATCACACATATTATCCCCCCTGCCAGCCCCTCCATGTTTCTCTCCCACCCCCCATGTTTGTGACTGACAGGCACACACTATTACTGACAGGCTATGACAGACATGGAGCTTTGTTAGTTAAAACATTCTGGCTCCTAACTTTTTTAGCTGGCTCAGATTCCAAGCAAATTTGTAAAGCTCTGCCCTAACCCTCAAATTGCTGACCCTATACCTACTACAGCCCCTATCCCCCCAATTGATGCCCATATACACTACTACAGCCCCTAAAAGCCCTTTTAACCCAATAGTTGCTCTTATTTCCCTACTGCAGCCACTATCCATATTACGGCCCCCAACCCCACTACTACAGTCTCCAAATGCAGCCTCTATCCCCCTACTCCAGCCTTTAACTCTCCCACTACAGACTATTTCCCCACACTACAGCGCCTATACAGGGGCAGACTGAGCGGTCGGGCACTTCGGACATGGTCCGAGGGCCCGTCGCTGAACTACCACACTTAATTTCACCCAATGTTGTCTTGGACAACATTGGACTTTGGGGACATGGTGGCCGGCACTACTTACCCAGCCTGGAAGGAGGGGCCCGGGGAAAGAATGAGTGATGTGCGCGTAGGCGCATCTCGTCGCGTTGACGTTACGTACTAACGTCAACGTGTGCCGCCTGCATGGGCCGTATTTCATTGTAAGGCAAACAGAGTGCGGAAGGATTCTACCGCACACTGCCTTAAAAAGACAAAGAAGCCTGGGCTGGGCCGCACATTTTTTGGCCATCTTTAGCTACAGCCAGCCAGCAAGCCCAGCCTGGCAGCCAGCATGTCCAGCCTGCCAGTCAGCCAGCAAGCCCAGCCTGCCAGCCAGCCAGCAAGCCCAGCCTTCCAGTCAGCCAACAAGCCCAGCCAGCCACAGCCAGCCAGCAAGCCACAGCCTGCTAACCAGCAAGCCACAGTCTGCCAGCCACAACCTGCCAGCCAGCCACAGCCAGCAAGCCAGCCAGCAAGACAAAGCCTGCCAGCCAGCCAGCCTGCAAGCCACAGCCTGCCAGCCAGCTAGCAAGCCCGCAGCAAGCCAGCAACCATAATTGTGAATGGGAACCAGAGTGTTAGAGAGACCCCCTGCCAGACCCCATTCTTTAAACCGACGATCTCTCATGGACACTCAGAGAAGGGACTCTTTCTAACACTCTTTAAAGGACACTGAGATGACCTCTGTTAGAAAGACCCCCCTCCAAGCTCATATGACTCCATTGTAGTCTCTAATGGGGCCTGAAGGGTACTCTTTCTAACACACTCTCTAATGGACACTGAGATGGCCTCTGTTAGAAAGACCTCCCTCCAGGACCCATTAATCTCCATGTTAGTTTCTAATGGGGTCTGGAGGGGACTCTTTAAACTGAAGATCTCTCATGGACACAAAGAGAGGGACTCTATTAGATATACCTGTAACGAACGCTGGTATAGTAGATACCCGTTCGCCTATTTCCTCTCAAACTGTTTCCTTTCTTCATACTAATGGCAGTCTCCCAAGTGTATTCTCCCAGTAAAGTAGACAGGCACCCAAACATCAGCCAAAACTAGATAAAGGGTGTAACAGGAATGATTTTAATGGGTGCCACACTGGCTTTTATGCAAGTCCCCAGGCAAGGATTACTCCCACATGGACCTTGTTGGAGACTCCAGTACAAAGTTATACACTGTGACGAAAGCAATTTCGCCACTGGTTTTTGGAGAGGACTACTTGCCAGCCTTTTACTCTGTGACTATGGCCCCTTTAATTTATTTTGGCTGAGAGACCCTAATTGTACCTATTGGGACTTTAAACATTTGGTTCTTCGAACTCCCGAACAGTTGAAGTGGCCATTTTGTTCGCATGGGCTAAAACCACGAATAGACTTCAGGGGGACTTAGCCGCGAATGCCCTGGAACTATTTTTGGCATGAAAACCTTGCGGTTCCCGGTCGGTCCTCGAGCATCACTTAGCCGCGATTCTATGGAACTGTTTTGGGCATGAAATCCTGTGTTCTGGGCATCACCTTTGCTGTAAAACTTGTATAAAAGGCCAGTGTGTGCCATTAAACTTTTTGTTCCTGTATGACCCTCAACACATAGTCTTGTCTCGTGATTGGTCTGTGTTCAGTAGTTTCAACTGCCGAATGGAAAAAAGTTAAATAACCAAAATAACAGGGTAATTTCTTCACAATACCCTTTTCCAGGTCCCTGTAGAGTAGTCTACTTCACTTCCGGCAGTATGTCTATTGATGGGAGATCGTGGAAAAGAATCTCTTTAGGGGAGCTTCACTGTGCTTTAGTGCATTTATACACTTTTTAATATATTTCTCAATTACATTAGAGTAATAGTAATAAACTTTTGTTAAAAAAATGCACTTATAACACAGGGCTGAATCCAGAACCTAATCTCGGGAGGGTCATGGGCACATTATTTAAAGAAACAATCTAGGCACAATAATGACTACAGCTCTCTGTAGTAGTTATGGTGCCAGGAGTGCCGTGGTGCCCTCCCAGAGTAAGTAGTCAAACCCTTTAAAAACCAGTTTAGATGTGCAGTTTGTTTGTGTATGGGGTGACAGTGTATTTGTGTGTGAGGGGTGCAGAGTGCAGAGTGTATTGCAGAGTGTATTGCAAAATTCCTGATAGGTTTTACCAACATATTTGATGTTGCAGCTGCATGTTATCAAATATACTATTTTAGTAGTGCTGGGTCCCAAAGTTGGTCATATGTACCTATGCATCTTATTGTTGATTTTTGAGGTTGAACTTTGTGATTTCTAAGGATACTTGTCCTTTCCATCTTGGAGACTCATTGAAATGCAGTCTTGAGTCTTATTTCGCCACCAACTGTTAATTTAATCTTGAGATCCAGGAATTCAAGTTGGTCTTCGCTGATGACATATGTGAGTTCTAGGACAATATTATTGTTGTTACGTTTGGATACCATTTCTTCAAATTGAGAAATGGAACCTGTCCAAAAAAGAAGGATGTCACCTATATACCGATGCCAGTTAAAATATATTCATCAAATCCCATTGATGTCCTTTCCAAGAGGTCTGTGGCTTCCCACCAGCCCAGGTATAAGTTAGCATAACTAGGGGCATATGCCAAACCCATCGCTGTGCCCCTAGTTTGCAGATAGTAGTTTCCATTAAAGACAAAGTAGTTATGGTTAAGTATAAATTTCAAAAGTTCTATGAGGAAAATTTTTTGAGGACTGTTTAATTTCTGACATTTGTCCAAAAAGAATTGGGTTGCCCTTAAGCCAATGTCATGCGGGATTTTATTGTATAGGGATACAATATCAAGACTTGCTAAAAGGGTTAATAAAGTCTGTTTCATATCCTGAAGATAGAGGGTAGCGCTATTACAAACGGGTGAAGTATTTTTTCCATGAATCTACTGGCTTGTTCCGTGAGTGAATTATTGCCCAAAACAATCCGTCTGCCTGGTGGATTTACGGCATCCTTATGAATTTTAGGTAAACAATAAAAAATGGCAATTGTTGGTGTATTATTTGGTAACAAATCTCAATTCGACTTGAGAAATTATATCATTATCTTTGGCCCGGGTAAGTATTTGTATAAGTTCTTTTAGATAATTGCTGGTGGGGTCACCTGGATGTTTTTTTTATAACATGATGTATCATCAAAGATGTGCTATACAGATGTGGATGTATTTTTCTTTATCTAGGAGCATATTTTGTTGCAGTGATATTTAGTTACCTCTCTATTTATATATAAATATTTTATTTCTGTCACTCTATTCTCTAGCCTAAAATTATTTGGAGATTGGGTATGGTGGGTAACATAGTGAGAGAGTAGAATTTGGGTAACGGGTGCCCTTGAAGGCACATTAGCCTCTATCTCTAGTAGGGCTATTACCACTAATCTCTCTTGTTTCCTCTCCTCTCCACTTTGTAGCCATTGGAAATTGAGTAGTTCTCTCAGTCAGGGATGTGTCTTCCGCGAGGCAAACAAGGCATTTGCCTTTGGCGGCACTTTGCAGGGGGTGGCAAAAAAAGACGCCCGCAAATGCCTAGGCAGAACACTTACTTGCTTTGTGTCCTGGGGGCCTCAAGAGCTGGCCAGCTGGCCACTTTTGAGCCCCCTCGAGGTGGGCGGCGGGTAGCGGGCAGCGGGCAGCTAAGGAGCATACTCACCTGAGCTCTTCCAGCTCAGCTCCGTTCGCGCTGCTTAATGAAGCTGGGAGCCGGAATATGATGTCAGACCGGCTCCCGGCATCACTAAGCGGCGCACGAGGGAGATGAGCAGGAAAATCAGAGCTCCCTCGCCGCCTACTCAGCCTGTCCGCCCCCTGCCTGTCCACCCAGCAGTCCTACTGGACAGGTAAGTAATCCACTCCAGCTCTCCCAGGGAGGCTGGGTGGATTTAAAATAAAATTTAAAATAAATTATAATTTGTGAGTGTTGGCAGAAATCTGTATGTGTGTCTCTGTCTGTAAGTGTGTGTGTCTGTGAGTGTGTGTGTCTGTGAGTGAATGTGTGCGTGCATCTGTCAGTGAGAGCGTGCGTCTGTCAGTGAGAGTGTGCGTCTGTCAGTGTGTATCCAAGTAATGGTGTGTGTGTATGTCATTGTTTGTCAGTGTATATGAGTGTATGCGTCTGTCAGTGAGTATATGCGTCTGTCAGTGAGTGTGTGTGTCTGTCAGTGAGTGTGTGCATCTGTCAGTGAGTGAGCATCTGTCAGTCAAAGTGCGGCCTTGACAGGAAGGGGTGGGGAAAATTTAAGTACTGATCTCAGTACAATATAGTTGTAAGTTTTAAGCATATAGAGTTGTAGAAACCGCACCTACTCAACTATTTTCTATATATGTATATATATATATATATATATATATATATATACAAATATTTACAAATTCTGGCACTCTTCCCCAACAAAATCTCAGAAAAATTCAGACCAAGGTGATTCTCAGTGCAAAATATAAAATCCAGAGAAATGAGAGCACTCACTGGGTTTAGAATGTATATTTAAATACTAGGCAAACAAATCAACGTTTCGACCGTCAAGCGGTCTTTATCAAGATATTGGAAGCTAACTATCTGCAAACTAGGGGCACAGCAATGGGTTCGACATGTGCCCCTAGTTATGCTAACTTATACCTGGACTGGTGGGAAGCCACAGTCCTCTTGGAAAGGACAGCAATAAGATTTGATGAATACATTTTTAACTGGCATCCTTCTGATGACATCCTTGTGTTTTGGACAGGTTCCATTTCTCAATATGAAGATATAGACATAGACACACACACATAAATACGGGGCCCCATGGATTGTTTGTACGCCATTGCATACATAGACACACATGTACATACATACAGACACACACACATACAGAGAGAGAGATACACATAAAGAGAGACACACACACACAGAAACAAACACACAGACAGACACAGACACACATACAGAGACACACATACATACAGAGAAACACACACACAAAATGTTTCCTACCTTGCTACTTTTCCTGGGGTCCAGTGATGGCTCAGTCTGATGGGAGTCAGAGTTCCCACTCTGACTCCCTCCTCCTCCTTCCTCCCGTGTGGGCTGATAGCTGGGAGGAGTGACTGGGGAATCACTTCTTCCCAGCAGTGACGTAATCACAGGGGACCCGGTCGCGCTCTTAAAGTGCCCAGCGCTGACCGGGCCACCTCACAATCCATATCCATTGGGTGGCCCTGACAGCATGGGCCACCCGATGGACACCTCCATGTGCGGCCCCGGTTGTTTGCCGTGTGGGCTGGGGCCGCAAAATGTGGCAGCTGGCCTGGTACCTGGTCGCAGGGGTCCGCAGGGCGGCCGGGCCCCCTGGAGTGCCGGGCCAGGTTGCAGCTGCGACCCCTGCAACCGCGGTATGTACGCCACTGGGTGGCAAAATAACAACAGAATTGTACAGGAAACCCACATCCTGCAACAATTTTCTTCATTGGAACAGCCATCATCCTTATAAACTTAAAGCCGGAATTCCATATGGGCAATACCTGAGGGCAAGGAGAAACTGCTCCAGTGAGTATTCCTTTCAAAAAGGAGGCAAAGGAACTACAAACTCGTTTTAAAAAAAATAGGGATATCCAAATAGAACCCTCAAGACTGCTTTTCAACGACTCTCCAAAATGGAGAGGACAAGTATCCTTAGAAATCACAAAGTTCAATCTCAAAAATCGTTCTACAAGGAAGTAAGTAGAAGTATAGATCAGGGTGTTGCCGTGGATGTGATCTATTTGGATTTTGCCAAGGCATTTGATACAGTTCCACACAATAGATTAGTGTTCAAACTCAAGGAAATCGGTCTAGATGAAAATGCTTGTTCTTGGGTAGAACATTGGCTTAAAAACAGAGTACAAAGAGTTGTTATTAATGGTAAATTTTCAAGCTGGACAGAGGTGGCAAGTGGTGTCCCTCAGGGGTCTGTTCTGTGACCCCTTCTATTTAACATGTTTATAAATGATCTTGAAGACCGCATTGAAAGTCATGTTTCAGTGTTTGCAGATGACACAAAACTTTGTAAAACAATACAATGTGAGCAAGATATTACTTTGCTGCAGAGGGATTTAGATAGACTGGAGGACTGGGCACTCAAATGGCAGATGAAATTTAATGTTGAAAAATGCAAAGTTATGCACTTCGGCGTAAAGAATACACAAGCAACGTATACCCTTAATGGAAGCGAATTAGGGATAACAACACATGAAAAGGACTTGGGAATTGTTATAGACAACAAACTATGCAACAATGTGCAATGTCAATCAGCAGTGGCCAAGGCCAGTAAGGTATTGTCATGCATGAAAAAGGGCATTCATTCTCGGGACAAGAATATAATTTTGCCTCTTTATAAATCACTGGTAAGACCCCATATTGAATATGCTGTGCAATTTTGGGCACCTGTTCTAAAAAAGGATATTATGGCACTAGAAAAAGTGCAGAGGCGGGCTACAAAATTAATAAAAAGAATGGAACATATCGGCTATGAAGAAAGGTTAACAAATTTAAACCTATTTAGTTTAGAAGAACGTCGCCTGAGAGGGGATATGATAACATTATACAAATATATTCGGGGCCAATACAAACCATTGTGTGGAAATCTATTCACAAACCGGACTTTACATAGGACACGAGGCCATGCGTTTAGACTGGAAGAAAGAAGATTTCGTCTAAGGCAAAGGAAAGGTTTTTTTACTGTAAGAACAATTAGGATGTGGAATTCTCTGCCTGAAGGAAGTGGTTTTATCAGAGTCCATACAGATGTTCAAACGGCTACTAGATGCATACTTGCAAGAACAGAATATTCAAGGATATAATCTTTCAATGTAGGGTAATAACTGCTTGATCCAAGGATAAATCTGACTGCCATTCTGGGATCAAGAAGGAATTTTTTTCCTAGCTTGTTGCAAAATTGTGCTTCAAACTGGGTTGCCTTCTTTTGGATCAACAGCAAAAAACAAATGTGAGGTAGGCTGAACTTGATGGACGCAAGTCTCTTTTCAACTATGTAACTATGTAACTATGTAAAAATCAACAATAAGATGCATAGGTACATATGACCAACTTTGGGACCTAGTCCGAAAAATATTTGCTGAAAACTGGCCTTTACTCATGCTTGATAAAGATGTAGCTGACAATCTCCCTAAATTTCCGAGCATCACCCCACGTAGTGCATTCAGTTTGCGCAATTTATTGGTCCACAGCCACGTAGAAACACAAAAACCGGGGCGGCGCCTGACTTCTGGCGCGAATGGCGGCTTTCTAAGGGAGCTCCGTCCTCGAAGGCACAGACCCGGCGACCATCAGCACCCGCAACCGGCTTTCTCACACCCACCCGACCACCTCGTATCTCATCCACGGTACCCCACTAAATAGCGATGGGGGGCGGGCGGAAATCGAAGCAGGGAGCAGAAGTAGCTCCGATATTCCGGAGCCGCAAAGATGGCGGCGCCACGCGGGAAGAAGAAGAAGGCCGCGAATACGACTCTGACTCTGCAGCCAGTGACAGGAGCAGAACAATGACAGCTACCCACCTCACCAAAGAGGACCTCCGCCAGCTACTAAGTGAAATCAAGGCAAATATGGCTACAGAATTTGACAGGCATCTCACACCCATCAGAGAAGGCCTGATTGACTTAACCCACAGAACTTCCACTATTGAGGAACAACTGGACCGGACAGTTACACGCACAACAGCAACTGAAAATGCCATAACCGCCCTACAAGAACAGCTCCGCCAGCTAGAAGAGGCACAAAAGGACCTGAACAACCGGTCCCGCTGAAATAACATAAGGATACGTGGAATACCAGAAACAGTCACAATGGAGGCACTGGGCCCAACGCTACGAGAGCTCTTTTGTGGCCTGCTCCCAGAGGCCTTACCGGCGGAACTCCTACTGGATAGAGCGCACAGGGCTCTCCGAGCACCTATGCCCAATGCAACCCAACCCAGGGATGTCATCATAAGAGTGCACTACTTCCACATTAAAGAGGCACTCATGCAAGCGGCACGAAACACCCCATTACAAATAGAAGGTCACCAAATCTCCTTCTACCAGGACCTGGCCCCGAGCATCCTGCGCAAAAGGAGGGAGCTGCGGCCCCTCACTCAGGAGCTCACGAGGCAACACATCCGCTACTCATGGGGGCACCCATTTAAGCTGCAGGTCCGGAAAAACAACCGCACCTACACCCTATACAACACCGCGGAAATGGCGGATTTCGCAGAGAGCCTTGGCCTGGATCCCACAACTCTCACCACGGATCTGAATCCCAGAAGACACGACAGAGGCCCTCCGCCCAGAAATGCACCACCGCTAGCCCCGACACGCCAGATACCGAATAGCCCACGCATCAGGGCCGACAACTAAACGGACCGACAACCACTCACCACTCGACGCACCAACAGATGACCAACACAAGAAATAAGAAACGACACGGACCATTCTCAAGAGGGTTGTGGTTACCATAGCTGAAAAAGTACCCGAACACAGAACCTGGACTGACTCCGGCACTAAAGAACACTGGCAACCCCACACCCCAATAATGGACTGGAAACAGCCTAAACCGCTGACAACTCCAAGCTCCAGATAAGATATAATTAACAAACTCTCTCCTTGCTTTGTATAATGTTTCCTGTTCGCTGTTTGGTTGATAGGACTCATTCGATAGATAGAAATTATATGTTTCCAGCTCGCTACTTAGTCAATAGGTATCTTCCAATAGATAGAAATTATAGACTCAGGAATGCAGGCGGCACGCACTAGTACCCTTGTTGGTACCAGCCTATGTAGTCACAGACCATTGCTATCCCTGGAGCAAAGTGGAACAGTTGCCCCACACTCACCCACCACACAGGTATCCTAGATGCCACAGCATACAACACCACGACCTAGCACCAAAACAGTGCAGATACCCACCGGGAGGCACACCTTGGGTGGGGAGGGAGGGCTGGGGCACCCCCCAACAATGGACATGGCAGGCGCCCAATGATAGACACCTTTCAGGAGTACACCTCAAAACACCGTTGGCTCCCTTGAGCGCAAACACTTTCCCAGGAGACTCAATAAAGCAGTATCCGGGACCATACTCTGCTCCCGCACTAGACACACTGGGACCCAGGAGACGCGGGCACACCCTCCACATAGAACACCGGTGACAACACCACAAGCACCAGAGAGGCTAAGCACAAACGGCACGCCCTGGGAAATAGAAGGACTTAGACAGACACACCCTGAGCACATACAACCCCTAGGGCCCAATGCAAACCGGGGCACCACCAAGGATATGATCGGACCAATACAGGGAGGGACTCACACTAACCTACACGACTTGCAAAGACATGGCACCAGGCAACCGAGGGGCCGGAAAGTGCAGCTACAAATCAACCCCCCCATTCTTTCAGCCTCCCAGCCCAGGGATCCCCTAGGACTCCCCACAGAGAGACACCACAGGGGAAGACACGCAACACGGGAACCTCTGGACACTAAGGCAGAGGAAATGTATATAACTAAATTGAAGTTGATGTTAAACTGTTGTGTTACAATGTAAAACTGTTACTCATTATTTTTCAGCTAACCGACACACCCCACCCCACCTCACGTGCTGACGGACGCCACTTACAGCAGACGGCACCACGCCGACATCTTATGACTGGACGGTGACAGCACACCCTCACCACCGCACCAATATTAGATCCGCTAACGACCAGACCAACGCCCCACGGGCTCACAAGGTACGACCCTGCACACACACGGCACGATACGTAGAGGGCTAACCTCACGGACGCAACGCCACCACAACGATGACCGACCACAGCACATACGGTAACGCGGGCGACTACTGAAAACTGCCTCTGGACGGCCCTGACCGGACGGTCGCCAACCCCCGACACACACACACCTAACCGAACTCACGGGGAAACCCACGGAGCGGTCGGACGCTTCGCCCCACTACCTACTGGCCTTCGGATAAGCCCAGTAGCACACTCTACCCATATCTCCCTTCCACTACCTTAACCCAGGCTAATACCCTCACCCCTCCCGCCCTCCCCTCCCCCCCACCCCTCGCGGCCCGTGGCCACTCGGACGCGCAACTCAGGATAACCCATCACTGCAAACCCTCAGAGACCGCCACACTCCTACAGACACCATGCCTACACAAATACGATGCATCTCCATTAACGCCAAAGGACTGAACTCCCCCAACAAGAGGCATGGCATTCTACGCTGGGCACATAAACAACAAGCTGAGATAGTCCTCATACAGGAAACCCACTTCACAATCAACCGCATGTTCCCCCTCACTAACAGATACTACACACAAAGCTTCCATGCTCCCTCCCCAGACACCAAGACCAAAGGTGTAGCGATCCTTTTGAGAGCAAACAGCCCCCTCACAGACATCACCTGTTCTAAAGACCCACAGGGTAGATACATCACAATACGGGGAAAAATAGGCACAACACAATACGCTTTTTCATCGCTCTACGCGCCCACAACACCAGACCCAACCTTCTGGCAACAATTAGCGACCCACCTCAACACGTACTCAGCCACACGACTTACAGTGGGCGGGGACTGCAACGCAGTACACATGCCTGCCATAGATAGGACTTCAAGCGCCAAAACACGAACTCGCCCAAACCAAAACGACGTCCTCTTCGCCCAATTCCTGGCTTCCCACAAACTGATTGACATATGGAGGGCGCAACACCCGACCACCAAAGACTACACCTTCTACTCCCACCCACACGGATCCTATTCACGCATTGACCACTTTCTCATTTCACCAAACTTACTATCTCAAATCACCAAATCGGAGATCAGACCTATTTCCTGGTCCGACCATGCCGAGATAGCAATCACTCTAAACCTACCGACCATACACACACACTGGTCATGGCGACTTAACCCAATACTCCTTCATGATCAACTGATTAGAGACAAAATAGCTATAGCAATCAAAGATTACTTCGACTTAAACTCACCCACAACGACCTCACCTATGACCCTCTGGACAGCACCTAAAGCAGTCATCAGAGGCACACTCATCAACCTAGCCACCCATAAAAAAAAACAAACACAACGACAAATACTAGAAACGATGACAGAACTCCGCCGCCTAGAAACGGAACACAAAAAGAACCCTAACCCGACCACCCTGTCCAAACTTACGGCGACCAGAAACCTCCTTAACACCCTCACACAAGCAGACACAGCCAAAGCTCTGATGTGGCTCAAACAAAAATATTATGAAAAGGGCAACAAGGCGGACACCATGCTTGCCCGCAGACTTAAAAAGCGAACTGAAGCTAAACGCATTACAAAGATACGCGCGAACGATGGTCCCCTCACAGACTGCCCAACTAGCATAGGAAAAGTCTTCCAGGACTATTACACGGACCTCTACAACCATGACCACCGACCCCATGACACCAGCCCATCGCTGTCCACACGCATAGACACATTCTTACAAAGCACGATGCTACCCACCCTGACTCAAGAGGCCCAAGCAGCCCTGAGCCAAGACGTCACGACAGAAGAAATGACCATGGCATTGGGATCCCTCAAACCAAATAAAAGCACAGGACCGGACGGCTACACAGCCCTATATTACAAAGAATTCGGCCCACTACTCCTTACACATCTATGCGCGGTCTTTAATGCAGCACTCAAGGGAGAGAACCTCCCACCAGAAATGACCGGGGCAAACATCTGCCTCCTCCCAAAACCCGGCAAAGACCACTCTGAACCCGCACACTACAGACCAATTTCCTTACTCAACGTGGACCTTAAAATCATGACCAAAATCATGGCCAACCGCTTAAACCCATACCTAAGATCCCTCATACACCCAGATCAAGTGGGATTCATCCCACATAGGCACGCCGCGGACAACACCCGGAGAACCATTGATCTCATATGGCTGGCTAACCACAGACGAATCCCTACAGCGATCATCTCACTGGACGCGGAAAAAGCGTTTGATCGCTTGCTCTGGCCGTTCCTCTATCATACGCTAACATACATAGGGATACCACCCGAATTTACCTCATTCGTGCATGCCATCTATCACTCTCCCCAAGGGGCACTTCTACTACCTAACATCCCCCCACCACGATTCCCCATCTCAAACGGCACGAGACAGGGATGCCCTTTATCCCCCCTACTATTCGCCATATCACTAGAACCTTTGCTGCAAGCGGTGCGTGCCAGCCATGACATAGAGGGGCTAACGATCAGGGGAGAAACCTTTAAAATCTCAGCCTACGCGGATGACATCCTGCTAACACTGACAAACCTGGAAAAATCCATAAACTCGCTCCTAACTCTCATCCAAGAATACTCAGACTTGTCAGGGTACAAGATCAACCTGAATAAATCAGAGCTCCTCCCAATACAAATAGACGCTCCAAACCTAGCTACACTCAAACAAATATGCCCGATGAGGATCTGCCACACAACGATGACGTACCTAGGGATCCAACTCCCAACAGACATCACCACTCTTTATAAAACAAACTACACTCCCTTATTACAAAAAGCCCACTCTGACCTCACTAAATGGAAATCACTAGGGGTCTCATGGCTGGGACGCATCGCCACAATCAAAATGAATCTCCTACCCAGATTCTTATATCTGTTTCAAACCCTCCCCATACCGATCCATAAACAAGACTTTAAGGACTAACACACTTCACACACTACCACACGGCAGCACACCTAACGCAGATACAACACTGGCACGTCCCACCAGGGGAAAAAAGATGGGTGGACTTGGAACACAACATCTTCGGTTGGGACCACCCGTCCCTGTACATGTGGGTACCCAAACCACATAGACCCCTACCCCCTCCCACCGCACCCTCAATCACCCATGCACTTGATACATGGGACAAAATGAGGGACAAATTTGAACTGTCATCGTTCCTATCTCCTATGACCCCCATATGGAGGAACAAGCTGTTCCCACCGGGACTTATCCCCAAGCACTTCGCCCACTTTGAACACAGGGACATTTCCCGTCTAGGGCATTTGTACCAAGACGACGACATTATAAAATTCTCAGATATCAAAGACTCATCCTCACTCACATCATTCGATCACTTTAGATTCATACAATTGCGCAGCTTTGCAGCGACTCCAATCATAAAACAAGCCGGCACGGCTCAACTCAATCGATTTGAAAGAGACTGCATTGCGCACCCCAACAGACAAGGACAAATCTCCGACATATATGCAACCTTGGCAACCCACCACACACAACTGTCTCTCCCATACATAGCGGCATGGGAGGCAGACCTCGGACCCCCAGACGTAACAACAGATTGGTCAGACATCTGGGAGGCAACGGCCTCCATCTCCATATGTGTCACGCACACTGAGCAAGCCTACAAAATGCTATTCCGTTGGTACCTCACCCCCCAACGCCTGGCCATCATGCACCAAATACCAGCCAACACCTGCTGGAAACAATGAGGAGAGACGGGAACGTTCCTCCACTGTTGGTGGACGTGCCCGAAACTCCAACCACTTTGGCAAGACACCACACGCCTAATCTCCAAACTAATAGACAAACCTTGTCCCTTAGACCCTTGGATGCTCCTACTCTCCAAGCCAATAGACCAATACACTAGAGCTGAAAATAAGCTATCCGCCCGCATAGCCCTAGCAACACGTAGAGCCATAGCAGAAGTCTGGTCAACAAACCGCATACCGACACAAGAAACAATTACCAAGAAGATAATAGATGGCATGCAAATGGATAGGCTCACAGCACAAATACATGACTCGCCCAAAAAATTCCACAAAATATGGGACCCATGGCTGGAGGGAGACACAACCATTCCGTGGTAACACGATAGGATATTAACCGCCCCCCCCTAGCATAGGGACCCCCCAATCGAGGATATCACACACCTTCAAATAAGTACAACCCTCACCTAACCACATAGCCCCAAACACCAACCTAGGACCCCCGAGAGGGACCCGCGCGCTGGGTGGCTCGCGGACCGCGAATCCTCCCCCCCATGTCCACACCGCCCTATCCCACAACCCTTACCCTAAACCACTCCTCGACTCGGACAAGGCTGCACCCATACATAGCGAGACAGGACTCACAAAGAGTCGATGAGTGACAAAACCCATCCCTTAAGAACGCAGAAACGACAGGGAACTTAAATAAGCGTTCAATGAAGATACAATGTTAATACAACGTTGATACGAATGTAAGCTATTTCCAATATGCAACAGTACCCTGCGTTGGTACTGACATTAAATTTGAAAGTACTATTAAGTCTTGAACCACCCCCACCCACCCCTCCTTCTATTTTCTGTACCCCACTCCCCTCCCTCCTAATTTCAAGGAGAAAAACCTACAAATAAAGAATTTAAAAAAAAAAGAAACACAAAAACCACCTCTAACATGTTTAACAGAAACTAAAGGTGTATATCACTGTGGACACTGTAAAGCGTGCAAATATATTAAGCCATCAAAAACAATAGAATACACTAATACTAAAAAAAATATCAGAGTCAGCGCGTCCATAAGGCGGCACAGGTGGCCGCCTTAAGGCGCACCAACTCTGGGGGTGCAAGATTTCAGTGACCAGCAGGAGAGAAGCACTCCCTCCTGCCAGGCCACCTTCTGGACCCCTGGCATGGCTGTGTTCTAATCAGAGGCGGCGAGGGAGCTCTAACCACTTTGCTCTGATGCCGCGGGAGCCGGAATATGACGTCATGTTAGGGAGGCTGGGTGGACATATAATATTAATAATTTGTGTGGGTCTGTAAGTGTATGTGTGAGTGTGTGTGTATGTGTTTGTAAGTGTGTGTATGTGTTTGCAAGTGTGTATGTGTTTGTAAGTGTGAGTGTTTGTCTGTGAGTGTGTGTGTTTGTGAGTGTGTGTCTGTAAGTGTATGTGTGAGTGTGTGTGTGTGTATGTGTGTGTCTGTAAGTGTGTAGCGGAGAGCTGATATTCCACAGGTTATCTCCACTTAAGATCCCAGTGAGGTTCAGGAACAAGTATAAATCCATAAGGCAAGGCTTTCAGCAGGCAAAACAATCCAACAATATCCCAACCTCAATCCCAATGACTGGACGACACACAGCATCAGGAGCAGAACTGAACTTTTAATCACTCAACCTTCTTTTAAAGCATTCTCCCATGCAAGGGAGGGATTTACAATTATTAGTACAGTATTCAATCATACATGAGTAGCCGCCCACACATCTCCTCCCCTTAGCCTGACTCATAATCCCATTATGCAGGACACAAATTCCCTGGGTTTTTGGATGTACCCCTAAACATAGGGGTACCCCTTTAAATATTACATCCCCTCGGAGCCCTGATCTGGGTGAGTAACATATCCAAAAATCACCTAGATCGGACCAGGGGTTCGGGAGATTTGTGGAAGTAATAAAAAGACCGACCGCGCTGGAGGGAACAGCCGAAATTGGTTCCATGCGTTTTGGCCCTGCGGTTGGTCACAGAAAAAGGGAATAAACTGCA
Source organism: Pelobates cultripes (assembly GCA_933207985.1). Classification (NCBI taxonomy): domain Eukaryota; kingdom Metazoa; phylum Chordata; class Amphibia; order Anura; family Pelobatidae; genus Pelobates; species Pelobates cultripes. The sequence continues at coordinate 265,723,528 of OW240912.1, forward strand.
CCGAAGACTTGTGCTATGGATACTAGGGAGAGTTGGCATAAATCCCCTTGTTCGGTTGTTTCTTTCTACCGAACGGGTGGCCGTTCAGTAGTTTCTCTACGAATTTAAGGGCCGTGTGGAGGTCTCAGCGGTGTTTGCCTAGCCGAGTGTCCGATTTGAGTTACAGACACTCGACGGCAAAACACCGCTGTTCAGGAGTTTAAAATGGCCGCTGCCAAGTGTTCATCTCCCGAATGGCGGCCACCCAGAGAACAAAGAACCCACTACACGAATTGCCAATTACCCGTTCGCAACATTGTTGCAAACGGTAATTGGAGGCACACTTACTACTGGGGTGGTCTGACTGTTCGGTAGTTTCACTCTCATAATAACTGGAGTGATTCTACCGAACAATCAGGCGAATGCTGCATACATTTCAAATACATAGGTTACAATTCAATCGAACACATAGGAATAACTGTAATTTTTAGGACAGCCCAATGCCATCCGCTACAAAGTGTATGTGTGAGTGTGTGTATGTGTTTGTCTCTGAGTGTGTTTGTCTGTAAGTGTATGTGTGAGTGTGTTTGTGTCTGTCAGTGTGTGTTTGTGAGTGTCTGTCAAATCAGTGAGAGTATGTTTATCATTGAGTCTGTGGTGACTATCAGTGTGTCTGTCAAGCAGTGTTCAAGCAGTGTTTGTCTGTCAGTGTGTGTGTGTGTGTCTGTCTGTCAATGAATGAGTGTGTGTCAGATCAGTGAGTCTGTGTCTGTAAGTGATATCTGTGTGTTTGTCATTGAGTGTGTGTGACTGTTAGTGTGTATACACCACTGAGTGTAGGGTGGCGGAGCGGAGCACGGTACAGGAGCTTCTGTTTCCTGTACCCGGCCAGACTGACAGGAGGTGCTCACTGAGAGAGCTCTTCCTGTCAGTCCAGCTGGGTACAGAAAACTGAAGCGCCTGTAGAGGATCTGCTCCGCAACGCTACAAGTGAGGTAGGAGGCACACCAGGAAAGGGAGTGTGACCACTAAGGGGGTGGGGGTGCACCAAGGGACAGGGAGGGGAGAGAAACACCAAGGAACAGGGAAAAGAGGGGAGAGGGGAGAGGAACACTAAGGGACAGAGAAGGGAGGGGACCACTAATGGATGGGGAGGGGAAGAGGGGCTGGTTAAGAGGCACATAGGTGAAGATGTTATTCTTTTGGGGGGAGGGGGAAAATGCATCTTCGCCTATGTACCCAAAAATCCTTGCACCGGCCCTGCATATCAAATAAGGGATTTTGCAAACTGCAGCACTACTAAAATAGTATATTTGACAACGTGCAGCTGCAAAATCCAATATGTTGGTAAAACCTATCAGGAATTTCGCAGACGAATTCTCCAGCATGTCAATTCCATCACTAATTTAAAAGTTTCAACAGCAGTGGCGAATCATGTGAGGAACCATCACAACACAGACGCATCTAACCTTTCCTTTCAAATTCTTGAACGGATCAATCTGAACACTAGGAAAGGCAACTACAATATAACACTGTTGAAAAAAGAATCAAAATGAATCTACGAATGAAAAACACTGGCACTATACGGTTTAAATGAAGAATTTCATTTTACACCGTTTATTCATCATTAATTTAATAGTGACTATCAATTCATTAATCTCATTCTCTAATAAATTAGAGCATAACAAGAGCCTTTATATCAAAAATAAAAAAATAAAATTATTTACTTCATAATATAATAGTTTACATTAAAATTACAAAATATTAATCCCAGGGATATTAAGTATTGCATTTAGGCATAACTGAGTTTTCTAATTTGATCCCTAAATATGGATATAAATACAATGACTATAGTACATAGGTTTATAATTACATCTAGCAATTGATGCACACATAAGGACTAATTTATAATCCTTAAGACTAATATCTTATTATTTACTGGTAGAACTATTTAGTATGTATCTATTTTTCATTTTATTATTTCATTATTATTATTTTTTCGCTCTTCTTTTTTGGATGTTATGGTAACAACAAAATTAAACCCAACTAGGCATATTACATAACCCAGCCTTTAACATTTGCATTAACATCTGTTTTCTTTGTCTTCATTATATTTTTTTTTACTAATAAAAACTCCTAACCATTTAAATCTACCCCTTCTATTCAAAATAATTCAATATTTTCCCTTTTTTATCAGTAAATGTTATTACATAGTAACACGGAAAGGGATACTTTGTATAGTTAATGACTATAAATTGATATGATGCTGTTGAATCAGAGTCACCACTTTAACATTTTTAAGCAACCTACTTCACACTGGATATATTTCCACGATAGCAATTCACTTATGATCTAGCTCCATAAAATCTCAAACTCCTATTTATAATATGTATCCGTATTATAAATCAGTTAATCTGATTAAACCTTTTGTGAGAACTTTAATGAACATTATCCTTACATTATCCTTAGTCGTTTAATTTTAGTTATCTATTTATTTTCATTCATCAGTACCCACATACACAGCTATAACAGTATCACAATGGGTTAACTTGAGATCCAGTGTCAGTAAAGACACACCTTTCTTTATTTCTACTGGTTAATTAAAATTTATTCATGTAAGAGACCCATACTTATAATCACTGATACTTACCTGTGCTCGGTTCCCCTCTGAGGTGCCAACTGGCGAAACGCGCCTGTCAGGGGCTCGGGTAGCATACTAATATACCGTAGATGTCAGCCTGTCACTACCGCATACCGAACCGCGGCAAATTACATCTCAGCTACCTCAGTTAAAAACTTTATTCATCTTCCACTGATATTTTAATTTACTTTAGCCTCTTACCACTTGAGGCTTGGGCATGGTGGGGTAACATACAGTTTTACAATAGATGTCAGTTAAGTTACTTCCGCATATTTTGTTGTGGTGATATTTAGTTACCTCTCTATTTATATGTATATTTTATTTTTGTCTCTGTATTCTCTAGCCTAAAATTATTTGGAGATTGGGTATGGTGGGCAACATAGTGAGAGTAGTATCTGGGTAAGGGGTGCCCTCGAAGGCACATTAGCCTCTAGGGCTATTACTACTAAACTCTCGCTTCCCTCTCCTCTCCACTTTGTAGCCGTTGGAAATTGAGTAGTTGTAGTTAGTAAGTTGTACGTTTTAAGCATATAGAGTGGCAGAAACCACACCTACTTGTCTATATTTTATACATGCATATGTATATTTTTTCACTTCTAGTACTATTAACTATATCAGGTACTATGTGTGGATTAGTTACCTTATTGCCCAATATATAGTGGAGAGCAATCTGTTACATATTTTATAAATGTTCTTTTTTTTTGGTACATTTATTGCACCTATTTTATCTACTGAAATAAAAGTTAAGTTTTAAGTACACCGATTGTTCTCACATAGATAGATACACCGTTGGAGATTTATTTTGGTTTTTTGTTTTTCCATTAGAATTTTTTAAACACATTTCCAATTTCTTCCGGACTATTATAATGTTTATGCTCATTTATCCTAATAATTTTAAATATTCTATTCTTCAGATTGCGTTTTTAAAGTTGATTGGTCATCATCTTATCTGCTTTATTACCTAAATAATAGAATTTGTTTCATTTTCATTAAATTTTAATTAGCTTTTATAATTAGTTGTTCTTCAACTTCTTTCTTAACTGTATTCCTTTCTATTATATCTTGTACTTCTGTAACGCTATTACTATTTTTTTAAAATTACTTAAAGTTATATAAAGATCCGTTTTTTCGCATATTATTTCTTTTAAAAAAAAAAAGCTTCTTTCTTAATTAAATAGCCTCTTAATATGCATTTGTATGTGGCCCATACGTTTAGTAGTAATTATAATTTCATCAATATCCTTAGATATAAAGAAGAGAAAACTCATTCATACGCCATATTCGTTCTCCTCTAATATATTTACCTTTAATATCTAGACACACTAATTCATGATCTGACCATACCACATTTTTAATTTCTATTTTTTTTACAGTCTTGATATTGCTTTTGTTAGTATCATGTCAATTCTTGAGAAAGATTGGTGTCTATTTGACTAAAAAGTGTATTTCTTATCCATTGGTGTAATAGTTATCCATATGTCATAATTTATACCGACCCAGTGTGTCCTGAAAGTATTTTGCAAGGTTAACTTGTCTATAACTCCATCCACTATTACTTAAATTATGCTTATCCATATTGCAATATGCAATTAAAATCACTGCAACATAAAAAGTGATTTTACTTTTTGTAGGATTTTATTCAGAAAATGTATTTGCTTCGTATTTGGAACATATGTATACACAATATATATATCAGCTACCATCAGCTCCACCACGCAAGCTCGCTGCCTAGGTGTTCTCTTTGACTCCGACCTGTCCTTCACGCCTCATGTTCAGTCTATCGCCAAATCCTGCCGCTTCCATCTCAAAAACATTGCGCGCATCCGACCCTACTTAAAGGACCACTATAGTGCCAGGAAAACATACTCGATTTCCTGGCACTATAGTGCCCTGAGGCTGCCCCCACCCTCAGGGACCCCCTCCCGCCCGGCTATGGAAAGGGGAGCTCTCCTCCTCCGTTCCTCCCCGTCGGCTGAATGCGCACGCGCAGCAAGAGCTGCGCGTGCATTTAGCCGGTCGCATAGGAAAGCATTATCAATGCTTTCCTATGGACGCTTGCGTGCTCTCACTGTGATTTTCACAGTGAGAATCACGTAAGCGCCTCTAGCGGCTGTCAATGAGACAGCCACTAGAGGCTTTGGGGGAAGGCTTAACCCATTTATAAACATAGTAGTTTCTCTGAAACTGCTATGTTTATTAAAAAAAATGGGTTAACCCTAGCTGGACCTGGCCTAGAGTGGTCCTTTAACACCAGATGCGACTAAGGTGCTGGTCCATTCCACTGTCCTTTCTCGCCTTGACTACTGTAATCCGCTTCTCAGTGGTCTTACGTGCTCCCAACTTGCGCCGTTACAGTCCATAATGAATGCGTCAGCGAGGCTCATCTTCCTGTCCGCCCGCACCTCCCACGCCTCACCCTTCTGTCATTGTACATTGGCTTCCTGTAAGATATAGGGCTAAATTTAAAATTCTGGTTCTTGCTTTCAAATCTCTACATAATGCTGCTCTCACTTATCTATCCTCCCTAATACACAAGTAGGTCCCTTCTAGGCCCTTACGCTCTGCTGAAGACTTACGTTTATCTGTCCGTACTCCCACCTCTGATGCTCGCCTTCAAGACTTCTCGAGGGTTGCACCGTTCCTGTGGAACTCGCTTCCCTCCTCCGTTAGATGCTCACCCAGTCTCCACTCCTTCAAAAAATAATTAAAAACCCACTTCTTCTTAAATGCCTATCAATTAAACTGTTAATGGCTCCCGACTGATTCCTATCTTGCAACTGTCACTAGTCTAATACTATCCTTACCTTTTGTGTCACTTTACCCCACTCTAGCATATAAGCTCATTGAGCAGGGCCCTCAACTCCTCTGTACCTGTGTGTCCAACTTGTCTGGTTACAACTACATGTCTGTTTGTCCACCCACTGTAAAGCGCTGCGGAATTTGTTGGTGTTATATAAATAAAAACATAATATTCTACTATTCAATTTTACAAACCACAAATCTACCTATCTCATCACTCTGTGTAGAGTCGCTATCTTTATATTATTTGATCTTTGATATAGATTAGTTTTCCTAGGTTCTAAGCTTTATCGGAGCACCTTATTTGTATCATAATTGTATCTGTCATTTCTTTACTGTTATACATTCATACTGTATAATTGTACCGTGTTGGAGTTATATAGATGCCAATAATAATAAAAATATATATAAAATCATGCAATGTATAATAGTGGTTATGGTTCCAGGAGTGCTCTGATACTTCCCCCGGTTTTCCACTGCTGTGTTCCACTCCCTGCCTCCATTATATTTGTCAGAGTGCTGGAAGCTCCAAAGCAGTAATCCCTGCAGTGCTTAGCATAGCTACTACCACCGGCTCTCTGTGGACAGGGAGCAGTGCTCTGGTTGGGATCAAAGTTTTCTAAAACTTGTTTTCTTACTTAATGTTTTAACTTGCATACTTTGCCAGCCACGGCCAGGCTTAGTTTGTCAATTAGTTAACTCTTGTACTGTCATATGGAAATTCTTTGTTACATGCCTGAGGGCGCCAAGACATTATGGGGCAGTGGTGGCAAGTTGGCTTTTTTACCTACCTGCGTTGCTCTTTGTCCCTCCAGGAGGCATAACCACCTACAAAAACTAGTGGGTATGTGGCAGCCTCCAGGAGAATTATTTTGCCGCGCTAAAAAACACTCATGCTGTGCTCCTGCACAGCTACAGCGTTTTAGCCAATCAGGTGATCAGGACAGCCGTGCTGCTCGCGGCAGCCCTGATCAGCTCAGATTTTAAAATAGCAAAGTTGATGGAGTACTCCATTTCTGTGTCTGCCACAGATATGATGGCAGTCTGTCCTAGAGACAGCCCCATCAATGTTAGAAGGCTCCATAAAAGAGCCTTCCTTGTTGTGGACCTATCCTCTTCATCTTCTGAGGAGGATACTGTCCCAGTTAGTAAAAGAACAAAGAAGGCTTGCCTTTCCTCTTCAAGTTCTGAGGATGAACTTGATTTTGGTCCCTCTTCCCCTCATTCTCATTTGAGTAGTCGATGCTTTAAAGGGACGGTACCTCCAAAAGCAAAACATGTGTTTCCCTTATTTGAGGTTTCAAAGCAGTTTTCACACAAAAGGGACAAGATTTGTTTGAGTGCTGTCAGTCCCTCACCATCCACCTCAAGAGCGTTTGCTCATTCATCCTCCCTAAGCCGGTCTTGTTCCAGACAGGTATCCCCGGAGATTGATTGGGAGTGGTTCGCTCTGCAACTTCCACTGAACAAGGGAAGTTCAGCAACATTCAGATGACCAGAGTGAGCCTTTTAGGTAAAGTGCTCCCTTCAAAATTATTCCATTCAAGATGGGCCATCGAACAAGAGTCAGAAGTCAATGATTTTGCCAAACTAGCTTTCAGATCACCGCTAGTTAAAGAGGATGATCTCCTCCTTAGAAATCATATTGGTATCCCTGACATTCAGGCATTAATGGCCCCTGAAATTGATCCAGCACTGTTATCCATTACAGGAAGCAGTGTTTCTACGGATCCCATGGATCAGAGATTTCACAATGTACAATTCAAAATTGCGGATGCTGTTGGTCCCCTTCTGTTTATGTTAGATAAGGCAGAGAAGGAGGGATCCTCTCATAACCCTTCCCTACCAGCTTTACTGGCTTCTAAGATGGCACTTCTAAAAGCTTCCAGCAGAGCGGTGCTCTGGTCAATCCTTCAACTATATTTCCAGCATTCGCAGAACCCGCTGGCTGCATGCAGCAGGGATGTCTGATTTGGAACCTAAATCACATGAATTCCCTAATTTTGAAAACTCCTTTCTATTTGGCCCATCTTTTATACAAGGTCAGAGGTGAAAGGACGATATAAGGCTATGAGATCTTTCTCTGATTTAACCCCTTAAGGACCAAACTTCTGGAATAAAAGGGAATCATGACATGTCACACGTCATGTGTCCTTAAGGGGTTAAAGAAGAGCTTTCCAAGCCAAAAGAAGCCCTTTCGGACTGAGGATTGTTCCTACAGGGCTTCAGGTTCGTCCTGGGAAGTTACTCAGCAAGCCCACATTTATCACTATGGGGGAAAGTCAAGACCCCCAGGCAGTAGCAGAGGAGCCCATGCCAGACATGGCTCATCAGGAAACCGAAGACCCATGCAGGCAAGTAAGTGGTTTACCTCAGATCCCTCAAAATTGGTCAGATATAACCTCTGAGAAATGGGTGCTTTAGATTATCAAAAGGGGTTTACAACTCCCTCTCATTCAGTTTCCTTTCCAGAGTCAAGCTCTGGGCGGAGGTAAATCCCGTTCTAGATTCCTCTCTTTCCCAGGCATTAGCTCAGGGAAAAATAGAATTGGCAGATTTGTCAATTTCAGGTTGGATCGGTCCCTTGTTCACTATTCCAAAATCAGACGGCACGTGAAGACCATTACTAAACGTCAAGGCTTTGAATGCTTTCCTAAAGAGGAAAAGATTCAGGATGGAAGGTTTAACAGACCTCCCAGGCCTAGTGCAGATGATTTCCATTCCATATAGCTATGAAACACAGGCACTTTCTCAGATTCCACTGGAAGGAACACATATATCACTGGACTGTAATCGTGTTTGGCCTTTCCAACGCACCTTACACATTTTCCAGGATAATGAAAGCTATTATATCCCACGTCAGGCAAAGAGGATTTCTATGCCTTTATTACTTAGACGACATCCTGTTGTTGAATCCAGAGGTAGATGCTATCGTTCACCAGAGAGATTACCTAATTTCCTTATTACAGGATCTGAGGTTTATTGTAGATCTGCAAAAATCCATCCCAGTCCCTACTCAGAATATCCTATTTTTGGGTTTCATGCTGAACACTATGGATATGACCTTGGGTGTTCCCCAAGACAAATGGGGAAAAATCCTAGCTCAGATAGCTTCAGCTCTTTAAAACACAGATGGTCCCTAAGAGAAATAGCAAAGACTATTGGGAGGCTGATAGCTTTAACACCGGGTTACGATGCTTCCCCCTTGCTGTGCAGACGAAGTCAGCTGTTTCTAGGAAACCAACTGAGACGAGGTGGCCAGTGGGGGTTAAGGGTGGTCCTTCCCATGAGTGTCAGAAAAGAGCTAAACAAGATATTGGAAGGGTCAAGTCCACTTCCTCGCCCCCTTCTGGAAGTTAACCTTGACCACAGATGCTTCTACCAAGGAATGGGGTGCTTTCTCTGCCCAAGGCGCGATAAGAGGAGTTTGGTCAGTTCAAGAAAGGCTTCTTCACATAAATTTACTAGAGTTGAGGCAATCAGATTAGCCCTCCAAGGCCTTGTTCCATTGAACCCCCTAGGTGTGTCGGTAATGGTTCAATCGGACAACAGGACAGCGTTAGCTTATGTCAACCACAGAGGGGGCACAAGGTCAAAAGGTCTTTGCCTACAGGCCTTGGACCTGTGGTCCTGGGTTCTGGTTCACAAAGTTTGAATTTTGGCAGTTCACATACCAGGAGAGGCAAACGACCTGGCGGATTCCCTGTCCTGCCAGCATTGTCCCTAGTTACAGTCCAGTTAAAAAGTGCCTTATTTCTGCTGATAGAGAGCTGATTGATCTTTTTGCATCACAGACCTCGGCTCAGACTCCCAAATTTGTAACCAGGACTTTGGCAAAAGGAGCTTGGAAGATGGATGCAATGTCCTTCCAATGGACAAACATTCCGAGCCTTTACGCTTTTCCTCCTCCATCTATTCTGATGAAGGTGTTAGAGAAACTTCAGAGTGACAGGGAGCCCAATCTGGTTTTAGTGTGCCCCATTTGGACCTCCATGCCATGGTACCCTCTGATCCAACCTCTAATCAGGGGATCATCGATTCCATTAGGCTGGACACTGGATTGCTTCCTAGGGACCAGGGATCTCTTTATCAAGCTCCCCCAATTTATGTGGATAGCAGTTCTGGTAGGCTTTTAACACATCCTCTTCTGTCCGACCGGCTTTTAGACATAGTTAATTCTTCAATAGTAATTACTTAATTAATAATTACGGCGCAGGACCAGGGTAAGATACAGACAGATGATCGAGGAATTTAAAGCATGGGAAGTTTACTTTAATTCCCTTTCCCATGAATCTGACACAATTCCCTTAGCTTTGGAATTCCTCACGCTCAAATATTATTTAGTGTTAATGGTCAGTACGATTAAGACGTATGTTTCTGCATTAAGTTTTCTAATCCCTGATCTGACCCAAGACGCCCTTTACCTCAGGTTACTCAAAGGGCTATCAGTCTGCGGCCTTTTACTCCGAGATACACTTCCTCTTGGGATGTGGACCTTTTATTAAACTACCTTAATTCTTTTTTTTTTTTTTTTATTAAAAGGAAGGTATTTAGGACCCAGAATCCTCCATAGCCTGTACTCATTCACCTGCCCAATTAGCAACTGCTGAGGCTTTAATTAGCAGGTCTCAGAGCAGAAAGGAGGAGATACAATCTGACCTGCAGAGAGAGCAGGTCTGTGTAGAGCAGCACCAAACAAAGTGTTAAAGGTTGGTGAAACCAATGTTTATTTTGTTGATTTGTGTAGTTTATTACCCTGGTTTAGAAAGGGACATTACTTTAGGTTTAGTTAGTGCTCAAATTTGAGCTAGGATTTTGTTTGTAGACTTTCTGTTTTGCTGAAGTTTTGAACAAACGGATTGCTGCATGGATTTTTGTGCACGATGTAAATAAACCACACCATTTTTGCATAAGAGACTGTTGTTCTATACCTGTTACCCTAGAGGACTGTGTTGCTTTGCCCATAAAGGTCAATATATATATATATATATATATATATATATATATAATTTCTATGTCTTGAGGGTGTCTGCCGAGGTAGGTAGGCATGCACACACATCCATGGTATATCAGATTAAGCAAAGCATAGAATGTAACTACAGTTGCAAGAAAAAGTATGTGAACCCTTTGGAATGATATGGATTTCTGCATAAATTGGTCATAAAATGTGATCTGATCATCATCGAATCACAATAGACAATCACAGTCTGCTTAAACTAATAACACACAAAGAATGAATTGTTGCCATGTTTTTATTGAACACACCATGTAAACATTCACAGTGCAGGTGGAAAAGTATGTGAACCCCCTAGACTAATGACATCTCCAAGAGCTAATTGGAGTGAGATGTCAGCCAACTGGAGTCCAATCAATGAGATGAGATTGGAGGTGTTTGTTACAGCTGCCCTGCCCTATACAAAACACACACCAGTTCTGGGCTTCCTTTTCACAAGAAGCATTGCCTGATGTGAATGATGCCTCGCACAAAAGAGCTCTCAGAAGGCCTATGATTAAGAATTGTTGACTTGGATAAAGCTGGAAAGGATTATAAAAGTATCTCCAAAAGCCTTGCTGTTCATCAATCCATGGTAAGACAAATTGTCTATAAATGGAGAAAGTTCAGCACTGCTGCTACTCTCCCTAGGAGTGACCGTCCTGTAAAGATGACTGCAAGAGCACAGCGCAGACTGCTCAATGAGGTGAAGAAGAATCCTAGAGTGTCAGCTAAAGACTTACAAAAGTCACTGGCAAATGCTACCATCCCTGTTAGCGAATCTACAATATGTAAAACACTAAACAAGAATGGATTTCATGGGAGGATACCACAAAGGAAGCCACTGCTGTCCAAACAAAACATTGCTGCACGTTTACAGTTTGCAGAAAAGCACTTGGATGTTCCACAGCAGTACTGGCAAAATATTCTGTGGACAGATGAAACCAAAGTTGAGTTGTTTGGAAGAAACACACAACACTATGTGTGGCAAAAAAAGGCACAGCACACCAACATCAAAACCTCATCCCAACTGTGAAGTATGGTGGTGGGGGCATCATGGTTTGGGGCTGCTTTGCTGCGTCAGGGCCTGGACGGATTGCTATCATCGAAGGAAAAATTAATTCCCAAGTTTATCAAGACATTTTGCAGGAGAACTTAAGGCCATCTGTCTACCAGCTGAAGCTCAACAGAAGATGGGTGTTGCAACAGGACAATGACCCAAAGCATAGAAGTAAATCAACGACAGAATGGCTTAAACAGAAGAAAATACGCCTTCTGAAGTGGCCCAGTCAGAGTCCTGACCTCAACCCGATTGAGATGCTGTGGCATGACCTCAAGAAAGCCATTCACACCAGACATCCCAAGAATATTGCTGAACTGAAACAGTTCTGTAAAGAGGAATGGTCAAGAATTACTCCTAACCGTTGTGCATGTCTGATCTGCAACTACAGGAAACGTTTGGCTGAAGTTTTTGCTGCCAAAGGAGGTTCAACCAGTTATTAAATCCAAGGGTTCACATATTTTTACCACCTGCACTGTGAATGTTTACATGGTGTGTTCAATAAAAACATGGCAATATTTAATTCTTTGTGTTATTAGTTTAAGCATACTGTGATTGTCTATTGTTGTGATCACATTTTATGACCAATTTGTGCAGAAATCCATATCATTCCAAAGGGTTCACATACTTTTTCTTGCAACTGTATTCTAGTGTGTAGCAGTGTTATGACAAGACATGCATAAATTTCTATGGCTTCTTAGAACATTAACTGATTATAGTAAGATGAGCCATGTTGATGAAACTACGCCTGCCCTAAGCTCAGTGTCCATATCGGTTGCGTGAGTCCTTCACCCTAGAAGTCCCCATGTCGCCTCACAAGAGTGCTCTGTGCGGGTGGCCCATGAGCGGGGCCCAGGTCCTGGTCATGTAGGTTCGCTGTGCGTGTACCGAGTAGATGATGGTATTGTCAGGGTATTTATATCGGCAGACATTTTGTGCTATGATAGAAATTAAAAGTGTATATTTTGAGTGACTCTGAACAGAGCAGACTCCATTTTGTTATTTCCAAGTTAACAAAAAGACACAAGATTTCTATCTGTAAACTAACCACTTTCCCAGCGCTAAAGGAATGCATATTATAAACAAAAGTGATAAGAAGAAAGGGGGTTGGACAGACTGTCTAATGCTAATGGAATATAATCAAATCTAAACCCAGACAATTGTGACAGAGAAGATTAAATAATAAAATTTAACTGTCTATATCTATAAGGTCCCATTGTAAGTTACAGGTCAAAACTCAGATTTGCAGACACATAGTCTGGACAAAACTTAAAGAAACTGTTTTTATCTGACAGCAATCTAAGTTATAGCAAAGATAGAGATAGGCCAAAATGACGTCAAAATAGCCACCAGGAAAAGTTAACTCTTTCCTGGATAGGTATGTTTAGTGGGACAAGACTGCCCTCTATAGACCAAATACCTAATTTGCGATCTGGAAGATAACCACACCTCTAGTACTTCTATTGGGTTATCAACTGATGACGTACAGAGAGTCTGGCCCTTTAAAAGTTAAGACAAAGGGAAGACAAGGTATGCAAAGGAGAAAGAAAAAGAGGAGAGAGGAATTGGAAGTTTGGGGACTCCAACCTCCATGCAGAGAGACATCCAAATAAGTTCCTGAGACTACCAATCGGATGAAATATCTACTCAACTGGTAATTATACTGGTTTCATTTAATTAATTAAATTAATTAAAATGTATTAATAGCATTATATATGACTGGATAAAGCACGGTCAGATTTCCATATTAAGAAATCTTAGTTAACTAAAGAATATATAGTTATAAACATTCCATTCTGCAGGTGGAATTAAGAATAATTATATATTAATGTGATATTATCACGTGTTAGCATACCGCTGTTTTTATCCAGGTGTATTGATTTGCTCTAATATAAGATGAGATATCTTTTTAGGCGAATAAAAATTCTGCTTTTGTAAAAATCATGGTAGATTCTCTTATTTGATGGTTCCAGGAAATGACTAATGAACTGGTTTAAATGTTATTTTATTTAAAATTACATAAGAATAGATCTTAATTACCTAGGAGATCTAGCCAGCATTCTAACTGTTAGCCAGGGTTTTATGGCCCTTCGCTGTGAAAAGCTTCGCTCTATGTCTGTGAAAGATAGTCATAAATAAAGTCTTGACAGAAAATGCTGTTTAGCCGTGTGTAGCCATTTCTTTGTATTGCATACCATTTTATACTGGATATTCATTGATTATTGTCATGCATGTTGCATATTATTATTATTAATTAATTTGTTATTATAAATAAAATCTATTTTTATAACATTGTGATTATTTATATGAAATACTTCTCACTTAACACGATAACGATCTTTGGATCTGAGAATTGAATTAGTGGGCAATTCTCACTGTTACTATTATTATCCCATAAATATCCCCACAGTATGTCTGCCAATGTCCTCTGGAGCCTTCTGCGCCTTTTATGAATGTAGCCCCGTCCTGCTGCGTGTCTGCGGGCTGGGTGCATCGCGGTTCCAGGGCTGCTGGGCAGGAGACTCCTTACGGTGAGTAGAGGGGGGGGGTGCAGAGTGTCGGCTCCCTGGGTCTTTGTGAGGGCAGGCAACTTCGGGTTGGTTGCTGGTGGAGGGTGTCGTGGTGCCGTCGCTTGCTTAGCGTTTCACCTCCTTCATCTCCGCCCGCCTCGGGGGCAAGTATATCATGGAGTCGCTATGCTGTTTGCTGCAGTTACTGGCAGGTCAGCAGGGGCAGTCTGGTTACTCCAGGCTCTGCCAGTCAGTTATTCTGCATATGGTCTCTGCCATCTGAAGTGTGGGCCCTGGTCTTGTGTAATGGCCTGGTGTCGTTGCCTGATTTCAGCTGCCACGCTGTGAGTGCGGCTATGGGGCGCATACCGGGATCACCCCCCCCCCCAGTCTAAGGGGTGGAACAGGGTCGGGTCAGAGGAGATTCAGAGTGCCGTTCAGGCTCCATTAGGCAGGATAGTGGGGTGGCGTAACTAGCTTAATTCTTAATGACCAGATTGACCTAAAATGGACGGCGATTAAATTGACGTACTTTCTAGCTTTAGCTCTGGCAGCTAGAGGCTCAGAATTAACCCAGCTAAATATTGTCGAACCGTGGTTGTCTCGAACTCCAGGGGGATTTCCATAGGCGTGCGCAGCCTATTGCATTAGGGTGTGCACCCTAAAGCACAAACACACGCCGCGCGCGTGTGTGTGTGTGTGTGTATGCGTGTGTGTGTGTGTGTGTGTATGTATGTATATATATGTGTATATATATATATATATATATATATATATATATATATATATATATATATACACACACACACACACACACACACACACACACACACACACACACACACACACACACACACACACTCACACACACACACACACACACACTGACACACACTCACAGACACACACTGACACATACTCACACACTCACAGACACACACACAAATTATTATATTTTAATTTTAAAAAAAATGTCCACCCAGCCTCCTACCTGGAGTGCTGGTGGACTTTTCCCTGGGGTCCAGTGGGGGCGGGCGCCTCTCTGCAGGTCAGCCGCGGCGAGGGAGCTCTCTGCTGTCTGCTCCCTCTCGCCGCGCGGGCTGTCTGCTGGAGCTGGGAGCCGGAATATGACGTCATATTCCGGCTCCCGGCATCAGCGCGCGGCGAGAGGAAGCAGAGAGCAGAGAGCTCCCTCGCCGCGGCTGAGCTGCAGGGTGGGGGGGAATCATCACCTCTTGCCCTCCCATGACAGGGGCAAGAGGTGAAACAGGGGACACTGAGTGCCTGCAGGAACAGCGTTCCTGCTCAAAAAAAGTGCAGGAACGCTGTTCCTGCAGGACTCAAACCATAGGCGTGCGCACGGGGATTAGGGTGTGCCCAGGCACACCCGGTACACCCCGTGCGCACGCCTATGGGGATTTCATGTCATCCTTAAAGGGAGACATAAGACTTCCAATATTTTCCAGGGTCCTGTAGAACTAGAATTGGTGCAGGATTCTGCTGAGCCGAGTTTATGTTTAGTTAATTTGTTAAATTCCTACTTTAATCTTTCTGCCCCAGTCAGACAAGACTTTACGCAATTACTTCCAGAAAACCTTTTCGGCCAGCTAAGGTTAACACAATCAGGGGTTGGATACTGTCCGCTATGTCTGCAGCGGGTATTGATGTCACAGTTTTTAAGGGTCATTCTGTAAGAGGGGCTTCAGCTTCAAAAGCAGCAGCAAGAGGCCTTCCTCTTCATATTATCCTTAAAGCTGCAAGATGGTCTTCCAGTAAGACTTTCGTTAAGTTTTAAGGGAGGCCATCTGAAGTTGAACGTTTACAGTTCCTTAAGACCACCACCAGGTGCGTGCTATTCAACCCACTAGCTTTGCTAGGTGGTTATGCCTCCCGGAGGGACAAACTAGAGTTTGCAGTAATCGATGACCTGCACACTTTCTTTGTCCTAGGGATAAGCATAACCACCTAGCAAAGCACCCATCTCTCCCTCCCCAGGTTTATTTGTAGTGCCTGATGGTGGCAGGGCATTTTTCTGGTTTGGGAATCTTCTAATTAAAGTAATTTGTGTGTTTGTTTTCTTTTTCACTTATATTTATTCTGTTTATCTTTACAGATTACAACCGGCTACCCAGACAGGATCACCAAGCCAAGGACCCTCCTAAATAGTTCTGGAGGTTAAGAAACTTCTTCCAGAAGCTCTTTGATTATGAGTTATACTATACTAATATTTCTCTCAGAGACTGTTTTGTTTTTCACCGTGATGATCAAAGATTGTTTTGTTATATTTGTCACTAACTGTCAGTAGTTCAGAAATGTTTCTTATTTATTGTTACTTTATTATATTGCCTTTCCACTCTGTTGACATAACCCTTTCATAGGAGTAAGTTCATGTTTGGATGAGTAAATAAATCATTGTTACCCCCCTTACATTGTCAGTGGTGCTCTTCTCCTTTATTATGTTTAATACCATGTACATTGATCTCTATCCTAGATTAGGGGGTTCTTTGTCTCCATCTTTTGTAACCATCTGCAGTATCTTGATTTTAAAATCTGAGGTGATCAAGGCTGACGCGAGCTGCACGGCTGTCCTGATCACCTGATTGGCTAAAACGCTGTTGCTGTGCAGGAGCGATCTTTAGCGTGGCAAAATAATTATCCGGGAGGCTTCCACATACCCATTAGCTTTGCTTCGTGGTTATGCTTATCCCTAGGACAAAGAAAGTTTGCAGGTCATCGATTCCTACAAACTCTAATACTTACCCCAATAAACTCTGTAATAATATTCACTAAGGTGAAGGCACAGGAAACTGTTAATTCTCTGGAAGTGACAGTTATTTAAGCTTTATCTATTTAAATCATATTTTTTGTGTTTGCATAATACAGAAAAAATAAATAAAAGGTGTTACCTGCAACGATTTCTTCTTACACTTGCTGCTTTTTATTATCCGTAAGTACAGGTTGAGCAACATGCAGGATGGGCTGCAAGGAAGTGATCTAAAAAAAAAAAAAAAATTCACACATCAGCTACAACAAACTCCCCTAGCAACAAATAGACTTATTTTTATTTATGTATAGTTCACACTATTGTACCTAATTCTGTAGAGAATTGTGCTATGTATAAAGCAGAAACTGAGCTAGCCCCTTATGTGTTTGTTCCACTATACTCTTCCACTTTCCTTTTGAGTGCACACACATATTATACATCATTTTTTATTGAGTTTGCATAGAAAGCCAAACATACAGCGTACAGTACAAGTTTCATAGAGTGATGAGCTACATCTTTTACATACAATGATAGCAACATGGAATTATCCTAGTAAGCATAATTTACACAATGCAGAGATCACAATTCTTTATAATAAAATTTATAAATATGAATACAATAAACTCTTAAAGTATTCACGGCGCCCTTCCCCCCAACAAATTGCCTGTAAACAGTCTCACACACAGGCACAGGCAGGCAGTCAAACAGTTACAAGCAGACAGTCAGACACGCTCAGTAAACGGCAGGCAGTCACACACACACAGACAGTCACAGAGCCAAACACACAGTTAAAGGCACACAGTCACGAACAGTTACAGACACACACAGTCACAAACAAACAGTCACACATACTCCATTACAAGACAGTCATACACACTCTGTTATAGGCATGCAGACACTCACGCTGATAGGCACACATACAGGCACACACAATGGCACAGCTACAGTGACACACAATTGGAGTCACACACAGTTACAGTCTCACACACACACACAGGCACGCAGTCACACACAGGGAGGCAGTCAGACAGTCACATACACACAGGCAGGCAGTCACTTGAATATCTACTGTAAAATCAGACCATATGAATTAAGATTAATGTACTTTAAAAATTATTCTAAGAGACTTGTTTCACCTTCCCAAATGATCAAGACATTGTTGATATGTCTCTTCCATAGCACCAGGTTTGCACAAAATGGGTTATTTTGCCAGATGTTTTTGTATTCCCAATCCGCCACAAAGATATTGGCATACCTCGGTGAGAACCTGGTGCCCATAGCATTTCCACATGTTTGGAGGTAGTAAGTTCCCTCAAACCAAAAGAAATTATGGAACAAGCTAAATCTAATAATGTCTAAGATTGAATTCATTTGGTATGGATGCATTTCTTGATCATCCATTAAAACTTATTTGACAGTCTGTATACCCTTATCATGATCAATTACAGTATAGAGGGACGTCACATCTACCATTGCCCATAAAAACTATTGTTTCAAGTTTAAACCTTCAACTTCACTAATTATCTGGGTAGAATCTTTCGTATAGGACTGAGTTTGTGTTACGTATTTTTGGAGATAAAAATCAATATACTGGGAGACATTGCTAGTTAGAGATCCTATCCCACTAATGATAAGCCTCCCAGGTGGATTATCCAAAGTCTTGTGGATTTGTGGTAAGTAATAAACTACCTCAATTTTCGGTGATTATATAGTGACTGTGGTGCTCTTATATTTTTTATAGATATTCTCTAGTCACACTGTTCTGTTGTAAATAATGGGTTGGGAGTAACCCTAGGACAGAGGCTAGCCTGCACTTATACAACACTGTGTGCTCCACCCATCCACTCACTTGTTTTTTGGGATCAGTTGTCAGTGACCTATTACTGAGCTGCCTGAAGCAGTCTTGTTATAGTGACTGATTAGTCCCAGGTTGCCAGCTCACCCTGAAAGCCAACCCTTGTGGTGATAAACCTTGAAGGGTACCCATCAAGGCTTGCACATCTTGTGATATAGTGATAGAGACTCATATTTTATTGATACATTGTGCTAGGAGAATCACAAATGTCTAGATTTCTCTGAAATGAGAGATGAAACAGTCTTTTCTTCCTCCGGTCTGTCAAATCAGTCCGTGTCGATCTGGAAAGGCTCTACGTGTCCATTATCGGGGAAACACTTCACTGGGCTTGCCTTCAGCTTAAGGGAAAGCAATGGATGCAAAGGGAAGCAAAGAGGCATGTCAAAATTAGGGTGTATTCTATTTGACGCTGTAAGATCCCTAAAAATCTTACAAACAAATACATTTGGGATATTGTTGAAAATGCAGCGCAAATGCAAATCTGGATTTTTTTTTAAAGTAAAATGAAACACATGACTTGAAATTTCATGTATGTAAAAAACAGCATTTACTACTAAATTCTTTAGCCATAGCACTCATGCCCAGAATATGTCCTCATCGAAAGTGTGCACACAGTCTCAGCCATGGCTGAAACTAGAGTCAGACGCATGGGTGCAGATTTCTTTGGCGCTTAAGGTTGGTGTGGTCATCTAACCCTTCCCCTTTATAAACGTCCAGTCCAGACAGATGATTCTACAGTAATCAGGCTGGCAGAGTAATCATGCTAGCTAGAGTTGATAATTAATATAACTAAACAACCTACCTCTCTGGGGACAATCCTCAACATAGTGGCTTGTCATTCTTCCCATGATGTGAGCTCAGACACTTTCTCCATAACAGAGGCAACTCTCCCCATACATGTCTTCCTCATACTATGACATTTCCCCTAATATCCCCATACCACCTCAGACCTTCATTCAAATACTGTTAAAATCATTAAATACATTTGCCTAAGCCTCGAATAATCCACAACTCCACATATTTTGCTTCCTGCTAGTAGACTAGAGATGTTCCCATCTTTCTAATACATACTTCAGGTCTTTGTTGTGGAAGGATGCACAGTGGGAACTCATAATTAGATGCAGTACTATTAGGCATCGCTTTCATATCCATATATTGGTCTAGGTTTATGTTCATAACCATAAGTACCATTATTATCGTATTATATCTTTGTCTCCCCTCAGCACCTTTTGTGTCTTTGTTCCCCCATCTCCTCTGCGTGTCTCTTTGTCCCCCCCAGCCCTTTTGTTTCTCTTTGTCCCCCAAGTGCCTCTGGTCTCAGCTCCAACGGGACTGAGTGAGCTGCTTTTAATCGCAAACTGGCTGCAGACAGTAAGAAAACCAATAAACAGGTAGTGATATCATTACTAAGTGTCTTTCTGGGTGCCCTCTACTTCTAATGCAGGTTGTTTGTTGTTCAGATCATTTGTAGGCATGAGATAAGAAAGTCTTTCTGGTATCACAGGGTGTAGCCAAATGAGGAAGGCTTATTGGGCAGCATTCTGCAAAACATTTATTTATTTCATGCAAAAACGATAAAGATTTGAGCATGCAAAAAAATGGCAACATATGAATGTAGCAAAAAACCTCATCAAATGCATTAAAGTTGTGTTGGAATCAGGAGGGTCCCTTTAAGGAAAGGGCTTCTCTTAATCTTTACATGGTATTATCATATTTACCAAAAAATGAACTTTGCATGTAGAATATATGTGCTGCATGTCTGTATATACAATGTACGTGCTGCATGTATATAGAATGTTTTGCTGCAGGCACTCGGTCAAGAATAAAATTATTAAAAAACATAAATACATACATACTCCCCAGGGCACCCAACATACCTAGTATGTCCGCGGTATTCCTATGCACTTACCCGATCGCCGCAGTTCACCCGCCAGCGATCGGTCTTCCTCAATGATATTGTCAGTGAAGTTGAAGTTTTTTGCATTTTCACACACAAACTGCACTTTCACTGATGATATCATTGTGATACATTTTACTGTTTTGAAACACTAATATTTGTGTTCAACAAAGTCCCCCGAGTATAACAGTACCCCCCATGTACAGGTTTTCATAGTGTTTTGAAAGTTACAGTGTCAAATGTAAGGCTTGAGATTTCACATTGAAATTTGCCAGATTGCTTATGTTGCCTTTGTGAACGTCTGGTATCCAAGGAATGAGAATCACCCCCCATGGTGGCATACCATTTGCAAAAGAAGACAACCCAAGGTATTGCAAATGAGGTATGTTCAGTCTTTTTTAGTAGCCACTTAGTCACAAACACTGGCCAAAGTTAGCATTCATAAATTGTTTTTTGCATTAACACACAAACAAATATAAATGCTAACTTTGGCCAGTGTTTGTGACTAAGTGGCTACTAAAAAAGACTGGACATACCACATATTGAATACCCTGGGTTGCCTACTTTAAAAAAATATGTACATGTAAGGTGTGATTCAGAGATTTATGACAGATAACAGTTTTACAATGTCACTATTGATAAATTTAATATATATATTGAAACAGCAATGTCCTACTTGTACTTACAGCCCTATAACTTGCAAAAAAAAGCTAAGACCATGTTAAGATTGAGTATTCCTAAACTCAGGACAAAATTTAGAAACTATTTAGCACAGGTGTTTTTTGGCAGTTGTAGATGCGTAACAGATAAGAGTGTGTTTTCTTTTTTTTCCATTATATTATATAAAAAAAGTTTTATAGTAAATTATAGGATATTATGAAAATAATGGTATCTTTACAAAAACCATTTAATGGCGAGAAACACGGTATATAATAATATTACAGCTAAACACAAACACCAAAAAAAAAAAAAACAGTCACTAAGGGGTTAATTTGGTATCAGTATGTGGGATTGTCATATTTATAGGATACTAAATTAGGGGACAAATAGCTGCAGGTGACAGCAGCCAATAGCAATTTTCATGTGTCTATATACAGGGACGGACTGACAATAGCCTGGGCCCCTGGGCAAAATTACGACCCAGGCCCCCTGCACACCAATATATATGCTGGTGTAGATGTACCGTGTATTTGATTGTATGTGCATGTGAAGTGAATGTAAGCTTCTGTGTGTATTCCCTCTGTGTCATGGTGTAAGTGAATATATGTATGTCATTGTGTGTCGTGCCAGGATATGTGGAATCAGTATAGTTAAAGGGAAACTATAGTGCCAGAAAACCAAATTATTTTCCTGGCACTATAGCTCCCCACAGTTAAAAACCCCTTCTGTCACGTACCTGATTCTAGTGCCGCTGTTGCCCGGTGCTGGTTCAGACTATCTTGCACGTTCGTATTAGGACTTTCCCTGTAGGAAAGCATTGTATGATGCGGTCCTATGGAGGTTTGGGTAACGCTGGATGCCTTCATGCATAGCGTGACCAAAAGTCGCCTAACCACTCAGAAGTCCCTCTAGTGTCTGTCTAGAGATGGAGTTTACCCTTAAAAAGGTAATTATTGCAGTTTATCAAAAAACTGCAATAATTATCATTGCAGGATTAAAGGACACTGCGCCCAGACCACCTCAATGAGCTGAAATGGTCCGGCTGTCTATAGTATCCCTTTAATTATATTTAAATGACTTAAGAGACCACAGTAGTAATCACAGGGGGGATAGTATGTATAGGGGAGGGTTAGTGGCCATAGTGGATGCTGGGGGATAAAGGTCATAGTGGGTGGAGTGGTTAATAGGGGCTGTAGTGTGTGCAGGAGACATGTGGGCTGCAGTAGGGGCAAGGAGATGAATGCTGCAAAGGATGCCAGTGGTATAGGAGCTGTAGTGAGGACATGGAGTAATTGAGACTCTAGTGGGGATAATAGGGGCTATTGTGGGGGTAAGGGAAAATAGGGGACTATAGTGGAGGTATGGGGTAATATACGTTCTAGTGGGTGCAGAGGAGGGATAGGGGCTGTGGTAGGTGCAGGGGAGTGACAAGTGTTGTAGTAGGTACAGAGAGCAATAGACGCAGTAGTAGATGCACTTGAAATTGGCTGTAGTGGGTACAGGGATGCATAGGCGCTATATAGGGTTTTAGTAGATGCAGGGGTATAAGGGCTGTAGGGGATATAGGGGCTGCACAGGGAACATGAGCTGTAGTCGGTGCAGGGGGTTACAGAAGCTGTAGTAACTGTAGGGGGTAATGGAGCTGTAGTAGGTGCAGGGGCTGTATTGGGTAGAGGTGCTGTAGGTGGTGCAGGGTGTATTGGAGCTTTAAGGAGTAGAGGAGCTGTAGGTGCTAGAAGGGTTGGAAGGTGTGTAGGGGTTGTAGTAGGTAGTGGGGCTTTAGGGGGGCAAAGAGGCTTGATGGGGCAGAGGGCCTTAAGTGGTAATGGAGTTATAGGGGCTTTAGAGGGTAGTGGGGTTTTAGGGGCAGAGGGACTTTATGGGGCAAAGGGGTGCAGTTATTTTAGATGCTCTAGGAAGTATATGGGCTGTAGAGGGTACAGGGCTTACAAGGGGTAGTGGGGCTGTGAGTGGGAGGGGGAGGGTTAGAGGACCTGTAGGGGCTAGTAAGGCTGTAGGTGGGTAGAAGGCTTGTAGGGGGTAGTGTGGCTCTTGGGGTGGAGGGCTTAGAGGGGGTAGTGGGGCTGTAGGGTATAGAGAGCTTGTAGAGAGTAGTGGGGCAATAGGCTGTAGAGGGTACAGGGCCTTATTGGGGGTGGAGAGGCTGTAGGGGGTAGAGGGCTTGTAGGTGGTAGTGGTGGCTGTAGAAGGTACAGGGCTTATTGGGGTAATGGGGGTTAGAGGGCTTATAGGGGTAGTGGGTGTCAGGGCTTACCTGAATGGGAGTCTGTAGCGCAGATATATGTGCTCACCCTTGCAAGTAAACACAGGCCAGGGTGGTCAGGTAAGAATTCACCTGGCCTGTGAGTCGGTGCACGGGGGCTGTGCAGGATGATGCTCCAAGTCGCAGTGCAGATACGGACATAAAGAGGAGAATCGTCGTTGGTAAGCCAAAGGTCAGTGGGTGCCAGAAATCAGGATAAACCAGTAGAGAGCCAAGGTCAGAGGATGCCAGAAGTCAGGGTACACAAAATAACAAGCCAAGCTCAGGAATCAACAGGCGAACACGAAACAGCAATACTTGAACAGAGTCAATAAACTGACACTGCCCTCAGGGAGAGACAGTGTCTTATACCTGGCTAATCAGTGATCAGCCACAGGTGAACCATGAGTGACAGGAGCAGTCTCAGATAACGTCCAGCCCCCAGTGCTGGATACAAGGCAAGAGTAGACTTCTGGATATTTCTTCAGCTGTATGGTGGTTCAGAGGCAAAAACAGCAGCCCCAGGACTGCAGAGTATTCAGGTTCAAATCTTCTATTGGGCACTTCTGGGGCGACCTCATCTGGATGTCGCGGTAAGAACCATGACAGTGGGACTGTAGGGGGTAAAGGACATATAGGGGGTAGTGGGCTGATTATTTAAACATTTAATAAAAAATGATTCCCCTCCCTGAGCCTCTGCGACTTACCTGTGGCATGCTGTTGCAGACTCTGCTTGCTGTCTGTAACACAGATCAGGCAGCTCCACACGGCTCCCTGAGCCCCCCAGAGCTGCTGGCCCTCGCTCCATGACCGATTTGCCTGAGTGCTCAGTCCGCCCCTGTCTATATTTGAACTGCTCTTTCTAGCCTGTCATTCTTCTTGCTGCACACTTATTTCCCTATTGTGTATTATTGATTCTGAACTGACTCTATTTTGAATATTTTGAACTCTATATAACTTTACTTGTCTTGATTGAACTTTCTGCTTTATGTATTTTATCTGTGAATTCAGATTAGAGCATAAGAAACAAGAAATTGCTGGATTTCAAGTGGACAAAGATGCTTGCTGGTGAACATCCAGTCACCATAGGGAAGGGTAAAATGCTGACCAGAACAGCATTTAAACAGTGGAGAGGGGCGAACTCCCCATACCCTCCTTGAAAGCTGACCATATTGCTTCCTTATCTGCACCTATCACTGAGGAAGAAGTCAGGGAATGCATTAAGGGCCTGCCAAAAGGGAAAGCACCAGGACCAGACGGGTAAACAAATCTTTACTACGCAACATTTCGGGAAATACAGGTTTCATTCCTAGCACAACTCTTCAATGCACCATTAGAGTCAGGGAAGCTTATCAATGAGTTTCTGTCACCCCACGTCATAACATTACCCAAGCCAGGCAAACCCCCTACCCATTGCAAAAACTTTAAGCCCATTTCTCTGCTCAATGCATATGCCAAGCTCTTCGCTTAAATCCATGCAGAATGACTGAAGTTAATAATTCCACACCCGATTATGGATGACCAGGTCGGCTTTGACCGAGGCCAACAAGGATCTGACAACACTAGGAAAGTGTATGTAAGGGAGAGCATAAGGGGGGACTTATGCTCTCCCTTGATGCCGAGAAGGAATTGGCAATTCCTGGAGGAGACCTTGAGAAGGTTTAACTTTCCAGACAGATTTTTGGTGGCGGTACGAGTACTATAGAGCTCACCATCAGCAAAAGTACTAAACACGGGATTTGATCAGATCCATTCCGAATCACCAATGGGACCAGGCAAGGGTGCCTTCTTTCACCGCTTTTCTATGTGCTTGCCTTGGAACCATTGGCAATAGCGGTGAGACAGAATACCAATATACATCAGTGTCGAGGATAAAGAATACAAATAAAATTTATTCACGGACGACATATTACTGACCCTGACACAGCCACTTATCTCCCTACCTAACTTACAAACTGAACTTCAGACGTACGACACACTATCATACTGCAAATTAAACATTTCAAAGACCCAAGCTTTGGGTGTAAAAACTCCTAAATGCCTCCTTGACTGACTTAAGGCGTCATTTAGCTTTGACTGGAGGACAAAGCTCACATTCCTGGGTGTTAAAATTCCCAGCAACCCTCAAGCAATATTTAAATTGAACTTCCAAAAGCTGTATACTAAAATCGATCAAACCTTGAAGAACTGGGAGGGGAAATACCTCTAATGGGTGGGCAGGTGTGCCGCCATAACAACTTTCATATACGAACGCAACTCAACCTTTAATTATAAAACATGGGCACGGTGAGGAATACACTACCTATATCAATTCTAGTCAGGCTCAGCCATGATGTCCCCCTCAACACTGCAGACACATTGCAATATAAATAAGAACATGCTATTCTCGTTCATGCAACTCAAGAGTATTATTTCCCCTAAAGCACCCACCTTACCAACTGGCACAATAAACATGGTCATGACCCCTTTTGAAAAAAATGTGTACATGACAACTCTTGCAGAGAAAAGTCCTCTCTTTATGTTACACGCTAATTGACACACTAAGCAAGGACAATGTATAGGCATTCGAAAAAGCCTGGGAAACAGATCTTGGGGGGAACAGAGCAATGGCAGTCAGCATATAAAACTCATAGGGGACTTTCCTCCTGTGCATCACATCTAGAAACAACGAGGAAGCTGTTGTACTGATGGTACCTAGTCCCACATAAGCTAGCGCAACCTTATATCCCAATGTGAGTAAGGTAAGCTGGAGATACAACACGGACACAGACACTATGCTACACATATGGTGGACCTGCCCCACACTACAAAACTACTGGCAGGACGTAGGTGACATGATTACACAATGCACAAGACACCAGATACCACCAGATCCACACACATTCCTAGTGTATATTTTGCCTGAGGGTCTGCCAAAAGTTGTCGCTAAGTTCATGTATCTAATACTCACCGCTGCAGCATTACTACTAGCTAGAAGATGGAAAACAGTCAATGTACCAATGATGACAGAGCTTAAACAACAAATCTCCACAAATATATCCTATAAATGAATGGTGCTCACCCAAATGCAAAGAGGTGTAGCAACGAAAGAAATGGCAGATTTACAATTCAGAAAAACAAACTGAAAACTTGTGAATTCGGAACAGGCTAGGACAGTACTTTCTCTCCCAACTGACCCCCCCCCCCTCACCCCTAACAAAGTTCCTGGTTCTCCCTCCTATCCTACGCCTACCACCCCCCCTCCCACTCCCATGTTTATACACTTTGTAACAGATACGACCAGGGAGCAGTTCACAACATAGTTACACATAGGGCACTAGAGATCAGCAATATAGGTGCAGAGACATGGTAACCGAGAGGTGTTAACTACGAGATCTAACGGGCCCATTATAAGGTGCTATGTATAACCTGCAATATAAAACATAACCGTAGACAGAATTCATGTGTATATAACTAATCATCTAATGTTAAAGGAACACTATAGGGTCAGGAACATAAACATGTATTCCTGACCCTATAGTGTTAACACCACCATCTAGCCCCCCATGCCTCCATAAATATTAAATCTTACTGTTTTCAAGCCAGAAGCTGTAGCTCTGCATGCTGTTTGCCTAACAAAAAAAACAAAAAAACAGTCTGCTGACATCATCAGAAGTGGTAGCCTGATCCAATCACAATGCTTCCCCATAGGATTGGCTAAGACTGACAAGGAGGCAGATCAGGGGCAGAGCCAGCATGATTCAAACACAGCCCTGGCCAATCAGCATCTTCTCATAGAGATTAATTGAATCAATTAATCTCTATGAGGAAAGTTCAGTGTCTGCATGCAGAGGGAGGAGATACTGACTCATAGGATGCTGTGCACATTGCTGCCCTGTGCTCTGCTGACAGCAGATCTGAATGGATTGAGGAGTTTTGTGCCTCAATCAACTCAGAAGTCTGTCTGGTGGCATTCTGAGTGACTGCAACTGGAGGTGTTCCTAGTTTTCAATGTAAACACTGTATTTTCTCGGAAAATACAGTGTTTACATGAGAAAGGCTGCAGGGAGCTATAGTTCTCACCTGAACAACCTCAATAAGCTAAAGTTGTTCAGGTGACTATAGTGTCCCTTTAATTTGGATATACAAGCTCACCAGACAAGTGAAATAGGTGACTAGAGAGGTTACAAAACAATAAAAGTTGTTACTGTACTTTATGTGTAAACATGCCGTCTAGATCTGTTTTCTATATTTCTTTGTAAGTGACAAAAAACAATAAACTACAAATTGGAAATTTACCCAATTGGAGTATTGGATTACTTAGATTACTGAAAAAATCTGCACTTTTCCTCATGTTACCTCTATTAAAAATTACTTCAGCAGAGTAAACTAAATATTGATCTACTGTTAGAGAAGGTAATACTATACCACCAAATTTTCTTCTTATAGGTGCCTATTTTTACCCTAATCCCTCAATAAAACTTACACCAATGTGGTTAAACTATATTAAATATATTTTGTCACTCTTTCTACCTTAGTATTAGAAGGCATGCATTGTTCTCTAAAGTTACACGGGATATATCATTTAGCAGTTTGCATTGCTATTGAAAACTGCAGTTCATGGATGTAAGTACTATTAGTCACGAGTGCACGATTATTTAATAAAAAAAATAGATGTTGTTCATTCTGAATTACCCAAATAATATTGGAAGAGCAAAATTCTTACTGTTATATATGGATTGTAAAAAACAATTTGTAAAAATACTCTAAAAAGTCCCTAAACTCCAAAACAGCGCCACGGTATATAAAAAAAACTGCAAGAAAGGGACAAATAGATATCACAAGATACATGTAGTGTTAAAATGTCAAGTGCAACATTAAAAATGCACTCACAAAGGTAAAAAAAAATATTAATAGAGCATATCACCATCTCTCCATGGTAACCAAGGCACAACTCTTAATGTAATTTATATCAAGTGAAAATCTTTACTTAGTGGACGAAAATTAAAGGGAAAGAATAGCCACAATATTGCAGTAATGCTAGTGCACCATACCAGATTAAGAAAAATACTTACAAACAAAAAGTTAAATAGCAAATTGTCTCCTATATACACTGAATTAGGGAATTTTTAATTTCGGTATTTCCTATCTGATTAGTCTATGTGGTACTTTAACTTTTTATGTTCAAACATTTACCATGTTTATACCCTATTAGTTGTTCATTTAATTATCCTATCACTCATTGATGACAACTAATGAAATCATTCTTAACTTGTCAAATAGTTCATTCATACTCTATTTGAATTATCATACTGGCCATCTCAACACCAAACAAGCATTTAGTATACAGACTTCTTCAGGGTTGTTAAATGTCCCATCTAAGATGGCTGTCACAAAAAAAAATGGGTACTCTTCTCTCTGCTCCAAATTCTACAATCTGTGGTCACATCCTCTGCAGCATCCATATTTATATGGCCTAATTATCAGTCAAATGGGATCAGGCTGAGTACACAACATAAACCGTCAAATTTATTTAAATGTTATGAACAATGTCTGAAAATAAAATATTTCAAACATTGCTAAAATGAAAACAGAATAGGTATTCAACTTAAAGAGACTGTCACCTTCTGGGGTCCATACATATTTTGCAAAGATCCCAGATGGTGACTGCTCTGCTTGCATTTTGGTGACTATGGGGTTCAGTGGAAGGTTATTTTTACTTATTTAAACCTGTCCATCACATAAGCCACCATCTTCTTTCATGAGGTCCTCTTCAGCTTCTGGTGCTTCATCTATGTGACAACCTACCATTTGGTTTGCTTGGAGAGGAACTCAGTTGCAGTGGAACAGTAACCCCTTGCAAACACAACCTTCCTCCCTTGTTGTTTGTTTTGCATTATAACATTCCCAGGTACCTGAGAGTGATAAGGGATCCTAGGAGATCTATGAAGGCATGGGTGTCTTTATTTACAGTGGATGCAAAATAGTCGGAAAGGAGCAGGCAGTAAGCGGTGTCAGGCAGTCCAAAGGTCAGGGCTGGCAAAAAAGGAGTGAGTTCAAGCTAAAGGTCAGAAGCCTGGAGATCCACAAATATAGACGGCAAGACGTCAGCCTGCCAAGAAGAAGCCAAGGATCGGAGACAACAAGCGTGGTCAGGGTCAAAACTAAAGCTCAGAAGTTGAGAAGTATTACTGGGAACAGGGCCACCATTAGGGCATGACAACCATAATGGTTGTCACGGGCCCGGCGGTCCTGGGGGGCCCGGACTGCTCTGGCAGTCCCGGGCCCCACTTTCCCTCTCTGCACACATAGATAGCGATTATCGTTATCTATGTGTTCAGTCGCGGGCCCCCGGCTCCCTGTTACCGCAGAGGGGGCCCAGCACACCGCCTGTTCTTCTCTCTTCTAATAACTTTCGCGATACCCGTGTCCTTCATAGCGTTGCCATGGCAACGCTCCGCGCGGCACGCAGGCCGTGGGTATTGCGAGAGTTATTAGAAGAGAGGAGAACAGGCAGTGTGCTGGGTCCCCTCTGCGGTAACAGGGAGCCGGGGGGCCCCCCATGCCACCGGACCACCAGGGATGGAATCTCCCCCCTCCATGGACACAGGTAAGAAGCAGGGAGGGGGGAGAAACATTTAATTAAATTAATATAAAATTTTAAAAAATTATGTGAAAATGCCCCTTCCTCCCCCTCCCACTCCCAGATTGCACATTTACACACACTGCATACACTAACACAACACATACACTGCATACACTAACACAACACACACACTGCAAATACTAACACAACACATACACACTACATACACTAACACAACACACACACTGCATACACGAACACAACACACACTCTGCATACACCAATACAACACACACACTGCATACACTAACACAACACACACACACTGCATACACTAATACAACACGTACACTGCATACACTAACACAACACACACACTGCATACACTAACACAACACACACACAGTACATACACTAACACAACACACACCCTGCATACACTAACACAACACACACACTGCATACACTAATACAATACACACACTGCATACACTAACACAACATACACACTGCATACACTAATACAACACACACACTGCATACACTAACACAACACACACACTACATACACTAACATAACACACACTGCTTATACTAACACAACACACACACTGCTTACACTAATACAACACACACTGCATACACTAATACAACACACACTCTGCATACACCAATACAATACACACTCTGCATACACCAATACAATACACACACTGCATACACCAATACAATACACATACTGCATACACTAACACACACTCTGCATTCACTACACTGACACACACTCTGCCTTCACTACACATTAACACACTCTCTGCATTCATTACAATAACACACACTCTGCATTAACTGTACACACAGCATCCATAACACAAACATCCTGTATTCACAGTACACACACTAAATCCACCACAAATTGAAACACTCTGCATTCACTATACATGGACACTGCGTCTAATACACACACTACATCCACTACAGACACTGCATCCACTAAACACATTTCATCTAGTACACACAAACACTACATCCACTACACAAACACACACATCACTGTACACACACTACATCCACTACTCAAACGCACTCTGCGTTCACTATACACACTGCATCCGCTACACAAACACACACTATGCATTCACTAATACAACACACACTCTGCATACACTAACACAACACACACACTGCATACACTAACACAACACACACTCTGCATACACCAATACAATACACACACCGCATACACCAATACAACACACACACTGTATACACTAATACAACACGCACACTGCATACACTAACACAACACACACACTGCATACACTAACACAACACACACCCTGCATACACTAACACAACACACACATTACATACACTAACACAACACACACTGTATACACTAATACAACACACACACTGCATTTACTAACACAACATACACACTACATACACTAATTCAACACACACACTGCATACACTAACACAACACACACACTACATACACTAACACAACACACACACTGCATACACTAACACAACACACACACACTACATACACTAATACAACACACACCCTGCATACACTAACACAACACACACTACATACACTAACACAACAAACACACTGCATACACTAACACACACACACACACTGCATACACTAACACAACACACACACTACATACCCTAACACAACACACACCCTGCATACCCTAACACGACACACACACTGCATACACTAACACAACACATACACTACACACACTAACACAACACAACACACACCCTG
The DNA here is from genome assembly GCA_933207985.1 of Pelobates cultripes. Lineage (NCBI taxonomy): Eukaryota > Metazoa > Chordata > Amphibia > Anura > Pelobatidae > Pelobates > Pelobates cultripes. The sequence goes on from OW240912.1 coordinate 265,755,303, forward strand.
CATACACTAACACAACATACACACTACATACACTAATACAATACACACACTGCATACACTAACACAAAATACACACTGCATACACTAATACAACACACACACTGCATACACTAACACAACACACACACTCTGCATACACCAATACAACACACACTCTGCATTCACAACACTGACACACACTCTGCCTTCACTACACATTAACACACTCTCTGCATTCACTACAATAACACACACTCTGCATTAACTGTACACACAGCATCCACTACACAAACATCCTGTATTCACAGTACACACACTACATCCACCACAAATTGAAACACTCTGCATTCACTGTATATGGACACTGCGTCTAATACACACACTACATCCCCTACAGACACTGCATCCACTAAACACATTTCATCTAGTACACACAAACACTACATCCACTACACAAACACACACATCACTGTACACACACTACATCCACTACTCAAACACACTCTGCGTTCACTATACACACTGCATCCGCTACACAAACACACACTATGCATTCACTGCACAAACAGTATCTAATACACACAAACACTACATCCATTACACACATTCTAATTCACTTCCACTATACACACCACATTCAGTCCTGCATCATTGTCAGCGGACTAGGTAGGGCGTGGGCGGGCTCGGGGGGAGGGAGGGAAAGGGGAGGGGGGCCCAGACCTTGTGCTTTGTCAGGGGCCCCAAAATTTCTGATGGCGGCCCTGACCGGGATCAAGGACTGGAACTAGCACCAGGAAAAAGGACCAGAACTAGGATCAGGAACAAGGACCAGGATCAAGGGCCAAGAGAGGAGACTGAGCAAGCATCAGAACAACCAAGCACTGACCATGTGACTGGCCCCCAACCCCCTTGCAGGTGGAGTCCCCCCCAGCTATTTAAGAAGTGCAGGGACTTGGCACCCTTTTAATTATGGGCCAGCCTCCGAGCCCTCCTACTCCCACCATCTGATGCATGCCCTGCAAGCGTCTGCCACCATCTTGCAGTGGCAGTCCCCTTTGCGCAGCCGAATGCCTGAACCGGGAGGAAGAGAGGAGAACCTCGGAGGCCCCCAGGAATCTGTAGTAGTGCCATGCAAGGTAAGCTGTGACAATATGCCAGGAGCCAACGGCAACACTGATATCTATTGAGAGAGCCTTTTCCCCTCAGCTGTCATTATTGATGACTGATGGTTTGGCAATACTTGACAAAAGGTAGCTTTGTCTTTTGTAAAGTGTAGGAGCACCTCACGCAGGACACAGCAGGGAGAGGAGAGAAGGGGATGCCAGAGGGCTATCCTATCACATGCATGCTTCAGTGACCTTATCTGTGTCACTAGGCCTACCAACTCACTCCATAACCTCTGATTGCATCCTACCTGTGACGGCATCCCCTGCTCTCCTCTTCCTGCGGTGTCCTGCTTGAGGCACTCCTACACCTCCCAAAAGACATAGGCTGACTGTCCAGAAGATCATCTTGCTCATCCTCCCATTACACACAGCCGGGAGAAATCGTGGAGGAGTTGGCGTGTCCTTCATCCTCATTTTTCTGCTAACCTTGCATTATTTGTCCCAAATATCTTGGACACTTGTACTTACCACTACAGCCACCTGGGGTGGCACTTTTCTCTTGTATATTAATCTTGCATAATTTACTTATCACTTGTGCATTTGAACAGCGTTACAGAGGTCTATGTTGTACTTATAAAATTGCAGTGATTCTGACATGTAATCTTCTGTCTTCATATTTACTGAATATATATTTGTTTAAATGTCCATATACGCCTGTATGTTTCTATGTGCACTACAAAAATAAAGAAAAAAAGAAAAAAGTAAAACGAAAAACCAGAAACCTAAAACTTACCCTATATCAGCACAGCACAATAATTGACTGTATGAGGTACCTGAAGTGGAATAGCACTGGATTTACATATTGGGGCAATTAAGTAGATGATTTTAAGGCACCCTTGCCCTCAAAAAAGTAAAACATTTTGGGCATAATGTGTATTATGGGGGTAGTATATGAAGGTTGTGTGTACAATTTATATATACTGTAAGAAGAGTAAAGAGAGCAAAATATGAACACTGTCAGGGTTATTCACTACAGTGAGAATTCAAAGTGAATTTCAATTTTAAAGGGACATTCTAATCAGTAGAACAACTACAGCTTAATTAAGTTGTTCTGATGTCTACAGCCTGTCCCTGCAGGATATTTTCAGAGAAAAGGCAGTGTTCACATAACTGACTAGTAACAACTCTAGTGGCAATCAGTCAGACGGCCACTAGAAGTGCTTCCTGGGTCAGTTTAGAGCAGTGGTAGTCAATCTTTTTCTACCTACCGCCCACTAATGCATCTTTCTTGATGGAAAAATGTCCTTACCGCCCACCAGTTTTTGCGCAAGTGCAGAATATTGGTTAAGAAAGGAGGGTGTTTAAAAAAAAAAAAGAAATGTACGTACATTTATCTTTTTATTTCTACTTTATGCATGTTTATAATATACAGGGAGTGCAGAATTATTAGGCAAATTAGTATTTTGACCACATCATCCTCTTTATGCATGTTATCTTACTCCAAGCTGTATAGGCTCGAAAGCCTATTACCAATTAAGCATATTAGGTGATGTGCATCTCTGTAATGAGAAGGGGTGTGGTCTAATGACATCAACACCCTATATCAGGTGTGCATAATTATTAGGCAACTTCCTTTCCTTTGGCAAAATGGGTCAAAAGAAGGACTTGACAGGCTCAGAAAAGTCAAAAATAGTGAGATATCTTGCAGAGGGATGCAGCACTCTTAAAATTGCAAAGCTTCTGAAGCGTGATCATCGAACAATCAAGCGTTTCATTCAAAATAGTCAACAGGGTCGCAAGAAGCGTGTGGAAAAACCAAGGCGCAAAATAACTGCCCATGAACTGAGAAAAGTCAAGCGTGCAGCTGCCACGATGCCACTTGCCACCAGTTTGGCCATATTTCAGAGCTGCAACATCACTGGAGTGCCCAAAAGCACAAGGTGTGCAATACTCAGAGACATGGCCAAGGTAAGAAAGGCTGAAAGACGACCACCACTGAACAAGACACACAAGCTGAAACGTCAAGACTGGGCCAAGAAATATCTCAAGACTGATTTTTCTAAGGTTTTATGGACTGATGAAATGAGAGTGAGTCTTGATGGGCCAGATGGATGGGCCCGTGGCTGGATTGGTAAAGGGCAGAGAGCTCCAGTCCGACTCAGGCGCCAGCAAGGTGGAGGTGGAGTACTGGTTTGGGCTGGTATCATCAAAGATGAGCTTGTGGGGCCTTTTCGGGTTGAGGATGGAGTCAAGCTCAACTCCCAGTCCTACTGCCAGTTCCTGGAAGACACCTTCTTCAAGCAGTGGTACAGGAAGAAGTCTGCATCCTTCAAGAAAAACATGATTTTCATGCAGGACAATGCTCCATCACACGCGTCCAAGTACTCCACAGCGTGGCTGGCAAGAAAGGGTATAAAAGAAGAAAATCTAATGACATGGCCTCCTTGTTCACCTGATCTGAACCCCATTGAGAACCTGTGGTCCATCATCAAATGTGAGATTTACAAGGAGGGAAAACAGTACACCTCTCTGAACAGTGTCTGGGAGGCTGTGGTTGCTGCTGCACGCAATGTTGATGGTGAACAGATCAAAACACTGACAGAATCCATGGATGGCAGGCTTTTGAGTGTCCTTGCAAAGAAAGGTGGCTATATTGGTCACTGATTTGTTTTTGTTTTGTTTTTGAATGTCAGAAATGTATATTTGTGAATGTTGAGATGTTATATTGGTTTCACTGGTAATAATAAATAATTGAAATGGGTATATATTTGTTTTTTGTTAAGTTGCCTAATAATTATGCACAGTAATAGTCACCTGCACACACAGATATCCCCCTAACATAGCTATAACTAAAAACAAACTAAAAACTACTTCCAAAAATATTCAGCTTTGATATTAATGAGTTTTTTGGGTTCATTGAGAACATGGTTGTTGTTCAATAATAAAATTAATCCTCAAAAATACAACTTGCCTAATAATTCTGCACTCCCTGTATATCAACTTTATAAAGTTTAATTAGAAAACATTAAAGTAAATTGAAATTAGCTTTACTAGTGAGATCCTTGAGGCTGATGCTGCGAGACTAAATATTTGATATCTGGTTCGATTTTCGTAAGGAACAAACGAAAGTCTCCTCTTTCGGTAATATTCAGACGGTTTCTCTGTTTGCTCATAATATGATTAACAGCACTAAAGCCTGATTCTACAAGATATGTGGTAGGGAAAGGTATCAATAAGTTGAATATCATTTTCCACATATTTGGATATAACGCAGGCATTTTTTTATTTTGCCAGAGTTTTTGGTATCCACCACTGCCAAAATTACATTTACTCTCTTCGTCATATTTAAGTTCTAATAGTTCTTCTTGGCAAGTTAAATCAACCTCAGCAACATTTGCTGTAAAAGGATTTATCATCCAGTCATGCACCTTTAAGTTCAAAATATCTTGAAATTGTTTTTCCATATCCAATTTGAGTTCCTTGAGGTGGCTACTGAACCTTTCAATATCCCCCGGAGTTACATCATTGTTTATAGAGGACAATTCAGGAAACTGATGAAATTCTCTCTTGAAAATATTATGACGGAGAAGATCAAGCTTTTCGATAAATAATGACACAATATTTATAAGAGTTATATTGGCTCCTTGAAGCTGCAAATTAATTTCATTAAATCTCTTGAAAATGTCTGCCAAATAAAAGGCATCATTCTTTATGTTTTTTAACTGTTCATAGAGACCACCCTCATTATTATTTTTTGCAAAGTATGATTTCACTGCATTAAATATTGATAATCCTTTTGTATCTGTAATCAGATTGACAGTGAATAGCATTTCTTCTTGCAATGTATTGTTTTCATCAAGGTACTGTACATATGTCATCAGTAGAGCATTATTATCTGCAATGACAGACTCATCCAACTGTATGGAAAATGAAGAATTTTGGAGAATACCTATGTTTATTTTCAACATTAGCTGCCATTTTGTCAATGCGTCTCTTTACTGTGTTATCGCTAAGGGGCAATGTTTTTAATACTTCAGGTATATCCTGATGCATTACTGTTTATATAAATTCTTTGATAGAGGGTATTATCAAAGTTTCTCCAATATTATGGCTTTTACCACTTTTTGCAATTAAGTGTGATATACGACAAGCTGCAGTTAATCCATCCTCATTCTTTGCATGTTATTTTTGAAATGATGCAGCTATTGTTGAACGATTTTGAAATCTTTTATAGATTTCTTGAAAATATTAAATGGGCTTATCTTTATCTTGCGAATGCTTTGTAGCAAGATGTTCTCACAATCGACTTGGCTTCATTGCTTCATTAGATAATGTCTTGTGGCACAGTAAACACATTGGAAGCTGTTTATTTGTAACAGATTCAATGAAACCCATCTTCAGATACTCTGGTAAATAGCCACGAGCATATTTCTTTTTTTCAGATATGGTTCCTAAATTTGTTTCACAATTTAACAACTACTTTTACTCTTACGCTTTGATCTGCACTCCACACAGTGCTTTTTTCCCTCCTCTTTTCCCTTTTATTACAAACACCAAAAAACAATGCTGTATTAGCTGCCAATTTTTATTAAGTGTCACCATCAAAAGAAATTCCTTTTCATGCCTTCTTTTTCTTTACCTTCCTTATAGTATATCACTATATCAAGGATCTCTTTTTCCCTTTTTTTTTATTTTCTCCTTCTCCTTCCATTACTTAATTTTTTCTTTTATTTTATAAGATAACAAAACTTAATTTATGAGCCAGACTAAACACTGCTTACTCTTCTCCTTTATTTTATCCCCTTTTCTCTATTTTTCTTCCCTTTTTTTGTTAATTCTTTTTATCTTTTCCTTTTTATCTCCTTTCTTTTACCTTCCTTAGGTACAAAAGTAAGGCTGAGCTAGTTAGCTCACTTATTATTATCAGCCAACAAAATTCTCTCTTTCTCCTGCCTATAACTTTTCTTTCTACTATTTTGCAACTGCTCTGCTCCGTTTCTGCCTGTCCCTGCTATCAGTTTCCACTCCTCCCCTTCCTCTTCCCACGTGTTTGCGTGCATGCGCACGTTAGTTCATTATTGTGTGTGCTTGCGCCCACCCACTCGCACAAAAGGAGGTTTTAACCTCTGAAATCCCTACCGCACACATTCTTGCGCACGTTGGTTGATTGATGTGTGCGCTCGTGCCGGCCCGCCCACTCGCACAAAAGGAGGTTTTAAGCTCCGAAATCCCTACCGCACACATTCTCGTGCACGTTGGTTTATTGATGTGTGTGCTCGCGCCCGCCTGCACCTGCCCGCCCGCTCAAAAGGAGGTTTTAACCTCCGAAGTCCCTACCACCCACCTGGAATCCCAAAATGCCCACTAGTGGGTGGAGGGGACGAGGTTGACGACCCATGGTTTAGAGTCTCCACGCTCTCCATTGAGATGCTGTACGCTCCTATAGATATGCATTGATTCCATGCATCTCTAGGAGATGATGATTGGCGCAGCGTGCTTGGGCGTCCGCAGGGGGGTAAGGGGGGGCACTTGCCCCCCCCCTGGATTTTTCAGCTTGTTCTGCTATTTTTGGTGTGAGATTTAAAATGAACTGCAATACCGGCGCCGGCCAGTAGGTGGCGCTGTGTATGGAGAGAGACAGGGATAGGAAGCTGCATCTTATCCCTGCTTCTCTCTGCTGATTGAAACCGCAGGGGAACAACACATGCAGCCAGAGACAGCCTACAGATCAGGTAAGTGGGGATGGGGGAGGGTTTGAGATAGCCTATAGATTTGGGGGGGGCAGCAGCCTATAGATTTTTTGGGGGGCAGCAGCCTATAGATTTTTGGGGGGGCAGCCTTTTTGGGGGGGGCAGCAGCCTATAGATTTGGGGGCAGCAACCTATATAGATTTTTGGGGCAGCGGCCTATGCAGCAGCCCTATAAATTTGGGTAGGGGCGGCAGTCTATAAATTTGTGAGGGCAGCAGCTATATATATAGATTTGGGGGCAGCAGCCTATAGATTTGAGGTCAGCAGCAGCCTTTAGATTTGGGGGCAGCAGCCCATTGATTTGGGGGGGGCAGCAGCCCATTGATTTGGGGAGGGGGGCAGCAGCCTATAGATTTTGGGGGGGCAGCAGCCTATAAATTTGGGGGGGCAGCAGCCTATAGATTTTGGGGGGGGGCAGCAGCCTATAGATTAGGGGAGTGAGGCATGGGGGGGCAGCCTATAGATAAGGGAAGTGAGCATAGGCGTGCGCAGCCTATTGCATTAGGGTGTGCACCCCAAAGCACAAACACACGCCATGTGTATATGTATGTATATATATATATATACACACTGCTGTGTGTGTGTGTGAGGGTGCTGTTAGTGTGCTGTGTGTGAGGGTGCTGTTTGTGAGGGAACTGGTAGTGTGCTGTGTGTGTGTGAGAGGGTGTTTGTGTGTGCGTGTTTGTTCGGGTCCTGTTAGTGTGCTGTTTGTGTGCGGGTGTTGTGTGTTTGTCAGGGTGCTGTTTGTATGAGAGTGTGCTGTTTGTGTGTGGGTTTTGTGTGTTTGTGAGGATGCTGTTAGTGTGCTGGGTGTGTGTGGGTGTTGTATGTGTGTGGGTGCTGTGTGTGTGAGGGTGATGTATGTGTGTGTGTGTGTGGGTGCTGTTTGTGGGCTGTGTGTGCTGTGTGTGTGTGTGTGCTGTATGTTTGGGTGGAGGTGGGGGCAGATTAGTTAATATCCCAGTCCTGCTGCCTTCCCTGGTGGTTCAGTGGAGAGTGAACAATAGCCCGGGTTCTCTGCTGCCTCCCTCCATGCTGCTGTGGACCCGTGAGGTAGAACTTTGATCTCCCCACCGGCCCATGGAGGCTTAGACCTGCCCATGCACACCCGACACACCCCGTGCGCACGCCTATGGAAGTGAAGGATGGGGGAGACAGCCTACATGAAGAGTCAGCAAGGAGCAGGAAGGTAAAGTAAGAAAAGGAGAAGGAACAGAAATGAGCAGGAAGGGACATCAAGGAGCAGAAAGGGGCAACAAGGAGCTGGAAGGGACAGCAAGGAGCACAAAAGGTAAAGTAGGAGAAGGAGCACAAAGGTACAGAAATGAACAGGATGGGTCAGCAAGGAGCTGGAAGGTAAAGCAGCACAAAAGTAAAGTAGAAGGAGCAGAAAGGGGCAGAAAGGAGCTGGAAGGGGCAGAAGGAGCACAAAGGTAAAGTAGGAGAATGAGCAGGAAGGGGCAGCAAGGAGCAGAAAGGGACAGCAAGGAGCAGAAAGGGACAGCAAGGAGCACAAAGGGATAGCAAGGAGCAAAAATTTAAAGGAGCAGAAAGAATCAGAAGGAGCACAAAAGTAAAGTAGGAGAAAGAGCAGAAAGGGACAGCAAGGAGCACAAAGGTAAAGTAGAAAAGGGAGCAGAAAGGGACAGCAAGGAGCACAAAGGTAAAGTAGAAAAGGGAGTAGAAAGGGTCTGCAAGGAGCAGAAAGGGATCAGAATGAGAAAGAGCAGAAGGGCGCAAAATAAGCAGAAAGTAGCAGAAAGGTAAAAGAGCAGAAGGGGCCAAGGATAGAAAACAGTGTCAGAAGAAAAAAAAAGACTGTCAAATGAAGGAGAGGAAAAGGAGATTGGAGCAGGAAGGACAAATGAAGTGAACCCTCCACTTTATTCTGGACACCACATCATAAGGCTTTGGTACCTGGGCCAGGCAGGGAAACGCTGGACCTTCTCATCTCCAAAGGTAAAAAAATATCAGTATTAATGTGTTCACTTTTATTTACTGAGTGTCAGGAAGCACAGAGTGCCGTTGAGTAGGGGTGTTGCTGATTGGCTAGAGCGGTCAGCTGGCACTCTAAGCCAATCAGTAGCTCCCCATTCATAAAAAAGTAAAAATATTTTATGAACCGGGAACTAGCGATTGGCTTAGAGCGTCAACTGTCCACTCTAGCCAATCAGCGGCACCCATGCCTGACGTCAATCTGCACTTCCTGACACTCTGTTTCAGAAGCCAAATACCACTGAGCGACCTGGAGCTGGAGGAAGCCTTTGAGGTTAAACCATTTGAGAGCGATTTAACCCCTTAAAGGAAAGCGAGCACCCATGAAAAACAGTGTGGTGGAGCCAGCCGCAGTGAGTAAGGCACATCACTGGAAAATAGATATGTAAAATACCTTTTTAAAGTAAGGAAAGGGGGTCAAGGACCTAAACTGTACTTTAAAACTATTGTGGAAGGAACAAGTTTGTATTCCTGACGCTATTGTTTCTTTAAGGTCAAAATAGCTGAATTTGAAAAAATATAAATCAGCTATGCTTTTAATTTGGCTACTCTGAAATTGAATTTGAAATTCCCATTGCATTCTCACATTAGTAAATAACCCTGTGGCAGTGTGAGTGAGAATGCAGCAGCGCTCAGAGTATGAATGCTGTGTGCAGGAAGCAGTAGTAGGGTATAAGAGCAAAGCTTACTCAATGAGAGTAATTTGTGAATATTCCCTGGAAAGGGATCCCCTGGACTGCAAGGAAGGGGAGGCATGACTGCTGCCCTGCAGTAAGGGGTGGGATGTATAGAGATACAAAGTGGCAGAAAGATGGGTTGTATAAGAAGGGGTGCTGAAGGAGAAGGCTGGAACAGCACTCTCTAGTGCGCCGGCTGGCCAGAAGAAAGAAGTGCGTTGGCTCTTTAATGAGAGCCACTGCAGATGGTACCCCCCCTGCAGGTTTAAACATGAGTGCTCGCATTGCGGGGGGCTTACCCCGCCATGCAAGGTTTTAAGAAGGCAAAGCAGTCTTTGCCCAAGGCGTGGTCCCGCGAAGATGGTTCCAAAGGGGAGGACGCCAGTGAGCGCGGCAAGGATGTTTCCGTGGCTCGAGGTCTACCCTAAACGCCGCGGTGTTGGAGGAAGGGTTTTCAGTCGGGTTCTGGATGCCCTTTGTCTTTTCACTGGAGCCGCGTTTGGCAATCTTTGGTCGGTTCCGGGTAAGGAGGATATTTTGTGTGATAAGTTGTATAAGGAGTTATCGTTGGGGCGCATGGCTGGGCCTTTTCTCCCCCCCCCCCTTTTCCTAACTTGCGGGTATCGCCCTTGGGGTTGGTGCCAAAAAAGGAGCCTGGCTCCTTTCGTATGATTCATGAACTGTCCTACCCGGATGGGAGTTCAGTGAATGATGACATCGATAGGGAGTTCAGCAGGGTTCGTTACTCTTTTGATCGGGCGTTGTTGCTGGTTAGGAGAGTGGGTGTGGGGGCCCTCATGGCAAAATCTGACATTGAATCGGCGTTTCGGTTGTTGACGGTTCACCCGGAATGTTTTCATCTTCTGGGCTGTCAATTTCAGGGGTCGTATTTCATGTGCCTTCCCATGGGCTGCTCTATTTCATGTTCCTATTTTGAAACGTTTGCCTAATTTTTGGAGTGGGTTGTGGTGCAGTTCTCGGGTATTAATTCATTGATGCATTATCTTGATGACTTCCTGTTTGTGAGTCCTCGGGAGGGTGACGGGTGTGCCCAGTTATTGCCCTCATTCCGCTCGGTAGCCGCTTGTTTTGGCGTGCCAGTGACGGAGCAGAAGACAGAAGGGCCGTCCACTAAGTTGTCGTTCTTGGGCATTGAAATTGACACGGTGGACATGGTTTTTCGTTTGCAGGACGGTTCAGTTACGCATGATGCAGGTATTGCTGGGTCATCTGGCCTTTGTTTGCCGGGTTTTGCCTATGGGTCGGGCCTTTTGTCGGCGTCTGTCCTTGTCAACGGTGGGTATTAAGGAGGCACACCACTATATTCGGGTGACGGCCAAGTTGCGGGCCGACCTGCAAGTCTGGAGTGCCTTCCTTGGTAAGTATAACGGGCGGTCGTGCTCGTTGCGTGAAGCGGTGTCCAATTCAGAGCTGGATCTCTGTATGGATGCCTCGGGATCGGTAGGTTTTGGGGCCTTCTTTCAGGGGCGGTGGTGTGCGGCGGCTTGGCCTGCGGATTGGCAGGGGCTGGATTTGATGCGTAAGCTTACATTTTTGGAACTTTTTCCCATAGTGGTGGCTCTGGCATTATGGGGGGAAGACTTGAGGGATCAGGTGGTGGTTTTTCACACGGACAATGTGAGCGTGGTCTATGTGATTAATTGATCGTCTGCGTCTCCTCCAGTTCTGGCTCTCTTGCGACATCTAGTGCTGTTAAGCTTACGGTTTAATGTGTGGATGCAGGCTCAGCATGTCCCTGGGGAATTAAATGTCGTGGCTGACTCTCTCTCGGTTTTAGTGGGACCGAGTCGGTTCCGGGTGCGGATCGAGAGGGTCTTCTCTGCCCTTTGTACTTATGGGACCTGGTTTTGGAGGCTTGATGTCCTTGGTGTCGGACTTGTTGTCTGCCCCTACGTGGAAGGCTTACAGGTCGGTATGGGTAGCTTGGTTGGCACTTGTGGATGGGTCGGTTCGGCTGTCTGAGGTGGCCCGGTTCGAGGTGATGCTACACTATCTGAATAGACTACATGAGCATGGTCACTCATGTGCAGAGGCTGAAAGAGCGTTGTCTGCTCTTTCGTTCCTGTTTCGCTTTTTGGGATGGCGAGACATTACGAAGGAGTTTTGCTTGCAATGGGTAATGTGGGGTTGGAGGAGTCAGCGGCGTCCGGACCGACGTCGGCCGATTTCTGTGGATGAACAAATGGAGGTTTTTAGTTACCTCCAATGGCCATGAGAGGGTATGCCCACCTGCCACATCAAGGCAGACGTCTTAGGTGGGTTTAACTCTAACCATTCGCCTTGCTTCCTTGAGCTTCTGGCAAAAATATCTCTAATGAGACAGAAAGGGGTATTTTTAATATACATCCCTACATGCTTATTAACCCTTAATAGGGAACACGTGGGATGGACAGCAGCATTGCAACCTAGGTTATTTCTAGTTGCATTTGTCCGGTGTTTCTTTGGTGCTTTACGGGTGGAGTAGCTTGTCGCCCCCAATAGCCGGTTGGTTTCCCCTCTATTGCTGTCGGATGTGTGCTGGTCGGATAGTTTTGTGGAATTACATATTTGCAGGTCTAAGACAGATCAGGCCGGTAGTGGCATGTTGCTCCGGGTTGGTAGTACTGGGGGAGAGTTTTGTCCGGTTCGAGTTTTTCAGCATTGTATGGCGGTTAGGCAGTCGTCGGTCTCGTTATTGGTTCACGCTGATGGGTCCCCACTTATGCGTTTTCAGTTTGCGTTGGTATTGGGAAAAGCATTGGTGCATTGTGGGCAAGAGCCAACTGGTTTCTCTCTTCATTCCTTTAGAAATGGGGCAGCGACGCAGGCTAGCATCTTGGTTTTTGCGGGTTCAGCTGTGCAGCGATTAGGTAGATGGTCATCCAGGAGATATCAGCTGTACGTCTGACCTCATTTGTTATAATTTGTTTCAGGGTGTGCGCCCTGCTATGAGTGGATATTAGGACACTCGTTTATATATTGGGCTGCTCGGCGGGCAGAGTCACACTCCAACGGAGGGAACCTGGGGATTTCAGCAGAATTAGCTATGGTTCGCTGGATTACCTGGAGTGCGTTGCCCTTAGAAGGTTCGTGTCCGGAGCTGTCACCATCCTTATACAATGTTACCATTTCTTGGTTTGTGTGTCGACTTGGTGGTGTGTCAGTTCGGCATGTGGAGGTGGAGGGGGACAATCGTAACTTGATGAGGGCGGATAGAGTGCACCTTAATCAAACTGGTTGAGACATTTTTAATGTGGGTCTTCAAGCAGGAAGAGAACAGGCGCTGTCTGCGGGGGGCGTGATGCCAGAAAATGGGAATGAGGGCTGGCATCGCGGTGGCAGAGTTCCTGGCCAGCGCAAGTAATGCATGATACAAGGCTTTGGGGAGTCGCAGCCTGTATGAACTCTGGAAAGACTTGTTTATCGGTCTATTGAGTAGTCACCCCAACAGCTGACCATGTCGTCAGCAGTCATGGTGATGAAAATTAGCAAACAGATGTAAAATTAAAATATGGACTAAAAAAAATAACTTTTGTAGTCCAAGTTAGGCATCCATATTATATATCCCTTTAGGATGCTGCCTACTTGCAGGTCTAACCCTCGCTGTGTTACTGTAGCAGTGTGATAGCCATCTGTGAATCAGTATGGGCCACTCACATGTAATTCAGTATGGGATAGCCACCTGTGAATCAGTATGGGGTAGTTACCTGTGTAATTCAGTATGGGGTAGCTACCTGTGTAATTCAGTATGTGATAGCCACCTGTGTATCAGTATGGGGTAGCTACCTGTGTAATTCAGTATGGGATAGCTACCTGTGTATCAGTATGGGGTAGCCACCTGTGTATCAGTATGGGCCACTCACATGTAATTCAGTATGTGATAGCCACCTGTGTAATTCAGTATGGGGTAGCTACCTGTGTAATTCAGTATGGGGTAGCCACCTGTGTAATTCAGTATGTGATAGCCACCTGTGTAATTCAGTATGTGATAGCTACCTGTGTAATTCAGTATGGGGTAGCCACCTGTGTAATTCAGTATGTGATAGCCACCTGTGTAATTCAGTATGGGGTAGCTACCTGTGTAATTCAGTATGGGATAGCTACCTGTGTAATTCAGTATGGGGTAGCTACCTGTGTAATTCAGTATGTGTTAGTCACCTGTGTATCAGTATGGGGTAGCTACCTGTGTAATTCAGTATGTGATAGCCACCTGTGTAATTCAGTATGGGGTAGCCACCTGTGTAATTCAGTATGGGGTAGCCACCTGTGTAATTCAGTATGTGATAGCTACCTGAGTAATTCAGTATGGGGTAGCTACCTGTGTAATTCAGTATGGGGTAGCTACCTGTGTAATTCAGTATGGGGTAGCTACCTGTGTAATTCAGTATGGGATAGCTACCTGTGTAATTCAGTATGGGATAGCCACCTGTGTATCAGTATGGGGTAGCTACCTGTGTAATTCAGTATGGGATAGCTACCTGTGTAATTCAGTATGGGGTAGCTACCTGTGTAATTCAGTATGGGGTAGCCACCTGTGTAATTCAGTATGGGGTAGCCACCTGTGTAATTCAGTATGGGATAGCTACCTGTGTAATTCAGTATGGGGTAGCCACCTGTGTAATTCAGTATGGGATAGCCACCTGTGTAATTCAGTATGGGATAGCTACCTGTGTAATTCAGTATGGGATAGTTACCTGTGTAATTCAGTATGGGGTAGCCACCTGTGTAATTCAGTATGGGGTAGCCACCTGTGTAATTCAGTATGGGGTAGCCACCTGTGTAATTCAGTATGGGATAGTTACCTGTGTAATTCAGTATGGGATAGCTACCTGTGTAATTCAGTATGGGGTAGCTACCTGTGTAATTCAGTATGGGATAGCTACCTGTGTATCAGTATGGGGCAGTTACCTGTGTAATTCAGTATGGGATAGCCACCTGTGTAATTCAGTATGGGATAGCCACCTGTGTAATTCAGTATGGGGTAGCTACCTGTGTAATTCAGTATGGGGTAGCTACCTGTGTAATTCAGTATGGGGTAGCTACCTGTGTAATTCAGTATGGGGTAGCTACCTGTGTAATTCAGTATGGGGTAGCTACCTGTGTAATTCAGTATGGGGTAGCCACCTGTGTAATTCAGTATGGGGTAGCCACCTGTGTAATTCAGTATGTGATAGCTACCTGTGTAATTCAGTATGGGATAGTTACCTGTGTAATTCAGTATGGGATAGCTACCTGTGTAATTCAGTATGGGGTAGCTACTTGTGTAATTCAGTATGGGATAGCTACCTGTGTAATTCAGTATGGGATAGCCACCTGTGTAATTCAGTATGGGGTAGCCACCTGTGTAATTCAGTATGGGGTAGCCACCTGTGTAATTCAGTATGTGATAGCTACCTGTGTAATTCAGTATGGGATAGTACCTGTGTAATTCAGTATGGGATAGCTGTGTAATTCAGTATGGGATAGCTACCTGTGTAATTCAGTATGGGATAGCTACCTGTGTAATTCAGTATGGGATAGCTACCTGTGTAATTCAGTATGGGTAGCTACCTGTGTAATTCAGTATGGGGTAGCTACCTGTGTAATTCAGTATGTGATAGCTACCTGTGTAATTCAGTATGGGGTAGCTACCTGTGTAATTCAGTATGGGATAGCCACCTGTGTAATTCAGTATGGGATAGCTACCTGTGTAATTCAGTATGGGGTAGCTACCTGTGTAATTCAGTATGGGGTAGCTACCTGTGTAATTCAGTATGTGATAGCTACCTGTGTAATTCAGTATGTGATAGCTACCTGTGTAATTCAGTATGGGATAGCTACCTGTGTAATTCAGTATGGGATAGCTACCTGTGTAATTCAGTATGGGATAGCTACCTGTGTAATTCAGTATGGGGTAGCTACCTGTGTAATTCAGTATGGGGTAGCCACCTGTGTAATTCAGTATGGGATAGCCACCTGTGTAATTCAGTATGGGGTAGCTACCTGTGTAATTCAGTATGGGGTAGCCACCTGTGTAATTCAGTATGGGGTAGCCACCTGTGTAATTCAGTATGGGGTAGCCACCTGTGTAATTCAGTATGTGATAGCTACCTGTGTAATTCAGTATGGGATAGTTACCTGTGTAATTCAGTATGGGATAGCTACCTGTGTAATTCAGTATGGGGTAGCTACTTGTGTAATTCAGTATGGGGTAGCCACCTGTGTAATTCAG
>OW240912.1:265779496-265867115 GCA_933207985.1 Pelobates cultripes
AGAATTATTAGGCAAATTAGTATTTTGACCACATCATCCTCTTTATGCATGTTATCTTACTCCAAGCTGTATAGGCTCGAAAGCCTATTACCAATTAAGCATATTAGGTGATGTGCATCTCTGTAATGAGAAGGGGTGTGGTCTAATGACATCAACACCCTATATCAGGTGTGCATAATTATTAGGCAACTTCCTTTCCTTTGGCAAAATGGGTCAAAGAAGGACTTGACAGGCTCAGAAAAGTCAAAAATAGTGAGATATCTTGCAGAGGGATGCAGCACTCTTAAAATTGCAAAGCTTCTGAAGCGTGATCATCGAACAATCAAGCGTTTCATTCAAAATAGTCAACAGGGTCGCAAGAAGCGTTTGGAAAAACCAAGGCGCAAAATAACTGCCCATGAACTGAGAAAAGTCAAGCGTGCAGCTGCCGCGATGCCACTTGCCACCAGTTTGGCCATATTTCAGAGCTGCAACATCACTGGAGTGCCCAAAAGCACAAGGTGTGCAATACTCAGAGACATGGCCAAGGTAGGAAAGGCTGAAAGACGACCACCACTGAACAAGACGCACAAGCTGAAACGTCAAGACTGGGCCAAGAAATATCTCAAGACTGATTTTTCTAAGGTTTTATGGACTGATGAAATGAGAGTGAGTCTTGATGGGCCAAATGGATGGGCCCGTGGCTGGATTGGTAAAGGGCAGAGAGCTCCAGTCCGACTCAGACGCCAGGGAGGTGGAGTACTGGTTTGGGCTGGTATCATCAAAGATGAGCTTGTGGGGCCTTTTCGGGTTGAGGATGGAGTCAAGCTCAACTCCCAGTGCTACTGCCAGTTCCTGAAAGACACCTTCTTCAAGCAGTGGTACAGGAAGAAGTCTGCATCCTTCGAGAAAAACATGATTTTCATGCAGGACAATGCTCCATCACACGCGTCCAAGTACTCCACAGCGTGGCTGGCAAGAAAGGGTATAAAAGAAGAAAATCTAATGACATGGCCTCCTTGTTCACCTGATCTGAACCCCCATTGAGAACCTGTGGTCCATCATCAAATGTGAGATTTACAAGGAGGGAAAACAGTACACCTCTCTGAACAGTGTCTGGGAGGCTGTGGTTGCTGCTGCACGCAATGTTGATGGTGAACAGATCAAAACACTGGCAGAATCCATGGATGGCAGGCTTTTGAGTGTCCTTGCAAAGAAAGGTAGCTATATTGGTCACTGATTTGTTTTTGTTTTGTTTTTGAATGTCAGAAATGTATATTTGTGAATGTTGAGATGTTATATTGGTTTCACTGGTAATAATAAATAATTGAAATAGGTATATATTTGTTTTTTGTTAAGTTGCCTAATAATTATGCACAGTAATAGTCACCTGCACACACAGATATCCCCCTAACATAGCTATAACTAAAAACAAACTAAAACTACTTCCAAAAATATTCAGCTTTGATATTAATGAGTTTTTTGGGTTCATTGAGAACATGGTTGTTGTTCAATAATAAAATTAATCCTCAAAAATACAACTTGCCTAATAATTCTGCACTCCCTGTATATCAACTTTATAAAGTTTAATTAGAAAACATTAAAGTAAATTGAAATTAGCTTTACTAGTGAGATCCTTGAGGCTGATGCTGCGAGACTAAATATTTGATATCTGGTTCGATTTTCGTAAGGAACAAACGAAAGTCTCCTCTTTCGGTAATATTCAGACGGTTTCTCTGTTTGCTCATAATATGATTAACAGCACTAAAGCCTGATTCTACAAGATATGTGGTAGGGAAAGGTATCAATAAGTTGAATATCATTTTCCACATATTTGGATATAACGCAGGCATTTTTTTATTTTGCCAGAGTTTTTGGTATCCACCACTGCCAAAATTACATTTACTCTCTTCGTCATATTTAAGTTCTAATAGTTCTTCTTGGCAAGTTAAATCAACCTCAGCAACATTTGCTGTAAAAGGATTTATCATCCAGTCATGCACCTTTAAGTTCAAAATATCTTGAAATTGTTTTTCCATATCCAATTTGAGTTCCTTGAGGTGGCTACTGAACCTTTCAATATCCCCCGGAGTTACATCATTGTTTATAGAGGACAATTCAGGAAACTGATGAAATTCTCTCTTGAAAATATTATGACGGAGAAGATCAAGCTTTTCGATAAATAATGACACAATATTTATAAGAGTTATATTGGCTCCTTGAAGCTGCAAATTAATTTCATTAAATCTCTTGAAAATGTCTGCCAAATAAAAGGCATCATTCTTTATGTTTTTTAACTGTTCATAGAGACCACCCTCATTATTATTTTTTGCAAAGTATGATTTCACTGCATTAAATATTGATAATCCTTTTGTATCTGTAATCAGATTGACAGTGAATAGCATTTCTTCTTGCAATGTATTGTTTTCATCAAGGTACTGTACATATGTCATCAGTAGAGCATTATTATCTGCAATGACAGACTCATCCAACTGTATGGAAAATGAAGAATTTTGGAGAATACCTATGTTTATTTTCAACATTAGCTGCCATTTTGTCAATGCGTCTCTTTACTGTGTTATCGCTAAGGGGCAATGTTTTTAATACTTCAGGTATATCCTGATGCATTACTGTTTATATAAATTCTTTGATAGAGGGTATTATCAAAGTTTCTCCAATATTATGGCTTTTACCACTTTTTGCAATTAAGTGTGATATACGACAAGCTGCAGTTAATCCATCCTCATTCTTTGCATGTTATTTTTGAAATGATGCAGCTATTGTTGAACGATTTTGAAATCTTTTATAGATTTCTTGAAAATATTAAATGGGCTTATCTTTATCTTGCGAATGCTTTGTAGCAAGATGTTCTCACAATCGACTTGGCTTCATTGCTTCATTAGATAATGTCTTGTGGCACAGTAAACACATTGGAAGCTGTTTATTTGTAACAGATTCAATGAAACCCATCTTCAGATACTCTGGTAAATAGCCACGAGCATATTTCTTTTTTTCAGATATGGTTCCTAAATTTGTTTCACAATTTAACAACTACTTTTACTCTTACGCTTTGATCTGCACTCCACACAGTGCTTTTTTCCCTCCTCTTTTCCCTTTTATTACAAACACCAAAAAACAATGCTGTATTAGCTGCCAATTTTTATTAAGTGTCACCATCAAAAGAAATTCCTTTTCATGCCTTCTTTTTCTTTACCTTCCTTATAGTATATCACTATATCAAGGATCTCTTTTTCCCTTTTTTTTTATTTTCTCCTTCTCCTTCCATTACTTAATTTTTTCTTTTATTTTATAAGATAACAAAACTTAATTTATGAGCCAGACTAAACACTGCTTACTCTTCTCCTTTATTTTATCCCCTTTTCTCTATTTTTCTTCCCTTTTTTTGTTAATTCTTTTTATCTTTTCCTTTTTATCTCCTTTCTTTTACCTTCCTTAGGTACAAAAGTAAGGCTGAGCTAGTTAGCTCACTTATTATTATCAGCCAACAAAATTCTCTCTTTCTCCTGCCTATAACTTTTCTTTCTACTATTTTGCAACTGCTCTGCTCCGTTTCTGCCTGTCCCTGCTATCAGTTTCCACTCCTCCCCTTCCTCTTCCCACGTGTTTGCGTGCATGCGCACGTTAGTTCATTATTGTGTGTGCTTGCGCCCACCCACTCGCACAAAAGGAGGTTTTAACCTCTGAAATCCCTACCGCACACATTCTTGCGCACGTTGGTTGATTGATGTGTGCGCTCGTGCCGGCCCGCCCACTCGCACAAAAGGAGGTTTTAAGCTCCGAAATCCCTACCGCACACATTCTCGTGCACGTTGGTTTATTGATGTGTGTGCTCGCGCCCGCCTGCACCTGCCCGCCCGCTCAAAAGGAGGTTTTAACCTCCGAAGTCCCTACCACCCACCTGGAATCCCAAAATGCCCACTAGTGGGTGGAGGGGACGAGGTTGACGACCCATGGTTTAGAGTCTCCACGCTCTCCATTGAGATGCTGTACGCTCCTATAGATATGCATTGATTCCATGCATCTCTAGGAGATGATGATTGGCGCAGCGTGCTTGGGCGTCCGCAGGGGGGTAAGGGGGGGCACTTGCCCCCCCCCTGGATTTTTCAGCTTGTTCTGCTATTTTTGGTGTGAGATTTAAAATGAACTGCAATACCGGCGCCGGCCAGTAGGTGGCGCTGTGTATGGAGAGAGACAGGGATAGGAAGCTGCATCTTATCCCTGCTTCTCTCTGCTGATTGAAACCGCAGGGGAGCAACACATGCAGCCAGAGACAGCCTACAGATCAGGTAAGTGAGGGATGGGGGGAGGGATAGCCTATAGATTTTTTTGGTGGGGCAGCAGCCTATAGATTAGGGAGTGAGGGATGGGGGGAGGGTTTGAGATAGCCTATAGATTTGGGGGGGCAGCAGCCTATAGATTTTGGGGGGCAGCAGCCACATTATAGATTTGGGGGGGCAGCAGCCTATAGATTTTAGGCGGCAGCAGCCTATATAGATTTAGAGGCAGCAGCCTATAAATTTGGGTAGGGCAGCAGTCTATAAATTTGGCCCGAGGCAGCAACCTATAAGATTTGGGGGCAGCAGCCTATAGATCTTTGAGGGGCAGCAGCCTATAGATTTTTGGGGGGAGCAGCAGCCTATAGATTTTAGAGGGACAGCGGCTACAAGTGGGGGGCAGCAGCCTATATGGGTACTGAGGCAGCAGCCTATAAATTTGGGGGGGCAGCAGCCTATAGATTTTGGGGGGGGGCAGCAGCCTATAGATTAGGGGAGTGAGGCATGGGGGGGCAGCCTATAGATAAGGGAAGTGAGCATAGGCGTGCGCAGCCTATTGCATTAGGGTGTGCACCCCAAAGCACAAACACACGCCATGTGTATATGTATGTATATATATATATATATACACACTGCTGTGTGTGTGTGTGAGGGTGCTGTTAGTGTGCTGTGTGTGAGGGTGCTGTTTGTGAGGGAACTGGTAGTGTGCTGTGTGTGTGTGTGAGAGGGTGTTTGTGTGTGCGTGTTTGTTCGGGTCCTGTTAGTGTGCTGTTTGTGTGCGGGTGTTGTGTGTTTGTCAGGGTGCTGTTTGTATGAGAGTGTGCTGTTTGTATGAGAGTGTGCTGTTTGTGTGTGGGTGCTGTGCGGGTGTTGTGTGTGGGTTTTGTGTGTTTGTGAGGATGCTGTTAGTGTGCTGGGTGTGTGTGGGTGTTGTATGTGTGTGGGTGCTGTGTGTGCGAGGGTGATGTATGTGTGTAGGTGCTGTGTGTGTGTGCTGTTTGTGGGCTGTGTGTGCTGTGTGTGTGTGTGCTGTATGTTTGGGTGGAGGTGGGGGGCAGACTAGTTAATATCCCAGTCCTGCTGCCTTCCCTGGTGGTTCAGTGGAGAGTGAACTCTAGCCCGGGTTCTCTGCTGCCTCCCTCCATGCTGCTGTGGACCGGTGAGGTAGAACTTTGATCTCCCCACCGGCCCATGGAGGCTTAGACCAGAGCCGCCGCTCGGATAGCGTCGGCTCTGCATGAGCCGACCGGGGAGATCCAGAGATCTCCCCTGCCGGTCTCAATCCATTGGCGTGCCGCGGGGATTAGGGTGTGCCCAGGCACACCCGACACACCCCGTGCGCACGCCTATGGAAGTGAGGGATGGGGGAGACAGCCTACATGAAGAGTCAGCAAGGAGCAGGAAGGTAAAGTAAGAAAAGGAGAAGGAACAGAAATGAGCAGGAAGGGACATCAAGGAGCAGAAAGGGGCAACAAGGAGCTGGAAGGGACAGCAAGGAGCACAAAAGGTAAAGTAGGAGAAGGAGCACAAAGGTACAGAAATGAACAGGATGGGTCAGCAAGGAGCTGGAAGGTAAAGCAGCACAAAAGTAAAGTAGAAGGAGCAGAAAGGGGCAGAAAGGAGCTGGAAGGGGCAGAAGGAGCACAAAGGTAAAGTAGGAGAATGAGCAGGAAGGGGCAGCAAGGAGCAGAAAGGGACAGCAAGGAGCAGAAAGGGACAGCAAGGAGCACAAAGGGATAGCAAGGAGCAAAAATTTAAAGGAGCAGAAAGAATCAGAAGGAGCACAAAAGTAAAGTAGGAGAAAGAGCAGAAAGGGACAGCAAGGAGCACAAAGGTAAAGTAGAAAAGGGAGCAGAAAGGGACAGCAAGGAGCACAAAGGTAAAGTAGAAAAGGGAGTAGAAAGGGTCTGCAAGGAGCAGAAAGGGATCAGAATGAGAAAGGAGCAGAAGGGTGCAAAATAAGCAGAAAGTAGCAGAAAGGTAAAAGAGCAGAAGGGGCCAAGGATAGAAAACAGTGTCAGAAGAAAAAAAAAGACTGTCAAATGAAGGAGAGGAAAAGGAGATTGGAGCAGGAAGGACAAATGAAGTGAACCCTCCACTTTATTCTGGACACCACATCATAAGGCTTTGGTACCTGGGCCAGACAGGGAAACGCTGGACCTTCTCATCTCCAAAGGTAAAAAAATATCAGTATTAATGTGTTCACTTTTATTTACTGAGTGTCAGGAAGCACAGAGTGCCGTTGGGTAGGGGTGTTGCTGATTGGCTAGAGCGGTCAGCTGGCACTCTAAGCCAATCAGTAGCTCCCCATTCATAAAAAAGTAAAAATATTTTATGAACCGGGAAGTAGCGATTGGCTTAGAGCGTCAACTGTCCACTCTAGCCAATCAGCGGCACCCATGCCTGACGTCAATCTGCACTTCCTGACACTCTGTTTCAGAAGCCAAATACCACTGGGTGACCTGGAGCTGGAGGAAGCCTTTGGGGTTAAACCATTTGAGAGCGATTTAACCCCTTAAAGGAAAGCGAGCACCCATGAAAAACAGTGTGGTGGAGCCAGCCGCAGTGAGTAAGGCACATCACTGGAAAATAGATATGTAAAATACCTTTTTAAAGTAAGGAAAGGGGGTCAAGGACCTAAACTGTACTTTAAAACTATTGTGGCAGGAACAAGTTTGTATTCCTGACGCTATTGTTTCTTTAAGGTCAAAATAGCTGAATTTGAAAAAATATAAATCAGCTATGCTTTTAATTTGGCTACTCTGAAATTGAATTTGAAATTCCCATTGCATTCTCACATTAGTAAATAACCCTGTGGCAGTGTGAGTGAGAATGCAGCAGCGCTCAGAGTATGAATGCTGTGTGCAGGAAGCAGTAGTAGGGTATAAGAGCAAAGCTTACTCAATGAGAGTAATTTGTGAATATTCCCTGGAAAGGGATCCCCTGGACTGCAAGGAAGGGGAGGCATGACTGCTGCCCTGCAGTAAGGGGTGGAATGTATAGAGATACAAAGTGGCAGAAAGATGGGTTGTATAAGAAGGGGTGCTGAAGGAGAAGGCTGGAACAGCACTCTCTAGTGCGCCGGCTGGCCAGAAGAAAGAAGTGCGTTGGCTCTTTAATGAGAGCCACTGCAGATGGTACCCCCCCTGCAGGTTTAAACATGAGTGCTCGCATTGCGGGGGGCTTACCCCGCCATGCAAGGTTTTAAGAAGGCAAAGCAGTCTTTGCCCAAGGCGTGGTCCCGCGAAGATGGTTCCAAAGGGGAGGACGCCAGTGAGCGCGGCAAGGATGTTTCCGTGGCTCGAGGTCTACCCTAAACGCCGCGGTGTTGGAGGAAGGGTTTTCAGTCGGGTTCTGGATGCCCTTTGTCTTTTCACTGGAGCCGCGTTTGGCAATCTTTGGTCGGTTCCGGGTAAGGAGGATATTTTGTGTGATAAGTTGTATAAGGAGTTATCGTTGGGGCGCATGGCTGGGCCTTTTCTCCCCCCCCCCCTTTTCCTAACTTGCGGGTATCGCCCTTGGGGTTGGTGCCAAAAAAGGAGCCTGGCTCCTTTCGTATGATTCATGAACTGTCCTACCCGGATGGGAGTTCAGTGAATGATGACATCGATAGGGAGTTCAGCAGGGTTCGTTACTCTTTTGATCGGGCGTTGTTGCTGGTTAGGAGAGTGGGTGTGGGGGCCCTCATGGCAAAATCCGACATTGAATCGGCGTTTCGGTTGTTGACGGTTCACCCGGAATGTTTTCATCTTCTGGGCTGTCAATTTCAGGGGTCGTATTTCATGTGCCTTCCCATGGGCTGCTCTATTTCATGTTCCTATTTTGAAACGTTTGCCTAATTTTTGGAGTGGGTTGTGGTGCAGTTCTCGGGTATTAATTCATTGATGCATTATCTTGATGACTTCCTGTTTGTGAGTCCTCGGGAGGGTGACGGGTGTGCCCAGTTATTGCCCTCATTCCGCTCGGTAGCCGCTTGTTTTGGCGTGCCAGTGACGGAGCAGAAGACAGAAGGGCCGTCCACTAAGTTGTCGTTCTTGGGCATTGAAATTGACAAGGTGGACATGGTTTTTCGTTTGCAGGACGGTTCAGTTACGCATGATGCAGGTATTGCTGGGTCATCTGGCCTTTGTTTGCCGGGTTTTGCCTATGGGTCGGGCCTTTTGTCGGCGTCTGTCCTTGTCAACGGTGGGTATTAAGGAGGCACACCACTATATTCGGGTGACGGCCAAGTTGCGGGCCGACCTGCAAGTCTGGAGTGCCTTCCTTGGTAAGTATAACGGGCGGTCGTGCTCGTTGCGTGAAGCGGTGTCCAATTCAGAGCTGGATCTCTGTATGGATGCCTCGGGATCGGTAGGTTTTGGGGCCTTCTTTCAGGGGCGGTGGTGTGCGGCGGCTTGGCCTGCGGATTGGCAGGGGCTGGATTTGATGCGTAAGCTTACGTTTTTGGAACTTTTTCCCATAGTGGTGGCTCTGGCATTATGGGGGGAAGACTTGAGGGATCAGGTGGTGGTTTTTCACACGGACAATGTGAGCGTGGTCTATGTGATTAATTGATCGTCTGCGTCTCCTCCAGTTCTGGCTCTCTTGCGACATCTAGTGCTGTTAAGCTTACGGTTTAATGTGTGGATGCAGGCTCAGCATGTCCCTGGGGAATTAAATGTCGTGGCTGACTCTCTCTCGGTTTTAGTGGGACCGAGTCGGTTCCGGGTGCGGATCGAGAGGGTCTTCTCTGCCCTTTGTACTTATGGGACCTGGTTTTGGAGGCTTGATGTCCTTGGTGTCGGACTTGTTGTCTGCCCCTACGTGGAAGGCTTACAGGTCGGTATGGGTAGCTTGGTTGGCACTTGTGGATGGGTCGGTTCGGCTGTCTGAGGTGGCCCGGTTCGAGGTGATGCTACACTATCTGAATAGACTACATGAGCATGGTCACTCATGTGCAGAGGCTGAAAGAGCGTTGTCTGCTCTTTCGTTCCTGTTTCGCTTTTTGGGATGGCGAGACATTACGAAGGAGTTTTGCTTGCAATGGGTAATGTGGGGTTGGAGGAGTCAGCGGCGTCCGGACCGACGTCGGCCGATTTCTGTGGATGAACAAATGGAGGTTTTTAGTTACCTCCAATGGCCATGAGAGGGTATGCCCACCTGCCACATCAAGGCAGACGTCTTAGGTGGGTTTAACTCTAACCATTCGCCTTGCTTCCTTGAGCTTCTGGCAAAAATATCTCTAATGAGACAGAAAGGGGTATTTTTAATATACATCCCTACATGCTTATTAACCCTTAATAGGGAACACGTGGGATGGACAGCAGCATTGCAACCTAGGTTATTTCTAGTTGCATTTGTCCGGTGTTTCTTTGGTGCTTTACGGGTGGAGTAGCTTGTCGCCCCCAATAGCCGGTTGGTTTCCCCTCTATTGCTGTCGGATGTGTGCTGGTCGGATAGTTTTGTGGAATTACATATTTGCAGGTCTAAGACAGATCAGGCCGGTAGTGGCATGTTGCTCCGGGTTGGTAGTACTGGGGGAGAGTTTTGTCCGGTTCGAGTTTTTCAGCATTGTATGGCGGTTAGGCAGTCGTCGGTCTCGTTATTGGTTCACGCTGATGGGTCCCCACTTATGCGTTTTCAGTTTGCGTTGGTATTGGGAAAAGCATTGGTGCATTGTGGGCAAGAGCCAACTGGTTTCTCTCTTCATTCCTTTAGAAATGGGGCTGCGACGCAGGCTAGCATCTTGGTTTTTGCGGGTTCAGCTGTGCAGCGATTAGGTAGATGGTCATCCAGGAGATATCAGCTGTACGTCTGACCTCATTTGTTATAATTTGTTTCAGGGTGTGCGCCCTGCTATGAGTGGATATTAGGACACTCGTTTATATATTGGGCTGCTCGGCGGGCAGAGTCACACTCCTACGGAGGGAACCTGGGGATTTCAGCAGAATTAGCTATGGTTCGCTGGATTACCTGGAGTGCGTTGCCCTTAGAAGGTTCGTGTCCGGAGCTGTCACCATCCTTATACAATGTTACAATTTCTTGGTTTGTGTGTCGACTTGGTGGTGTGTCAGTTCGGCATGTGGAGGTGGAGGGGGACAATCGTAACTTGATGAGGGCGGATAGAGTGCACCTTAATCAAACTGGTTGAGACATTTTTAATGTGGGTCTTCAAGCAGGAATAGAACAGGCGCTGTCTGCGGGGGGCGTGATGCCAGAAAATGGGAATGAGGGCTGGCATCGCGGTGGCAGAGTTCCAGGCCAGCGCAAGTAATGCATGATACAAGGCTTTGGGGAGTCGCAGCCTGTATGAACTCTGGAAAGACTTGTTTATCGGTCTATTGAGTAGTCACCCCAACAGCTGACCATGTCGTCAGCAGTCATGGTGATGAAAATTAGCAAACAGATGTAAAATTAAAATATGGACTAAAAAAAATAACTTTTGTAGTCCAAGTTAGGCATCCATATTATATATCCCTTTAGGATGCTGCCTACTTGCAGGTCTAACCCTCGCTGTGTTACTGTAGCAGTGTGATAGCCATCTGTGAATCAGTATGGGCCACTCACATGTAATTCAGTATGGGATAGCCACCTGTGAATCAGTATGGGGTAGTTACCTGTGTAATTCAGTATGGGGTAGCTACCTGTGTAATTCAGTATGTGATAGCCACCTGTGTATCAGTATGGGGTAGCTACCTGTGTAATTCAGTATGGGATAGCTACCTGTGTATCAGTATGGGGTAGCCACCTGTGTATCAGTATGGGCCACTCACATGTAATTCAGTATGTGATAGCCACCTGTGTAATTCAGTATGGGGTAGCTACCTGTGTAATTCAGTATGGGGTAGCCACCTGTGTAATTCAGTATGTGATAGCCACCTGTGTAATTCAGTATGTGATAGCTACCTGTGTAATTCAGTATGGGGTAGCCACCTGTGTAATTCAGTATGTGATAGCCACCTGTGTAATTCAGTATGGGGTAGCTACCTGTGTAATTCAGTATGGGATAGCTACCTGTGTAATTCAGTATGGGGTAGCTACCTGTGTAATTCAGTATGTGTTAGTCACCTGTGTATCAGTATGGGGTAGCTACCTGTGTAATTCAGTATGTGATAGCCACCTGTGTAATTCAGTATGGGGTAGCCACCTGTGTAATTCAGTATGGGGTAGCCACCTGTGTAATTCAGTATGTGATAGCTACCTGAGTAATTCAGTATGGGGTAGCTACCTGTGTAATTCAGTATGGGGTAGCTACCTGTGTAATTCAGTATGGGGTAGCTACCTGTGTAATTCAGTATGGGATAGCTACCTGTGTAATTCAGTATGGGATAGCTACCTGTGTAATTCAGTATGGGATAGCTACCTGTGTAATTCAGTATGGGATAGCTACCTGTGTAATTCAGTATGGGATAGCTACCTGTGTAATTCAGTATGGGATAGCTACCTGTGTAATTCAGTATGGGGTAGCTACTTGTGTAATTCAGTATGGGATAGCCACCTGTGTAATTCAGTATGGGGTAGCCACCTGTGTAATTCAGTATGGGGTAGCCACCTGTGTAATTCAGTATGGGGTAGCCACCTGTGTAATTCAGTATGTGATAGCTACCTGTGTAATTCAGTATGGGATAGTTACCTGTGTAATTCAGTATGGGATAGCTACCTGTGTAATTCAGTATGGGGTAGCTACCTGTGTAATTCAGTATGGGGTAGCTACCTGTGTAATTCAGTATGTGTTAGCTACCTGTGTATCAGTATGGGGTAGCTACCTGTGTATCAGTATGGGGTAGCTACCTGTGTAATTCAGTATGTGATAGCCACCTGTGTAATTCAGTATGGGGTAGCTACCTGTGTAATTCAGTATGGGGTAGCTACCTGTGTAATTCAGTATGTGATAGCTACTTGTGTAATTCAGTATGGGGTAGCTACTTGTGTAATTCAGTATGGGATAGCCACCTGTGTAATTCAGTATGGGGTAGCTACCTGTGTAATTCAGTATGGGGTAGCTACCTGTGTAATTCAGTATGGGATAGCTACCTGTGTAATTCAGTATGGGATAGCCACCTGTGTAATTCAGTATGGGGTAGCCACCTGTGTAATTCAGTATGGGGTAGCTACCTGTGTAATTTCAAACATGGGGTGCTTCACCATGTGTAATTCAGTATGTCTTATTGATAGCTACTTGTGTAATTCAGTATAGGGGGTAGCTACTTGTGTAGTCAATACATGGGATAGCCACCTGTGTAATTCAGTATGGGGTAGCTACCTGTGTAATTCAGTATGGGGTAGCCACCTGTGTAATTCAGTATGGGGTAGCCACCTGTGTAATTCAGTATGGGATAGCCACCTGTGTAATTCAGTATGGGGTAGCCACCTGTGTAATTCAGTATGGGATAGCCACCTGTGTAATTCAGTATGGGATAGCTACCTGTGTAATTCAGTATGGGATAGTTACCTGTGTAATTCAGTATGGGGTAGCTACCTGTGTAATTCAGTATGGGGTAGCTACCTGTGTAATTCAGTATGTGTTAGCTACCTGTGTATCAGTATGGGGTAGCTACCTGTGTAATTCAGTATGTGATAGCCACCTGTGTAATTCAGTATGGGGTAGCTACCTGTGTAATTCAGTATGGGGTAGCTACCTGTGTAATTCAGTATGGGGTAGCTACTTGTGTAATTCAGTATGGGATAGCCACCTGTGTAATTCAGTATGGGGTAGCTACCTGTGTAATTCAGTATGGGGTAGCTACCTGTGTAATTCAGTATGGGGTAGCTACCTGTGTAATTCAGTATGGGGTAGTTACCTGTGTAATTCAGTATGGGGTAGCTACTTGTGTAATTCAGTATGGGGTAGCTACCTGTGTAATTCAGTATGGGGTAGCTACCTGTGTAATTCAGTATGGGGTAGCTACCTGTGTAATTCAGTATGGGGTAGCTACCTGTGTAATTCAGTATGGGGTAGCTACCTGTGTAATTCAGTATGGGGTAGCTACTTGTGTAATTCAGTATGGGATAGCCACCTGTGTAATTCAGTATGGGGTAGCTACCTGTGTAATTCAGTATGGGATAGCTACCTGTGTAATTCAGTATGGGATGGCTACCTGTGGCAATTCGGTATGGGATAGCCACCTGTGTAATTCAGTATGGGATAGCTACCTGTGTAATTCAGTATGGGATAGCTACCTGTGTAATTCAGTATGGGATAGCTACCTGTGTAATTCAGTATGGGATAGCTACCTGTGTAATTCAGTATGGGATAGCTACCTGTGTAATTCAGTATGGGATAGCTACCTGTGTAATTCAGTATGGGATAGCTACCTGTGTAATTCAGTATGGGATAGCTACCTGTGTAATTCAGTATGGGATAGCCACCTGTGTAATTCAGTATGGGATAGCTACCTGTGTAATTCAGTATGGGATAGCTACCTGTGTAATTCAGTATGGGATAGCTACCTGTGTAATTCAGTATGGGATAGCTACCTGTGTAATTCAGTATGGGGTAGCTACCTGTGTAATTCAGTATGGGGTAGCTACCTGTGTAATTCAGTATGGGGTAGCTACCTGTGTAATTCAGTATGGGATAGCTACCTGTGTAATTCAGTATGGGATAGCTACCTGTGTAATTCAGTATGGGATAGCCACCTGTGTAATTCAGTATGGGATAGCTACCTGTGTAATTCAGTATGGGGTAGCTACCTGTGTAATTCAGTATGGGGTAGCTACCTGTGTAATTCAGTATGTGTTAGCTACCTGTGTATCAGTATGGGGTAGCTACCTGTGTAATTCAGTATGTGATAGCCACCTGTGTAATTCAGTATGGGGTAGCTACCTGTGTAATTCAGTATGGGGTAGCTACCTGTGTAATTCAGTATGGGGTAGCTACCTGTGTAATTCAGTATGGGGTAGCTACCTGTGTAATTCAGTATGGGATAGCTACCTGTGTAATTCAGTATGGGGTAGCTACCTGTGTAATTCAGTATGGGGTAGCCACCTGTGTAATTCAGTATGGGATAGCCACCTGTGTAATTCAGTATGGGGTAGCTACCTGTGTAATTCAGTATGGGGTAGCCACCTGTGTAATTCAGTATGGGGTAGCTACCTGTGTAATCCAGTATGGGATAGCCACCTGTGTAATTCAGTATGGGGTAGCTACCTGTGTAATTCAGTATGGGGTAGCTACCTGTGTAATCCAGTATGGGATAGCCACCTGTGTAATTCAGTATGGGATAGCTACCTGTGTAATTCAGTATGGGCCACTCACAGCATGGCAGCCAGACTCTCTGCAGTGCACACAGCAGGGCCCGTTGCTGTGGTGTCAGACTGTGCTGTCAGCCTCCATGCATGCAGCCCGGCTCAGACAGCCATAGTTGGTGTCATGGTACCAGCTGCCACATAGCACAGCGCTGCCTGCGCCCCCAGTACACAGCGCGCACACGTGACCGGCAGCCGCAGTTCAGCTCCGATACTGAGCGGCTCCCGGGGTGGGGGCGGAGTCAGTGACGTCAAGGGGCAGTACCGGACTCTGTGCTGTGGGTTTTAATGTAGCTGCTTGGGGAGAGAGAGAGAGACGCATCATCAACCTGCAAGGAGTGGCTGCTCCTTCCCTGCTGCAAGGCGCCCTCACTCCCCCCCTCCCGGCCACAGCTGTGAGGGAGAGAGGCCGGCAGGTAGGTACCGCTGGGCAGGGTGGCTGTAATGGACAGACAGTGCAGGAGGCTGACCGGCTACACAGCGCTGTACTGACACAGTGTGAGCAGGGAGCAGAGTGTGGGCCTGGCGGTCACTGCTATACTAATGTGGGGTGTAATTGGGATTTACAGTGAGCTGGGATCGATGGCACCCTGTATGCAGGGACATGCCATGACCCCAGGGGAGGTACTATTAATATTATTATTATTTATTATTATTATTATTATTTATTATCTGGATAGTTCCATAGATTGCCATTACACATTGAATGGAATGCCATTTATAGCCATGGAGCTCCTGACCCCATTCCATCTCTCAGACAGTAATGATGCTCTGTGTATGTGTCATAATGTAATGCAGGAGTGGCCACAAGGTGCATTCTCATCTTTTGTAGAATAACTCCCATGTCATGGCTGGAAAAGCTTCATGGGAGTAGTATCTGCAGTATCAGCTGGGTCTCTTTTCTTTTTGCTAATCTCAGATGTACTATGTGTGTGTGATTTGTTTTGTAACTTGGCATGTATTTCTTGTGTTCTGACTTAGTGCTATTGTAGCAGTGGTTTTTGCTTGTTTTGACTGATGTGTCTTGACCTAATGTAATTGTGTGGAATGACATAACATGCATTAAAAATAGCCTGCTCATCTGATCAAACTGTTCCAAATTCTCATCATGTGTTTTGTAGGACAGCTCCCAGAATGAGAACCTGACATATTTAAACATGACCCTCTTCTTGCAAGGTTACAATAGGCCACAGTTACAAGATAATATAGTTTGAACTTCTTGTAGCAGCATATGATGTGGCAATATCTTAACCCTCCAGGACTAGGTGACAGGTGACAAACACCCTGACTGGCCTTTACAAGGCCAATCCTTTCTTGATTGCAGATTGTATCCTGAAGTATACCATTAGCTAAGTTTAGTAGCTGTATTTGAATTGAATAGATGTGGAAAATGCATGTTAAATACTTTTTATCCATAATAAAGGGTCTGTAAATAAATATTTATCTGTAGAGTGATGGACTGCTTTTTCAGTATTGGTAATACTTAATTATTGTGTTCTTCATTGCTCATCTTCCAAAATCTGACCTGCTTCCTGCAACTGATTTGTCTGTCACCCATTAATGAAACACTCCTGTAGTAAATAAATCTGATGGTGCATATACCATTTTCTGTCACTATATAGAATGTTTAAGCAGTATTACACTATATTGGTGTTACGCATCATGTAAAAGTCTGAGAGCCTTAATTTTCTATTGTTCCACATTAACGTAAATTGATTTGGAGATAAACAATTTTTTTTTTTTGTATTTGCTATAACCAGATAGTGAGGTCATCCATAAGGACTGTGTGCACACAGTTTTCTTGTACTGATTAATGGATATCTGTGTAATGATGGATGGCACACACGTGCTGTACAGTGTGAACAATGCTTTTATCTAAAAGTTATAACTCTTTCTTTCATTGGAAGTTTATTAGTCATTGTTTACTCACTAAATTAGACTATAACAGGAAGAATAAATGATCTTATCAGGAATGTACACCTTTGAAAAATCACTTATAAATATTTTATTGTTTTTAAATGAGTTGCTTTTGTTTTATGTATCTTTTTATGAAAGATTTAGCAAATGACATAATACAGATCAGGCAAGACAAAGTCAGGGCAAACTTTCAAATGAGGAGTAGAAAGAATTTTTTTTTTCCCCTCTTATCTGTAAGATTCAATGCTGACTGGCCAGTGCAAATAACCAAGCTTATAGCAATGATAGACCAAAGATGGAATTGCTCAGTTGCAGAATAAAGATGTGTAGGTTTCTAGATTTTAAAGCGGATCTGTCATCTTAGGGGGTCTTTCAGGCAAAGATCCCTGAAACGGACCGGTCCAGTGACTGGGGTGCTTGGGAGTTTTACTTAGCTTGGACTGTCATTATTGCTTGCCGCAATTTGTACTGTACTCTTGCATGCATGAGATTACAACACTGGGGTCTATGGAAAATCCCACAAGACTATGGGATCCCTCGTAGACAAAGCCTGAATTCCACTGCTGTCATTTCTGACTGCTATTGGGATTGGACAAAATTTGACAGAAGCCCTCTTTTTGTCAACTTTTGGCTTTACCATAAAACAAAGTAGTCCCAGCTTTGTCTTGTATGGTCTTTGCATTGCATTGGCCAACACAGTCTTAATCAGTATTTCATAAAGATTACATCTTTATACAGTACTAAAAAGTTACAGATTCTATTTTATTTTTTCACATTTCACAAATACATATTTTTTTAAATGTAGGGATAACTAAACATTTATTAAAAAAAATATTAAAATCGACAGTTTCCTTAAAATAGCGCTGCAACCCTGAATATTATGTGTCCTTCCACATTAAACATAGTTCTGCAATGATAGTTACCTAATCTTCATTAATATCGATTCTGATACAATCTTGGCTACAAGCTAGACTTGGGCATTCATTTTCTGATGAATATGTTTTTGTTAATTCTTCAGAATGAGTAACGCCAAAACGAAAATTATTTTTATATTACAGGAATTTAGTTAATAATTTCTGTGATAAGAATATTAGAGCCACCACCAATGAGTGAGGTCTAGATGGATATATAGCGAAGAGCTGCAAGATGTTGCGGATTGTGAAATTTCATTCATCCAAATAAAATTCTGAGCAAATTTTGTCCGAAACGAGCAGTGTAATGGACGACTATCTGTTCAAATGAACGAAAATTAATTTTCATTGGAATGCATTCTTCACGAACTGACATTTTCTGTCTACTAAAACCAGCATACATTATTTAGCAAAAAATATGATAGCCACCATACTGAAGTTAAAGGGACAAATCTTGTGCTTGTTATTTTTGGTACATACAATCGTAACTACCAAAAATATCTTAAACGCCATTTATAGTTAATTTAATAAAGAGGAATTATTTAGATTTTCAGGGTAATTCTCTAAACTCAGAATGACCCTGTACCGAATAGGACACAACAATCTAGCTACAAAATGTGGACATTGTTTTGTGCAATTTGTCAATGTCATTTTTTTTTTGTAATTCCTGTCCAGAACGAATCTGAATTCGGTCCTGTTTGCAGCCATACAGAGGGGTGACATCGACTCCATCCAAGATAAGGGTTGGTCGGGGGCTATTTAACAAAATAAACTGGGAGGGAGAGACTTATTGACCCCGTTGACTTCCTATTTTTTTTTTTTTAATGTTGCGGCTGGCAGGTGCTGCCCAGCTGCCACATTCACTGTTCACAACAACATTAAAACCACCTGCCTAATATCGTGTAGGTACCCCTCATGCTGCCAAAATGTGTTGAGGCATTGACTCCACAAGCCCTCTGAATAGGTTGTGTGGTATCTGGCTCATTAGACATCAGCAACAGATCCTTTAGCTCCTGCAAGTTGTGTGGCGGGACCTCCATTGATCAGTTTTGTTGTTCCAGCACATCCCACAGATGCTCAATTGGATTGAGATCTTGGGAATTTGGAGGCTAGTCTGCAACATTCTCAAGGTAGGTGGCATTTGTCAAAGTAAAATTCATTTAAATAGCAGGATCTAAGGTTTCCCAGCAGACGATTGCCAAAAGCAGAACACTGCCTATGCTGGCCTTCCTTCTTTCCATAGTTCAGCATGCTCCCATCTCTTCCCCAGGTAAACTATGCACACTCACCCGGCCAACCTGACCTAAAAGAAAACCTGATTTATCAGATCAGGCAACCTTCTTCCATTGTTCAATGGTCCAGTTCTGATGCTCACATCCCCATCGAAAAAGCTTTCGGTGAGTTATAGGGGCTGCGGCTACGTATCCTTATATGCAAACTGTGGTGCGCTGTGTTTTCCGACACCTTTCTAACATGGCCAGCATTAGGTTTATCATTAGTTTGAGCAACAGTATTTGCTTAATGAAGTGGTCTGGGTGCCAGGTCCAGCTAGGATTAACCCTTTCTTCTATAAACATTGCAGTTTCAGAGAAACTGCTATGTTTATAATAGGGTTAATCCAGCCTCTAGTGGCTGTCTCATTGACAGCCGCTAGAGGCGCTTCCGCGCTTCTCACTGTGATTTTCACAGTGAGAAGACGCCAGCGTCCATAGGAAAGCATTGAGAATGCTTTCCTATGGAATGGCTTCTGCGCGCGCGGCTTCTGCGCGCATGTGCATTCAGCCGATGACGGCGATATGGAGGAGGAGAGTTCCCCGCCCGGCGCTGGAGAAAGAGGTAAATTTAGCCCCTTCCACCCCCTAGAGCCCGGCGGAAGGGGGTCCCTGAGGGTGGGGGCACCTTCAGGGCACTATAGTGCCAGGAAAACTAGTATGTTTTCCTGGCACTATAGTGGTCCTTTAACAATTTGCTTTGAAAATAGTACCTAAAGTTATAATTAACTTGCATAAAGCAAGTGAATGATGATATGCGACCGTGCATCTGGTCTAAAGCATCTGGTCCCAAATTTTATGTGCTTTGTGAATCTTCCAAATCCTATACTTTAATACCGATTTTTATATTTTAGTCCAGCACCGAATGCATTCGAGCAATAATCCCAAAATATTTACGAACAATAAAGGTTTACATTTGTTAAAGGACCACTATAGTGCCAGGAAAACATACTCGTTTTCCTGGCACTATAGTGCCCTGAGGGTGCCCCCACCCTCAGGGACCCCCTCCCGCCCGGCTCTGGAAGGGGGAAAGGGGTTAAAACTTACCTTTTTCCAGCTCTCCTCCTCCGATCCTCCTTCTCTCCTCCCCGTCGGCTGAATGCGCACGCGCGGCAAGAGCTGCGCGCGCATTCAGCCGGTCACATAGGAAAGCATTCATAATGCTTTCCTATGGACGCTAGCGTGCTCTCACTGTGAAAATCACAGTGAGAAGCACGCAAGCGCCTCTAGTGGCTGTCAATGAGACAGCCACTAGAGGATTAGGGGGAAGGCTTAACCCATTCATAATTATAGCAGTTTCTCTGAAACTGCTATAATTATGAAAAAATGGGTTAACCCTAGAAGGACCTGGCACCCAGACCACTTCATTAAGCTGAAGTGGTCTGGGTGCCTAGAGTGGTCCTTTAATTTGAATTTGCAAGTGTGAATGAAAGATAATCTAAATATGAAATTGCCGCTTTATGTGTTGGTGCTAGCTATTCCTGTCTTGTTTAAAATATAAGTTATGCTGATAGTTAATTTATTATTATTTTTTTTTTTTTTTAAACAAATTACCTGGCGGTAAAGTGGTTAAAGGAACTCTCCAAGTATGGTAAATGCTGGTAGGGAAAATGACAACTCACTGGAAATCCACACAGGGAGCTCTGTCTGACGCTGGATTTCAGGTTAGTTTAGCATTTATAGGGGGTAGCGGTATTACAAGTAAACCTGTCCCAAAAGGGTTGCAGTAATCCTTTAAATGCTACAGCAGTATTGGTTCTCTTTTTTTTTTTTTTTTTTTTTTAAACCTATGTTATTGGTGTTAAATGAACACTATAGGGCCAGAAACACAAAGATGTATTTCTGACCCTATAGTGTTAAAATCACTATCTAACCCCCTTGGTGCCCTATATACCCTTTTCCAGTCTGTTGGTGCTGGCTCTGCCCCTGATCTGCCTGCTTGGCTGACATCAGAAGTGGTGATCTAAGCTTATCAAAATGCTTTTACATATGAAAACATTGGGTTGGCTGAACTTGTCAAGGAGGCAGATTGGAGGCAGAGCCATCACAAGCTAAACACTGCCCTGGCCAGTCATCATTTCCTCATAGAGATGCATTAAATTAATGCATCTCTATGAGGAAAGTTTAGTGTCTCCTTGCAGAGGGTGGAGACGTTGAATGTCAGTACTGCAGTGTGCAGCACTGTCCCTGAAAGCACTTCTAGCAGCCATCTGAGGAAGGGACAGTGGAGGTACCCCTAGGCTGTAATGTAAACACTGCCCTTTTCTATGAAAAAACAGGGTTTACTGCAAAAAGCCGAAAGGGAATGATTCTACTCACCAGAACAAATACAATAAACTGTAGTTGTTTTGGTGACTAGTGTCCCTTTAAAGGACCACAATAGTGTCAGGAAAACATACTCGTTTTCCTGGCTCTATAGGGTCTGTAGGTCCCCCTCCCTCTGGGCTCTATGATGAGGAAGGGGTTAAACACATACCTTGGAAAGGAGGCGGAGAGTCCCCACTGCCGAGGGAGCCTGGCGGTGGAGACTCTCCGCCTCCTTTCCAAGTCTTCGGCTGAATGCACATGTGCGGCAAGAGCCGCGCGCGCATTTACCAAGTCTCATAGGAAAGAATTCTCAATGCTTTCCTAGGGACGCAGGCGTTAACAGTGAGAAGCGCGGAAGTGCCTCTTGCGGCTGTCAATGAGACAGCCACTAGAGGCTGGATTAACCCATAGGTAAATATAGCAGTTTCTCTGAAACTTCTATGTTTACAGCAGAAAGGGTTAATCCTAGATGGACCTGGCACCCAGACCACTTCATTAAGCTGAAGTGGTCTGGGTGCCTATAGTGGTCCTTTAAGCTAAAATCCCATCACTACATTAGAACCACAATCCTTACACCAGAGAAGTGTAGAAAGTACAAATAATGTTACAGAACATCTTCTTAGCATTGTTGTGATTAATCAATTTTCCAATATGTCTGCTAGTTAGGCAGACTGCAATTCTCTTTATGAACAGTTAAAGGGGGGACTGGCCCCCTTTTTTTTTTAATGCTAGTGAATAAGGTGCCGAACGATTTAGCTAGAGACCTCTAGTTTTTTTTTTTTTTTATTACTGCACAAAGATAATGACCTGAATTTACTGAAAATCTAAAGGATTAAGGTCACAGTGAAGGTGAATTTGTGGTATTATCCTCACATCTATGAAATAATTTAAAATTTGTCTGAACCAATTTTTGTTTTTTTAATCCCCGAAAAAGGACACTGGTCCACATTTTTCATTCCATTGATTGGTCAGTGTGTGAGTTCAGTGGTGGACCCAATTAATGATTTTGCATTGGGAACATACCAGTTTAAGAAGGCAGAGATTCTATATTGCTTTGGGGGAAATATATACTGGTTCAGACAAAAATGGCTATATGTGCATGTTCACATTCCAAGTATATAAATTTGTTCATTTTTCTCTGTCACCACCAATTTATTTCAGTTATTACAATATATTTAGCTGGTGCACCTCGGAAACGTCAACAACATCCTCAACTCAGGATAGAATTTATGTAAATTAGAAATAAAAACTCCAAAACATAAAAGTCCAAACAAGGGAGCAACATCAGAGGAAGCCACAAAGCTTTAAGAAGTGCTATACAAATGAGCTTTTGGGCAGTTAAGCAAATCATGACACCCACTCTCCAGAAAGTAAGGACATGATCATTTAAACAGGCTTTAAAATGAAGTAAGACATTTTGAAAGGCAAAAAATAAATGCCAGAGATACTGCCCCTTTATATGTAAAACAAGAAGGAAGAGAGTGTAAGTATAAAACAAAATATATGAAAGCCTTAAGGGAATGATTACTCACTAGGGATCGACCGATTTTTGGCAATATCGGTATCGGCCTATAGAGGTACCGATATTGCCAATAATACATACCAGGCCCATTACAAGCCCGACGGTCCTGGACGGCCCGCAGCAAGCTCTTACTTACCTTCCCAGCAGCTCCCCTGTCTGACTCTTGCGAGTCCCGCGGCCGTCAGAGCGTTGCTAAGGGTTACCATTTCAACACTCCGTGCGACACGCAGGCCACGAGATTTAGACAGGGTAGCTGCTGGGAAGGTAAGAGCTTGCTGGGCCCCCTCTGCACAGTCCATGCCACTGGACCACCAGTCCCCCCTCCCCGGCCAGGTAAGAAGCAGGGAGGGGGGACTAAAAAAAATGTTTTTAATTTTTTTTTTTTTTTTAATTCAAATAAAATATGTCGTCCCCCCCCCCATTTTACATACATACATACATACATATATACAAACTGAATTTACTATACACACACACTGCATTCACTTTACACACACACACTACACAAACACACTGCATCCACTACATGTGGCATGTATATTTTGTGAATTTAGCTTTAGAAATAGTTTATTTTTTCAAAATGGTAAATGTACAGAATATCGGTAAGTTATCGGCTATCTGCCTGAAAGTCAACAGATTATCGTATCGGTGCTAAAAAAAATAAAAAATCTTTATCGGTCGATCCCTAATACTCACCAGAACAAATACAGTAAGCTGTAGTTGTTCTGGTGACTAGTGTCCCTTAAATATGTCCCTATACTTCATTACACCCAAGCAAAGGTTTACATATATGGTACTTCAGAAATGTGGCACAATTATGGGGGTTAGTACAGGTGCACGTACTGCAAACTTTGTATGAATTGATGATCTGCTAAAACACTTAAAAATTTAAAACACGAGTCTAGCTAGTCTATTTGTACAGATTTCTTGTTTGAAAAGTGAAAGGGGCAGATATCCAGTTTGACACTATCATCTCAAAACCTGCAAAGTTGATGATCAATTTTTTTTTTTTTTAATATATATATATCATTGTTTAGGCGGCTGGTCTCCATTTTTTTACCCTGCACCAGTCTCGTTGCAGCTGCCCCCCACCCACACCCCCCACCCGACATCCTTGGCTGAGATCATAAATTTTTTTGATGATCTCCACAAATCCAATATGTTTTGTTTTTGTGTTTAAAATGAGAGAGATATATATATATATATGTATGTGTATGTGTATGTGTATGTGTATGTGTATGTGTATGTGTGTGTGTGTGTGTGTGTGTATATATATGTCTACCTCAATACAAAAAGAAAGCGGCCCGATCCTCCTTCTCCTACAGAGCACCGCAATTGTGGAACGACCTCCCGCACAATTTAAAATCTTCCCTAAGCCTAAAGTCTTTTAAGAGATCCCTCTCTACATACCTCAAAACAGAATGCACGTGTCATGGTTGATTATATATTTCCTGCCTGTTCTATGTTAAATTTTGTATTTGTGTATTAATATTGTTTTTGTATTTTGTTGTACCTAATGTAACAATGCAATGATTTGTGGACCCAGGACATACTTGAAAACGAGAGAAATCTCAATGTATCTTTCCTGGTAAAATATATTTTATATATATATATAGATATATATATATATATATATATATATATATATATATATATATATATATATATATATATATATATATATATATATATATATACACACACACACACAATGTGTGTTTTCCTATGGGAAAGCATTGTATTGGCTGAGATCATCAAAATTAATGATCTCCGCCAAGGAGGTGGAGCGTCGACGGGGCCAACCGCAAAGTATATGGGAGGATGGACACCTAAACAGTGTTTTCACACCTATAGTGTCAGGAATGCAAATTTCTATTCCTAACACTAGTGTTCCTTTAAAAATTAGAAAAGTGTATTTCCTAATCATTCTGCCACTTAATTGTCCTACACAGATGCTGTACAAAGATGTGTGACTGCTAAGTTTAAGTACTTTTTGTTTTTCTTTAAAAAGGATTATTAATCCAAGGAGCATACAATACGGAAGTGCCATTTAAGAAACTTCCTTTTTCATTAATGTGCAATGCTAGTTCCCTTTCAGGCTTCTACTTTCCTTTGTGGTTATTGGAAACATGTTCTCTCTTTGCGTACATTAAAAGGAAAACAATTTAAAAAAAAAAAAAAAAAAGTAACAGCCTTATAATTGCTCCTTCAACATATACCTGTTCAACTGAAAATGCCATTTAGAGATGAGAGGTGTGGATAATTCAACCTGGATATACTACATATGCTGTAATAGCCAAATTATTGACAAATATATAGTTGAAGAGAATGTTGACCTGTGTCTTCTTTCTGTGTTGGTGTCACAGTTACAATGCACCGTTTTCTGGCCCACAGTTTGCTGAAATTCGCTTTATTACCAAAAAAGGAAATGGTTAATTTTAGTTGGTAAACATTGTGAATGTCTAGTGTTGGTTTGCATCATCACAGGACAAGATCCATTTTACACTTGTCAATTATATAGATGCTCTTATAAGCCTTGGCCAATTCACTACCAACATCGAGCATAAATAAATTGACAGGCATTCAATGTATTCAATGCCACTATTTGTGCACAAGTCTAATAAACCTACTGTGATCTGATTTGTTTTTTTTTTTTTTTTTAATTCATTTTTATTTTTATTTATTTTTACGTTGCCAGTGAGAGTCACAGCCAGGGGTAGTGGGGCTAGGGCTACATAACAAAAATTGATTTAACTCCCAAATTGTAGAGAATTAAGCAGTGAGATGGTGGGAGCATGATCCATACACCAAAACGGATTTATTAGTTTTAAAGTTGTTTTTGTACTTCAAAAATCCTTTTAATAGAACTGACCATGTCCGCTAGAGTAGATGCAAACTTCTTCCTCTAGCTGTAAGTCATGTATTGTATTACTCTAATTTATTTATTTATAAAATATTTTACCAGGAAGGATAGAGATTTCTCTTGTTTTGAAGTATGTATGCATGATTAGTTCTCTTTTAAAGGAACACTTGTATTACTAAAACTATAATGCTCGGCTACATTTCCACGCCCCCATGGCTAAGATCTTGATGATCTAAGCCAATCCATAGGAAAACATTGGGAGGATATTGCGCATGTGCGGCAAAATACCACTCTGCGCTAATCAGCATATTCTCCTAGAGATGCATTGAACCGATGCATCTCTATGGGGAGCATGGAGACTTTGAACGCAAGTACTGCATAGCATACAGCACTGAAATAGGAAGCACCTCTAGTTTCCCTCTGAGTGACTACACGTAGAGGTGTTATTAGGCAGCAATGTAAACACTGGCAGCATTTACATTTGAAAGCTTGCCGTGACATGCTATAGACACCAGAACCACCACATTAAGCTTAATTGGTTCTGGTGACTATAGTGTCCCTTTAAATAACAAATAGATTTTTGCGTTCTTGATTTAGAGAAGAGACCTTAAACTCTGCCCCCTCACCTGTCTGAAAGTGACAGTTCCTCCTTTCCTCATCCCAGTAAATGTTATTGAAGCATTTCCTGGGTGACTAGTACAGTGGATGTTGTGTAAAAAAAAAAACAAAAAAAACCCCACACATCTCCATTGTACTTACGTGTTCAGGACGACATTCTATCTGGGTCTTCACTGCGTCACTCTTTGCACACAAGCAGGGAAGATTATAGAGGCTTACTGTTGGTTTTCAAAACACTGTCTGACCCAAGGTGCATGTATATGGCTGAAGGATCCTGTCGTATACTAAAGGTAAAGGTGACTTTTTTTTTTTTTTTTTACATATACCTCATACCATATACATCTTTGTATTCCTAACACTATAGTCTTCACTGTGCACTATGCAGTGCTTCACCTGTGTGGAAATCAGGCCCCTAATCCCTTAGCAACACTTGATAGAATTATTTTGTCATGCGCTGAAATTAAAGGGATTCTATAGTGTAAGGAATACAAAGTTTTATTCCTTACACTATTGTGCCCTCTGGTTCCATCACCCCCTGCCCCCGGCACAGAAAGGGTTAAAAAAAAAACAACTACCATTGTTTCCTCACCCAATTCCAGCGCCCTACCTCCTATGTTATCCGACAGGGGAGCCTAATGTGCTTGCAATGCAAGCACTGTAATGCATTAGCCCCTCCCCATAGGAAAGCATTGTTTCAGTGGTTTCCTATAAGGGTTTTTTCTGATCCTGTATGTCCTCATACAGAACTTGAGGATGTCATTTAGGCAACCAAAAGTCAGTTGGGATCCAGGATGTGTCTCTAGTGGTTGTCTAACAGCCACTAGAGTCAGTCTTAGTCCTGCAAGGTAATTATTGCAGTTTCTCTAAAACTGCAATGGTTTACATTGCAGTACTCAGGAGAACATGGAACCTGCACCCAGACAGCTTCAATGAGCTGAAGTGGTCTGGGTGCCTATAGTGTCCCTTTAAGACTAGATCATAGCCTACAAGCGAGAAGCTCATTATGTATGTTTCTAGCACACTGACTACATGTAATTTGTGCACAGAATTTACATTACAGTTCTAGGCCGCCTAAATCGCATGTGCCGGAAATGCAAATAGCTCCCGGCACAAAACTACAAATTTCTCAATATGCGCAGAGATTCCTACCACCATGACCATTTCTAAAAGTAGAAGTAGTCATGGTGGTTAGAGTAACACATTTACGCAAAAAAAACAGTAAACTTTTTAGTTCTGTCTTTATGGGGCTAATATTTTCATACGTCAATTGTGAACATTTAAAGGGACACTATAGTCACCAGTGCAACTACATGTATTCCTGACCCAATAGTGCTAACACAACCATCTAGCCCCCTGGGCCTCGCATGCCTCCATAAATATAGTAAAAATCTTACTGCATTCAAGCCAGAAGCTGTAAATCTGCATCCTGTTAGACTCAGGAAAAACAAGCTGTCTGCTGACATGTGGTAGCCTGATCCATTCACAGTGCTTCCCCATAGGATTGGCTGAGACTGACAAGGAGGCAGATCAGGGGCAGAGCCAGCATGATTCAAACACAGCCCTGGCCAATCCGCATCTCCTCAGCAGATCTGAGTGGATGGAGGCATATTATGCCTCCATCAACTCAGAAGTTCCTCTGGTTCACTCTGAGTGACTGCAACTGGAGGTGTTACCGGAAAACACAGCAGAAGCCACACAAAGAGAGA
This sequence comes from Pelobates cultripes, assembly GCA_933207985.1. Lineage (NCBI taxonomy): Eukaryota > Metazoa > Chordata > Amphibia > Anura > Pelobatidae > Pelobates > Pelobates cultripes. Next base: position 265,807,113 of record OW240912.1, read on the forward strand.
TGGACACAAGTCTATTCAGGAAGTATCAGGTCTTTTATTTACACAACGATCGGGTCTCAGATGAACTCCTGTTCCAAAATGTCTGAGAGCCAGAGCACACGGGGACAAAACTTTTTAACAACATATCCCCTCCCATACAGTATAAACCCTCCTATATTCCTCAGACCAATCAGCAAACAGGATATTCAGGATCACCTTATATGGGCAGACCACATGGTTCATCTGAGACAAAGGAATGTGCTCTCCACTTCTGTACATGCTCAGTACACTGATGACTCATCCAACTGTTTGTAATCAGATACTAATTAGCATATGCCATGTGGAGATTTTGGCCTACTAAATTTTGACCATGCTGGAATCCCATCACAGAGGTGTTCCTAGCTTTGAATGTAAACACTGTATTTTCATTAAACTGAAGTTGTTCAGGTGACTATAGTGTCCCTTTAAGTAGCAATGTATGGAAATAACAGTTTTGTAACTAAGAAACAATATAAGAACAAACCAGAAGAAAACAAAACAATGTGCCTGATTTAAATTGCTATTTTTACACAGCTGAATATCCATCCTCCAAGGTATTTTTCAATGGCTTTTACTAACTTAGAAACTCCATTGAATATGGATTAAAATTCCAACCTATATAATCTTTCAATACTTTCAATGGGGAGGGAGGCTTGTTAAAGGTACCTTTATTTTTTTGTGAATATATTTTCCATTTCTTAATTTGCCACTTTTGTTTAAATTTTTTTATTAAAGTTGTTTTGCAGGACATTGATTTATTACTATTCATAAATTACTAACTTATTCCGCAGTACTGTCCAGTAGGTAGACTTAAACAAGTATTTGCAACAAGACATATGTATAAAATATAAGGTTATGCTTTGATACATTCCCAATGCAGCTGGAGTCTTGATAAGTGTGTGAGGTTTCATTATCACTCTTACATTATGAAGATTGTATTTGAAAATCGCTGAATACCATGTTGTAGATCTTAGTGGGTTCAGTTTTTAGTCTACTGTAAAAAAAAAAAATCCTGTGGCAGAAATAAATGTAATTTCAATAGGGGTCTATTTTATTTATATACAGTCTGGTCCATAAATATTTGGACATCGACACAATTCTAATCTTTTTGGCTCTATACACCACCACAATGGATTTGAAATGAAATGAACAAGATATGCTTTAACTGCAGACTTTCAGCTTTAATTTGAGGGTATTTACATCCAAATCAGGTGAACGGTGTAGGAATTACAACAGTTTGTATATGTGCCTCCCACTTTTCAAAGGACCAAAAGTAATGGGACAATTGGCTGCTCAGCTGTTCCATGGCCAGGTGTGTGTTATTCCCTCGTTATCCCATTTACAAGGAGCAGATAAAAGGTCCAGAGTTCATTTCAAATGTGCTATTTGCATTTGGAATCTGTTGCTGTCAACTCTCAATATGAGATCCAAAGAGCTGTCACTATCAGTGAAGCAAGCCATCATTAGGCTGAAAAAACAAACCCATCAGAGCGATAGCAAAAACATTAGGTGTGGCCAAATCAACTGTTTGGAACATCCTTAAAAAGAAAGAACGCACCGGTGAGCTCAGCAACACCAAAAGACCCGGAAGACCACGGAAAACAACTGTGGTGGATGACCGAAGAATTCTTTCCCTGGTGAAGAAAACACCCTTCACAACAGTTGGCCAGATCAAGAACACTCTCCAGGATTTAGGTGTATGTGTGTCAAAGTCAACAATCAAGAGAAGACTTCACCAGAGTGAATACAGAGGGTTCACCACAAGATGTAAACCATTGGTGAGCCTCAAAATCAGGAAGGCCAGATTAGAGTTTGTCAAACAACATCTAAAAAAGTCTTCACAGTTCTGGAACAACATCCTATGGACAGATGAGACCAAGATCAACTTGTACCAGAGTGATGGGAAGAGAAGAGAATGGAGAAGGAAAGGAACTGCTCATGATCCAAAGCATACCACCTCATCAGTGAAGCGTGGTGGTAGTGTCATGGCGTGGGCATGTATGGCTGCCAATGGAACTGGTTCTCTTGTATTTATTGATGATATGACTGCTGACAAAAATTCTGAAGTGTTTTGGGCAATATTATCTGCTCATATTCAGCTAAGTGCTTCAGAACTCGTTGGACGGCGCTTCACAGTGCAGATGGACAATGACCCGTAGCATACTGCAAAAGCAACCAAAGCGCTTTTTAAGGGAAAGAAGTGGAATGTTATGCAATGGCCAAGTCAATCACCTGACCTGAATCGGATTGAGCATGCATTTCACTTGATGAAGACAAAACTGAAGGGAAAATGCCCCAAGAACAAGCAGGAACTGAAGACAGTTGCAGTAGAGGCCTGGCAGAGCATCACCAGGCATGAAACCCAGCGTCTGGTGATGTCTATGCGCTCCAGACTTCAGGCTGTAATTGACTGCAAAGGATTTGCAACCATGTATTAAAAAGTGAAAGTTTAGGCAGCCCTTTACGCAGTCAAAGGCTCTTTTAAACCTCACCTACACGGCACAGGAGACCCCACGCAGGTTTTTTGTACTCCCCCTCCTACTGAGACACCGCAAGCAGTACATGCAGATATAACAGGACGACACGCAGACTAGAGTAGATAGGGTGTCACCAGCATTGTATATTGATATATACTCACATTATCACCACCCTTAGTCTCTCCCTGGTACCCCGTGTCCTTACCGAAAATTGCCAAACTGCAAAAAACAAAAACAAAAAAAAAACCACTGATTGGCTCCGGCCTGTGCAATATGATGATTCGCCTGATTTATATGTGTATGAGAACAATGTACCATAACTGCGTACCCTCCCCCTTTTCCTTTCTGTACCCCCCCCAATTGTGTTCTTTGATAAAATAAAAATTGTCAAATTGAAAAAAAAAAAAGTGAAAGTTTGATTTATGACTGTTAATCTGACCCATTACTTTTGGTCCCTTAAAAAGTGGGAGGCACATACAAACTGTTGTAATTCCTACACTGTTCACCTGATTTGGATGTAAATACCCTCAAATTAAAGCCGAAAGTCTGCAGCACATCTTGTTTGTTTCATTTCAAACCCATTGTGTTGGTGTATAGAGCCAAAAAGATTAGAATTGTGTTGATATCCCAATATTTATGGACCTGACTGTATGTAATCCAAGAAGTATATATTATTTTCTTGCTCCAGTTATTTCTACACTATACATGACTTTATTTATTCATTCCTTAAGGGCATGCTATAGAGTTAGAATTCCTAACTAAACAAAAAGTACATAAATTCAAGGAACTCTTAAACATAATGGCACAGATATATGTATTCCAGTAAGCCATACTGTTATTGCTTCCTGATATTTCATTTAAAGGGACACTATAGTCACCAGAACAACTACAGCTTAATGTTGTTGTTCTGGTGAGTATAATCATTATATGCAGGCATTTTCAGAGAAAAGGCAGTGTTTACATTGACCCTAGGGACACCTCCAAGTGGCCACTGGAGGTGCTTCCTGGCTCAGTGCGGCACAGTAGGCAGCAGTGCCGTTGAGCGTCTCCACACTCTGCATGGAGATGCTGACTTTTCCTCATAGAAATGCATTGATTCAGTGCATCTCTATGAGCAGGTGCTGATTGGCCAAAACGGTGTTTGGCCCCGGCCCTTGCCAATTTCAGCCAATTAAATGCTTTCCCCATGGGAAAGCATTGGATTGGGGAAAAATTGGCAATTCTGATGTCACCAAGGGAGCGGAGCTAGTGCCGGCGGACACGCGGGGCGCTGGAAATAAGGTGAGTTTTAATTGCTTTTAAGGGGCTGAGGAGGGACAAGCCACCTAAATGATAGGTTAAACACTATAGTGTCAGGAATACATGTTTGTCTTCCTGACCCTATAGTTTTCCTTTAATGAAGTGTAAATGTTCTACAATGCATTGGAGCATAATTGTCACATTAAGGAAAATTAGAAATGTGTATCAATAAATATATTGCTCCTATTTAGCCTGGTGACCCGCTTCTGCTGAGCTGCAAAAACAGGAAGCCGATCCAGTCTCCATTTATTGGCTGCGAGTGTCCACTGACCGGCTGGCTTATAATGCCTATATGACACAGCAGGAGGTGGAGTTACATCTCCAGCAACAGATGGATTCAATTCCATATGAGTAGCAAAATGCTGCCCATACAGACCCTAGGCATCATGACCACTTTAAATCACTAAAGTGGTCATGGTGCTTGGAGTTACCCTTCGAGTGAAGAATATGCAGATTATATTGGAAGTAAAGTGCCTTTCAAGTTGGATATGCTTTGATCTCAATTTGTTTGTGTTCTGCTTGCAGTAGAAAGTAATATCTTTTTATGTATTTATGCATTTACGTAGTGGGACATTTTTCTGGCACATTACAGGGACACTGCGGGCTGGAGTTGTGTGTGGGTTTTTTTTTTTCATTTTTTTTTTTTTTACAATAATCTTTTAAAGTAAAAATAGATACTAAAATATACTAACATTGAAGTGTCTGTGTTTACTGTAACTCAAAAGGCCTTGCTTCTTCTGTATTGAGTTTTGCAGCAGCAGTGCTGGGTATATCTCATTACACCATGCACAGCAGGATTTATGCACCGTATTGGGATTTTGAGAACAATAGTTCAGAGTTGAGCTTTCTAACACTCCCAGAATGCTTTGCTATGCAGCCTTTAAAGGACCACTTTAGTGCCAGGACTCTGAGGAGAGGAAGGGGTTAAAATCTTACCTTTCTCCAGCGCCGGGCGGGGAGCTCTCCTCCTCCTCTTTGGCTGAATGTGCATGCGCGGCAGGAGCTGCGCGCGCATTCAGCCAGTCTCATAGGAAAGCATTCATAATGCTTTCCTATGGACGCTTGCGTCTTCTCACTGTGATTTTCACAGTGAGAATCACGCAAACGCCTCTAGCGGCTGTCAATGAGACAGCCACTAGAGGCTGGATTAACCCTATTATAAACATAGCAGTTTCTCTGAAACTGCTATGTTTATAAAAAAGAATGGGTTAACCCTAGCTGTACCAGGCACCCAGACCACTTCATTAAGCTGAAGTGGTCTGGGTGCCTAGAGTGGTCCTTTAAGGATATTGGAGGTACTTGAATGACTGGAGCATAGCTCCTCCCTGTGACCTAGACTATATGGACAAAAGTATGTCAACACACCTAATAATTCAGTTCAGGTATTTCAACTTCACCCATTGCTAACTGGTGCCATAAAATCTCAATCGTAATTGACCACACAAAGGGTTGTGCTAGCAAATGCTCAGTAACTTTAAAAATGTCTCTGTCTTAACATACCACCTCTTCCCTAAGTCACTTTGTGAAATTTCTGACTCACTAGATGTCCCCTGCTCAACAGTAAGTGCTATTATTGTGAAGTGGAAGCATCTAAGAGCTACATCATTCTAGCCATGAAGTGGTAGACCACGCATACTCAGAACTTTATGTAGTGCATGAAATTCACCTATCATCTCTTGCATCACTTACTACAGATTTCAGAATGGAATCTGGAAGTAACATCAGCACGCAAACTGTGCATTAGAAGCGTCAAGAAATGTGTGTCCATTACCAAGCAGCTGTACACAACTCTCACATCAACATGCACACTGCCAAGCAGGCCAGGATTGGCCATCGGGCATACTTGGCAAATGCCCAGTGGGCCGAGGCAGGCAGGGGAGATCCTGTGCGCCGGCCCTGCTGTGAGCATTCATGGGCAGGTGGGAAGATCAAAGATCTCCCCCACAGGCACAGACATACAGCCGCCAGCTGGGGAGGGAGGAGAGGATCCGGGGGAGCTCTTACCTGCAGCTCTGGCGGGTTACCCTGGCAATGCTAAGATCTTGCGAGTGTGAACTCTAGCCCCACAGGCTAGAGTTCACTCACCACTAGGACCACCAGGGATGGCAGCACGACACCCCTCCCAGTCAAAATGTAAGAATGGAGGGGGATATATAATTTTTATTTTTTTTTAATTATTATTTATTTATTTATTATAAAAAAATAAAAATACATATTTAATATATTTTAATCTTTAACCCCATACACACACACACAATCCCTCCAAACATTCACACACACTGCACCCTTCACACATACATACAGCACACCCAACACACTGCGCCCCTCACACATGCAATACTTCCAAACACACCACTACACACATTATGCTCCAGATACATGTTAGATCCCTTACCCAACTATGAATCATCTAATCTACTCATACACACACTAGATCCCTATATACACTCTGAATCCTCTATATACACACTCTGGGTCCTTTACACACTAGATCCCTTACACACACACACACTGCACCACCTACACACCTGACATACAAACTCTGGATCTCCTATGCACACACTACATTCTCTAAACACACACTCTATTCACACTACGTGTTTTTTCTCTCTTTCTCATCACCGGTTGCATAATAGCCAAATGCCAGTGCATATAATTATAGATAGTAAGAGGCTTGCACTCACGGTTTTTTTAAGTAGTAAAAAATGTTCTTTTATTGCATTTTCATTAAAATCTGATTGACGTTTCAGCCCTCCATATGTGACTTTCTTCAGGATTTGTTGACAAGGGTTCCTTAACCCTGCAAAGCTAATTACTGCAGTTTTTAATCAACTGCATATGTCTGACATCATTTTCATTTGGTTCAATTAGCCACTAGAGGGACTTCCGGGTCGTTAAAACGACTTTTGGTCGCCTGACACAGGGCGTCTTCACGCTATGCATAAGGACATCCATTGTCCTGTAAAACCACAAAGGAAGACCGTATACAATGCCCAAACCTAAACCTCAAAAACATTTTTTAAATGAACTGGGATGCACATTGGAAGACAGACCTCACAAATGCTTACTTTGTGGCACAACTCCACATTAATGCCCATTGTTTTCTAATGGGATGTCCAACAGACTCATATAGGTGTGATGGTCAGGTATCTCCATACTTTTGACCATGTAGTGTATCTGAGTGAACAGAGGGGCTTATAACTGCAGTCATTTTTTAAATTTTTTTTTTTTTGTGGATGAAAAAAAAAAAAAAAATTTGTGTCCACTGCTAATTGTTGCAGTTACAAGATACTTTGTGCTATGAACATGGACAGGTGGTCTCTTTTATGTAAGGTATACAAAGGTTAAACATTAAAGTGCTTCAAATATCCTTTTTGCATATGTATATACATACTAACTCTTTCACCTCCCTCTGTCTTCTACACCACAGTTGTTTTTGTGGAAAAAATAAGGTGCTAGCTCATTCTCTTTATCTATGTCCATTTCCCAGCTGATTGATCTCCATAATTAAAGGGACACTATAGTCACCTGAACAACTTTAGCTTAATGAAGCAGTTTGGGTGTATAGAACATGCCCCTGCAGCCTCACTGCTCAATCCTCTGCCATTTAGGAGTTAAATCCCTTTGTTTATGAACCCTAGTCACACCTCCCTGCATGTGACTTGCACAGCCTTCCATAAACACTTCCTGTAAAGAGATCCCTATTTAGTCTTTCTTTATTGCATGTTCTGTTTAAGATTTTCTTATCCCCTGCTATGTTAATAGCTTGCTAGACCCTGCAAGAGCCTCCTGTATGTGATTAAAGTTCAATTTAGAGATTGAGATACAATTATTTAAGGTAAATTACATCTTTTTTTTTCATGCAGGCTCTGTCAGTCATAGCCAGGGGAGGTGTGGCTAGGGCTGCATAAACAGAAACAAAGTGATTTAACTCCTAAATGACAGTGAATTGAGCAGTGAAATTGCAGGGGAATGATATATACACTAGCTAGATAAAGCAGTTTTAAAGTAATTTAGGTGACTATAGTGTTCCTTTAACTCCTCATTTACTGCACTTTTGGTGAGGCAAAAAAGAGGCTGCGGTTTTTATCCTCTCCAATATAGATCTCATTTCCCAGGCCAGAAAGTGGGAGAACAAAATGGTTGCAAGCCACAGGCCCTCCTACTTGGTCACACCAGCACTCTGTTTATATGTAAGAAATAAGGATTGTACTCCATAGTCCCAACTAATTAAAAGGATGTCCAAAAGGGCTTTTTAAATTTTATTAATTAATTAATTATATTATTCTTTAATTCGGGCTAAATCAGAAATGTGTTTTGGTGTTTGTGCCCAAGCAATTTTTCAGATGGTTATATAAATTTCAATGAAGTGTAGCCTAGGGAAACAAAAAAGACTATAAAATGTGGTGGATGTCTCACTCACAAGGAGACTGTCAATATCTTTTGCACCATGGATCCAGATGTTAAACTCCTGCATGGCAGTAAATGTAACAGTTGAAATTATAGTTTTCTCATGAAACAACCAAGGTAACTAGATGTTCCTTGTTATGTTAGGATATTCAATTTTAATTTAACTCTTCTTAAATCCTTCCATACTTCAGGGCAAAACATATGAATATTTTTCCTATTAATGTTTTTCAGCTTTAAACCGTATATAACTAGGATATTAAATAGGTTGCCCTAATTTTGTAAATCTCTAGTGATCATTCTTCATACACAATAAATCTGAACATTGATTTCTTATTCACAGGGCAGAACAATGCTGGTCTACTAAAACATTTTTCTTTCTGGAGAAATTCAGAATTTTGATCTATATCTAGCGAGCTTGCTATATATTGTAAATATTACATTACTATATAATTACTGTACTGCCAATTCAGAATCCTAGGCATATGTCTGACATCATTTTTATTTGGTTCATTTGGTTGAGCAATGCCCATGTTGAAGTTACATTATCTTTGATTAGATTCAACTTTATTATGATTGCACAGTGTACATACAAAGACAATGAAAAGTAGTTGGCCTCTGATATAGAAATACTTTTTTTTATTAGCGATGAATACAAATCCAATAAACTAGAGAATGTAACTCCGTAAAACAAAGAGCGGTCCACGTAATACCATAATACATCTAATGTCTAAAAAATATATACACTCAATCATTACTTTAACAGCCCTGTTATAAGGACCGGCGCAAGGATTTCTTCCACCCTAGGCAAAGATCCATTTTGCCGCCCGCTCATGTCACACACACACTCACTGACCACCTATACCCACCTAAAATATCTGTGCAATATAAACCTGTACATCACAAACCAATAAGTGCATGAAACTACAAATGTGATTTAATACAATCTACTGCAGTTAAAGTGCATAGTTCTCAGCAATACGTCTTTTATAATGTGAAATAAAGATACGATTCACTAAAACATATCCACCATACACCCAAAGCATGTTTACATTGCAGTACTAAGACAGCCTTTAGATATGCTTCATGCTTGCTTACGCTGTGCATAAGGACATTCAGCGTCAGTGAAAACCCCATAGGAAAGCATTGATTCAATGCTTTTCTGGCCTAACACTATAGTATCCATTTAATATATTGCTCTAATTGTGAGCATATATTCCACTTGCATAAAGTGCAAGATGTGAGCACATAAAGCTTGCAATTTGCTATATCAATGCTTTTAAAGGGACTTTTCAATGCCATGAAAACAAATCAGTTTTCCTGGCACTGCAGAATCCTGCAGTGCCCCCCTACTTCCCACCCCCCGTCCCATGCGCGGCATTAGACCTCCCCATAGGAAAGCATTATTTAATGCTTTCCTATGGGGATTCCAGCAACGCTGTAGGACGTCCAGCGTCATTTAAAGCACTTTTCATATTTTAAGAAGCTGGAAGTCCCTCTAGTGGCTGTCTGATAGACGGCCACTAGAGGAGGACTTAACCCTGCAAGGTAATTATTGCAGTTTAGAAAACTGCAATAATTACTTTTGCAAGCTTAAGGGTGATGGGAGTTGGCACCCAGACCACTCCAATGGGCAGAAGTGGTCTAGGTGCCGGGAGTGTCCCTTTAACGATAATAATTTGAGAATGTTGTGCTACATAGCTGTATTAACTAGAGGGCAACCACCTAAGGCTCAGGGTTAGACAGGGCTTGGTCACCATGGAGATACTTGACCATTTTTGCCCCATTTACCTGCGAGGTACATTGGTGGTAAGTTTTATTTATGTCCGTCTGTCCCTCATGGCGGCTGCTATCTTAATGATGTTGGTCCTCTTTGGCTCTTTTTTGCTTCAGTTGCCAGGAGCCATGTCAGTGCTGTATTCTCGTGAATGCAAGAGTGCAACACTGAAGTCTGTGGAGGATCCTGCAAAACCCTCCATAGACAAAGCCTGAATTCCACAGCCATCATTTGTAAAAGCTGCTGGAATTGGACAAGTGATAACAGAAGAGCTCCTACTTTTGTCCACCTCAGACAAAGTAGTCCATACTTTGTATTATGGTATCTCTGGATTGTGTTTGAAGTTCAGTGAATATATCTTTATGAAATACTAAACAAAGTGACTGACAGATGCACTTCAACATTTCTTTTCTATGCTGTGGATAGTAACTGGAAAAATGTAAAATTAAAGTGTTTATTTTTTTATTTTTTGTGTTAATTTCTTTATTATGGCACATATACTACATTAGGAGATATGATGTTTGGATAATACTATATAAATATTACCATTATTGTGATACTAAGGACCATAACCACTAGAACATACTATCTTTTTGTGCCTCCATCCCAGCCCCCTCCCCCCAAATCCCACACACACTTTCTGTGAAATCATTTTCTAGCAGTGTGGCCAAAAACAGAGCTCCTCCAGTACCCAAGTAGAGAGTGTCTCCTTTTGCAAGATAAAGTTCCAATTGTGTATTGGTTATGCCTATCAAAGGCTACCCACCAGTGGTACAAATTGCATCATGCCTGATATGCTATTTGGAAAAGTTTTTAATAGAAAAGTGATATAATCCTGCCACAGATAGAATGTGCTTATTTATAAAGTGACTATTTCTAGGAAAATGTACTTCTGTTACAGATTGGTCAAAGTATGCATACTTTACAGACACTGTGATAAAATCAGAATCATGGCTGTTTAGTGTTGGGTATATCATTAATGACACTGCTTCACTCATTGAATTAATGCCATGCATGTTTTACCGTATTACAGTTTTGTATTTCTTTTTTTAAAAATATACATGTGTTGCTTATTGTGAAATTGTCTTTGGTTTTTATTTGCTTAAAATATAACTTAAAAGTAATTAAAAACAAACACCCTGTTGCTTTAAGCTTGTTTAAATTTAATGCATGTTCCTTTCTTTATATGTCAGCAAAGGTCATGTAGTGTTTTTAGCTATATTTACACGTACTAGAAAATATATTAATATACCATAAAAGAAAATCACTCATGGTATGCAAATAATATACCTGCTAAATAAAGCAATTATCCATAGACACCCACTCTCTGATCCACGTTCAATGTTCCCACTTACCTACCTGACTTCTGGCAGTTATATAATGTAAAATAAAATGTGTTTGTCTATGTGAAGGTAAGCTTTAAGAACGCTAAAACACGTGTTTACGGAAGGGGTAATTTGAAAGAAATGAGAGGCTGGAGAACTGAGAAGTAAATACCCCAAGTGCTCAAATTCTGTCATATTGTGTAAGTGAAACTTGTGTATCTTATGAGCAGCGCCTGGGGGACCAGGCCTTCCCTGCCTCCCCCTTCAAACTAGTCAAAATCATTTGATATACTGGAACTCCACCCAAAGACATTTAGGCCATGTGCTCTACAGAAAGCTTCACAGTAAGCCAACTGCAGTGGTTATGGTGCCAGCAGTCCCATGGAGCAATCCCACAGTTATGAGACAAACCATTTTTGAAAGGTGTGACTCTTACCTGGGGTTCCCTGGTTGCCCACTGTCCACACCCACTTCACTGATATTGATGAAGCAGAAATTCCCTTTCCTCTTCAGTGATATCAGTTCCATCTTTGTACAGAGTTAATTAGCTGAGCACATCAGTTAAAACACTTAGGCAATGAATTCTGCCCTAATAAGGCAAAAAAAAACCTAACTAATCTTTTTAAGCTGAGAATACACTAAAGAGGAGTAAGACCAAGTGGAATCGAGCCAGGGAACTGTATTAGTGTCCACTGTAGTGGTTATCAAGCTTGATGTGCATCTTGCAATGCGGTGAGATGCATAAATGTATATAAAGCGCACATTTTCTTGGAACATGATAAATCTATCTGTATGCATTGATACATATCTACAATGTATGAGGAAGTGGTTATAGTCAACTTTTATCACTTAATGCCTTAGCCTTCTTGTTCTGTCAATTGCAGTTTCACATTGAGTAGATCACACATGACAATTTTGACACTGCTCACATAGCTTTTAGCCAATATCCTGCATGGGGAAACAAGTGTTCAATGCCAACTCCCTTCATTTCTCTTGAAATTTTATTTTATTTTTAATTGTATTTTTGCAGTGCATAGTGTTAGTACAAACAGGCTTGAGGTACCCCAACGGCAATCCTCAGGCATGGCATAATGCATTACATTTGGGGGGTATAGATAGCGTATGCACAATTTTATAATATAATGATAAACAATCTTAACTATAGAGCTAGACCTGAGATTAACAAGTTATGGTAAGTAAAATAAAAAGCTTAAAGGGACACTATAGTCACCAGAACAACTACAGCTTATTGGATTTGTTCTGGTGAGTAGAATCATTACCTTCAGGCTTTTTGCTGAGAAAATGCAGTGTTTACATTACAGTCTAGTGATAACTTCACTGGCCACTCCTCAGATGGCTGTTAGAGATCCTTCCTGGGTCATGGCTGCCTAAAATGCATCCAAACATTCAGTGTCTCCTCCCTCTACATGCAGACACTGAACTTTCCTCATAGATTTATTAATTCAATGGCCAGGGCTGTGTTTGAATCATGCTGGTTCTGCCCCTGATCTGCCTCCTTGTCAGTCTCAGCCAATCCTATGGAGAAGCACTGTGATTGGATCAGGCCAACACTTCTGCTGATGTCAGCAGACAGCTTGCTATTCTGAGGCAAACCGCATGCAGAGTTACAGGTTCAGGCTTGAATACAAGTAAGATTTTTGCTATATTTTGGGAGGCATGAGGGACCCAGGGGGCTAGATCGTGGTTTTAACACTTTAGGGTCAGGAATATATGTTTGTGTTCCTGACCCTATAGTGTTTCTTTAGTGTTCAGGTCTAGACCTGAGCTTGGCAAATTATGGTAGGTAAAGTAAAGCAAGGTTAGGATCAGTTAGGCTAACTATTTAAAAATGGCGATAAACTTAGAAGATTAATTGTATTGCTTTTTTGCTGGCACTTGCGACATTGATATGACCACTGGTGAGAGAGCATATAGGGGGTAGGACCTTGTTTCCAAGAGAGAGTATTACTCATAACAATATGGAGACCTTGAGAATAATAGTGGTGGAGCATAGAGGTATCCAGTTTACATAGGTTCAGAGCTATCTTATGGAACCAGAGAGTAGTTTTCAGCCGATTCCCGTGCTTAAGATGGGTGCTGGTCTCCTGAGATGGGTTTGTGAAGGTTGAGCCCCAGGTCTTTGTGGAGGCCGGCATCTTTGAGCCGCGGACGTGGAAACTCCCAGAGTCCCAGTCCTTCCCTTTGTTGGGGACACAGAAGGCCCTGATGGTGTTGCGTTGCACATGGCGGACGGCCCTCCGTTTGTGCGGGTGATGCTTAAGGGTCATGCCCCTGGTGCTCTTCACCCAGGTGGGCGAGCTTTAGTGTATACCAGGGTAGCAGGTAAGGTTGTGCCTAGAGGAGACCCGCTCATCCCTCTGACTTTATTCCTTCTATCTCCCTTCTGAGACTGTCACTGTGTCACCACTCTATGCTCCAGCTGTGCCCAAAATCTTGCGTAGGTTTCATCTAGTTGTTGTAAGGTGCGCTCAAGGAGGGTTCCCCTGTGCTTCGCTGTGTTGAGCACCATAGGGCTCGGCTCACCTGCCATCTTGGAAGGAGGCTTAGTGTGTTCAAGTGGTGTCAGGGGTCAGGCCGCCACTTCTGGCTCGTCCCGCACTAGGCCGCAAGGCAAGGGGCTCCAGTTGCGTTGCGTTATACGGGGCCAAACTGCTCCCGTGAGCCTAGTGCCTTTCCAGCTTCCCCGGGTATCTGCACAGCAGCTAGTAGCGATCCGGGTAGCTTAGTTTGCCCAAGATTAGGTCGATTGTTCATGGTGCTCGAGCACCCTGTGACCGCTCGAGATGGCGCCCAAGCCCCGCGCCCCTTATGTCTCTTGAATTTATCCACTTTCTCTTGTATAGTAATTTACTGTGAAGTTCCCATACTTTATTTAATTCAGTAAAGGATCAGTTACTTGTGTGATAAATGGCAAAAACACCCCTGGTGTGTGTGTGTGTGTGCATTCCATCTGTTATATAGCCTTGAGAACTGAAGTGGTTCATGTAAGTCTCTGTAGTTGTTGATTCAGGGAGTCCACATCCTTGTATAGTAGCTTGCTTAATCTCAATGATTTCTGACTTGGCCTCCACAGCAACATCTCTAGCCCTCAGTCCTCCCTTCTTGTGGAGACGGTCCTTTCATTTCTTTCCCCGGTCCCACAATAAAGACTGGGTTACACCAGTCCAACGTTTGTGTGATGAAGCTCCTTGTACCCTGGCTGGGTACCTCCGCTGATGGATGCTCCTAGTGCTTCTCAAGGACCATCAGCACCACACCGGACACCATAAGCGCTGCAGACTTAACGAACTGCTGTAGCTTGGTTGGGGTTTCGCTGTCTCCTTCCCACCCTGGTCCAACCTCTGAATCCAGGACCATGTGGGAAGGACCTCTCCTTCAGGAGAGTATAGCTGAAGAGAGCTCTTACAAGAGCTAGCAGTGATATAGCAGTTATAGCTGTTCCCTACAACACGAGACGAGGCTGCGAGTTGAGGGTAAGAAGGTCTGGTTTATTGAGCAAAATGCATTTCTTTTATACACATTTCAGGCCAGAGGCACACCCCCTGGACCTGATGGAACACAGGGACAAAAGGAACATAAACCAATGGGAACAATAATTATTACTGTAACACTCCCCCATACAGTCAACAATCCCTCCCCTCTGTCTGTGAAAATACCCATTTTTACCTAAAGTTCAGAAAGACCCCAAAACTCAAACATATCCCCATAAATCCTACATCCCTGATCTGGGTGAACAACATATCCAAAAATCACCCAGATCAGAGCAGGGGTTCAAACGTTTTATGAAAGTCTCTTTTGACCGACCGCAAACATGGCATTCATGCCCAAAATAGTTCCACAGATTTAGGTGTTGTGGCCGGTCTATGTCAAAGGCTAAGTTCCGTTCGAATGCACGAACGGGCCATTCGTGAAAATAACCAATGTTAAAGTGGCATTAGAATTGTCGAACGCTGTTCGACTCCTGCCGAAGTGTTGAAGTTCTGGAGAAGGTAAAGTTCAGTGGTGTTCGTGCCGTCGCGTGTCCGATTTGAGTTCCATGAACTCGACGACCAAACACCGCTGAACGCGGTCGACTAAAGAAGATGGCCGCCGCCACGTGTTCAACTATACGAACGGCGTCCACCCAGCCGTTCGTCAATTAGCTGCGGTTAACAACAGCTTCTGGGGGTTAAACAAGCAGCACACTCCACTTCGACCACTTTGAAAGTTTAAAGGGGCATTGTGCTAAGTCCCAATATGTACAGTCAGTGGTTTTAAAGGGCAATACATCCCAGGGTCCATAGTCCTGGGGCAAGAGGCTGGCAATCAGGCCCCTCCAAAAGCCAGTGGCAAGGTGCAATTCGTCACAGTTTGCTTTACATAGAGAGGGTGCGGGGGGAAGGAGATTTTGCCTGTGACAAAGGAAGTGTTCTTAACTCCACATCTTTGTTGTGTATACTGTTATCTGCCCTAAGAGGCTGTTTCATCAGAAATGCTCTAATTTTGAAAGTGTCTGCATTAATTTTTTTTCCACTTATTAATTATTTTTTGTTTATTTTTATGGGGGAAAAAATGAATATTCAGGTATATACTGGTTAAGATGATAAAAACAACTTGTTGATTAAATGAGAAATTAGACTATTTTCTTTGTTTTATTGAGGCAGAGTAGGAGAACAATGCAAACGAAAAGGAGTTATAACAGGTGAATACAAGTAGTGGTGAGCTTAGCATATATAAAACATGAGTGTGACATTTGTGAAAGACGTGAAGAAACTCCCAGTTGAGTCAGACTCAATGTAGGAAAATAACACCAGGAAAGTCAGAGCATCTATATCAGGCTGAAGAAAAACTAGCCCCTGCGAGTAATAACAGGCTATGACAACTGGTATAAGGAACATGCTGATGTCACTAACTGATAAGCTAGTAGGATAATTATCCACAGTACCTAGAGATCTCTTTACCACTGCACTACACCAATTAGTAAATAAGAGGAAAACTAAAGGACAGACTGCTGTTTTTGAGTCAAGAATGAGTCTTCTCTTTTTGTGGCTTGGATTGAACATTGCATCAAATTGAGGTTTTGTTATGTTTTTTGGCTTTTTTATTTTTTCTATCCATCTTTTGGATCAACAGCAGAGACAGTTATACAAAACACAGAACTGATGAACTTGAGAGTATTATTTTCCACTTTCGTAACTATGGAAAATAACCTTTGAGAACATGTGTATGTGATTTGATTGTAGTGTTAAATGTCTGATTTGATCTTGAATGTCTATTGTGTGTTGCTACTGCAGAGGAGGATTGCTTGCACATTGAGCATAGCATGTTGAGCGTAGCTTTGTGTGTGTGTGTGTCTCTGTGCACTGTATCAAGCATAAGCACCCATCTTTACTAGGGTTTGTTATAACTGAATGTGTGCATTGTTTTGCAAAATTACCTGAAACTAATATAGAAGGTCACAGTATGGTTTAATTGTAACTTGTTACAGTTGTTTTAAATAAATATATACCGGTGTGTGTGTGTGTGTGTGTGTGTATACATATGTATTTATGTTTTCAAAAAATATAAAACAAATTAATTTAAAGGAAAAGGTAGATTATAGTGTCAAATGTGTACATGGATACAGAGACCAGCAATGAAGAAGACCCTGCTAAAACAAGCTTTCATTCTATAAGGAAACTGTAAATTACTTAAAGGGATTCTCCAGTGCCAGGAAAACAAACCTGTTTCCCAGACACTAGAGAATGCTGGAGGGCCCCATCCCATGTGGCTGAAGGGATTTAAACCCATTCAGCTACTTACCTGAATTCAGCGCTGATGTCACTCGGCGCTGGGCCAGGCCCGGCCCGCACTCCTCCCCCGCCAACGTCAGCCAAAAGTCTGTTACGAATTCAGAAGCACCCACAGTGGCTGTCTGGCAGGTAGCCACTGGAGGCAAACTTAGAGCTGCAGTGTAAACATTCTCTGGTTCTGCAATGTTTTACATTGCAGCGTTAAGTGCAAAAAGGACACTGCATCCAGACTACTTCAGTTAGCTGAAGTGGTCTGGGTGCCTACAGTGTCCCTTTAAAGATTAAGTTTCTCTATAAAATGAAACTAAAGGAGTGCTCATAACTAAGCTACACAATCATCACCCATCCAAATTTAGACAGAAAATAGAATAAAATTCAACATGTAAAGTCCCTAATCTACTTCAACATTTCCACAAAACTGACTCTGTCCTATCCCATTTCAATTAGTTCTGTCTCTGGCCATTTCAAATCCTTCACCATTGTCTGAACACAGTGTATACAAAACGCATTAAACCTAAAAACCTGATGGAACAGATAGGCAAATAGCAAGAGCAATTCCTATATACTAATTTTTATTTATTTTTTCTAAATTTGGATGGGTGATGATTGTGTAGCTTAGATATGAGCAGTGCTTTGTTTTAAGTTTTTAATAGAGAAAGCTCTCATTATGTAAAGGCTGTATTTGCTGTGGTATAAGATAGACACTATTTGTATTATGAAGCCATTTAGACCTATATAATTAGCAGAAGGCATATTTGGGACGCCTGGCTTGGTTATGTAACATCTGATTTGCTGTTTGTAGCACATACATATTTGGCGTCTTCTTTTCTGTATAGTCATTTAATTAGAAGAGCTTACAATCTATAGTTTCGTAGACTCTTTGTGTTACCATTTAAATATCATCAGAAGCTACGTGTTGTATAGATTATTTTTATAACCTAAATTGTTTTAGTAACACAAAAAATAAGTCAGTTACACTTGTTTGCATTGTAGAACTCCAGTTCACTGCTTGTTTCTGCTGTGCCCATATATAGTGCACATTATTGTTGAAAACATAAATATATAAAATAAAGTGCTCAGACGAAGAGCACTTGTATCGTATGGTATAAATAATGATGCCTATACATTAGCTGTATTAATTCCTTTCGCATCATTGGTTTGTTGCTTCTTAGCCGTATGATTATTTTTTTCCCCATCTGGAATTCAGTTTGAATGTGTATTGCTGAGACTGCTAGGACAGGGTCTTTGCACCAAAACCATTACATTAGTAGGGCATTTGCAGTGTCGATTGTAAGATAGTCTTTTAACATGCACTGTATATTATGTCTGTAAAACGAATTGGTCGGCAAGTGATGATGTGCTAGAGAGCATGCGCTAGAGAGCAGGTCTATGTTCAGGAGAATTCTCCCGAACGTAGACCAGTTCACTAGCCCAGGGAATCGCTGAAATCTATATTCGCTCTCTAACATGGGGAATCACTCGAATCTACACACTAGAGAACTGGTCGTTAAGCAGGTTTATTCTATATACTCCTGCAATAGGTATCTGTTTTTCTAGAACTTTGTCTATTTTGTGGCTATTTATTTCTCCAAGACACATTTTTAACATGCTCTCTAACATTTTGATTTTCAGTAATCTATCCTGGTGGCGTCAAGGAATGATTAATAGCAGCAACGTTATGGATCATACAGAAGATGAATAAAGTGAGTATTGTTTATAGAAATGTGAATTAATGTAATCTGAATGTTATTACCTATGATGACAATCATACAGCGGTGCAATGAAAATGTATCTAGACCTGTAACCATTTCTTTCAAGATCATTTATTTTAATATGATAGAGTACAGAAATAAAAGTTTCTTGCATGAGTATTATTAATATATGGCAAAACAGTGACTTTGTGGGCCAAAAAAGTATTGGCATAACAAAACACTATAGCCCAGATACATATTTATTCCTTTTTATTTTATTATACAACTGCTTGCAGCAGTTTTGACCTTGCCAGGGCATTCAAAAGTCTTCCAGAAATGCCTAGCTGCAGAGCAACCTGGGACCACCATCTTTGTTACTTAGTGGCATCCAACTATCTCTCACGGATGTGCAAGCACAGCAGGCTGACACAGTGCATTGGCCCATTTGGTCAGCAGTGACTGGATGTAAGAGGAAGAGAAAACAAAAACGGGGTTGTTTGTGGGGTTCCTTGTACCGATTTGCTTATTCTGTGACTACAGTTGGGGATCTGTATAAAAAGTGTTTGTTGTGAAAACTGGTGCAAACATGGAAAATGGGAGAAGTCAGCAATGCAAATGCCTACTGGTTTCAATTGTGACTGCCCAACCTTTAGGCCAATTTTCAGGAACCTAAACTTGATACATTACCCTCATGGTAAAATTGCATTTGTGTATTGTCACATACATTATTCAAGTTTGCTCTCACCAAAATTTTACTTTTTTGATACACTGTTTTTATGTGGTTAGGTGAGCTACATAGGGTAATAGTAGCACAATATTTTTTTTTTTTGTGAATATAATTTTTATTTATATATAGAGATGTTGTTCAAGTGTTAGAAAGACAGTGAGACTCGCAGGTCTCCAAGGTGAGTTACCATAAGAAGGAAAAAAAAAACAAAAAAACGCTGATATCAGTTTGGGCTCGCAGGCCCACAATGTTGACGGACTCGCAAGTCACTTTTATCGATTTTCATGCATCTCATATAATACAGGTCAGTGTCATAATTGGAATAAACCTCGTTTACAATTTCAGTCTGTGGTTAAGGTTAGCGAATAATACGTGTTTGTTCAGACTATTCGTTTCGTGTATATCAGTTGCGGTTCATGCTTTGTATGTGCTTGGGCTTGCAGGCCTCCCATCCAACCTCTGTTGTTAGGCGACTCGCAGGTCCCTTCATCTTGGGTTGTATAGTTTGCTCTAGGTGGGTGCGTGTGTCCCTCTCATTAATGTCTTGGGTGTCGTGTGTGTGGTTAGGGGTGTGTCCGTGTCGTGGGTTTTGGGTTCCACAATTCCGGATGAGTGTTTGTGTGCATTTTGGTGTTACACCCGGGCTGTTCAGAGGTTATCATGTCCGGTCGTTATGTGTGCCACAGGGGTTGCATCTCCTGTAGGTCGGGGGGTACATGTGGATCCGTGTGTGTTTTCTGTTCAGGGCTCAGGTGTCCCCTCTAGCGGTAGGTGCGTTAACTTGGGTTGGGGTTGTTGTACCGCGTGAGTCATCAGGAGGAGGGGAGGACAGTCGGGGGGTGGGGGAGGGGGGGGGTCTGGGTTAGTCAGCTGTCTGTCGTCCAGAGTGTGTATTCTAAGTCCTATCTGTCTGTGTTGTGGCGTCCGTCTGATCTGAGAGTAGCACAATATTTTAACCTTTTAATGTTTTTACTTATTTTCACTGTTTAACTTTACCCTCTGTCTCTGTTCTCCTCCTCATTTAAAAAGGTGACCTGGCATTTCCTTGTCTGATCAGGATTATGACATAATTTGCTAATATAAATTTAATACTAATCTGATGAAAAATGGTTAATATACGTTATCAGTGACTTTCAATGTTTTATTCAATGGCGTAATTTCAGGGAAGAAACGGTTCTACTTTAAACGTGTTATTTGAGTCATTTCCGTATACATCTGTTTCACAATTACTAATACTATACTTGTATAATGGATATATCTGTATGTAAGTACAAAGTAAACAAATCCTAACCATTCCAGGGTTTTAGGATCAGACAATTGTTTACATGGTAATGACTGGAACCTTGTTGGTTTACATAGACTGGGTTTTTACTATTTAAAGCTAGAGTAGCCAACTTGAAAACATAGTTGACGTAAAGAATGTGTATTTATTTCAAGTGTTTTGACCTGAAATTTAAAACTCATTCAGGGTTTTTCAGTAAAGTAAATTTAAAAATTAAAGGGACACTATAGTCACCAGAACAGCTAAAGCTTATTGTATTTGTTCTGGTAAGTATAGTCAGTCCTACAGGCTTTTTTACGTATACACTGTCTTTTCAGAGAAAAAGCAGTGTTTACATTACAGCCT
This sequence comes from Pelobates cultripes, assembly GCA_933207985.1. Lineage (NCBI taxonomy): Eukaryota > Metazoa > Chordata > Amphibia > Anura > Pelobatidae > Pelobates > Pelobates cultripes. The sequence continues at coordinate 265,828,253 of OW240912.1, forward strand.
AGGGACACCTCCAGTGGCCCACTCCTCAGACTACTAGAGGTGCTTCCTGGGAAGATTGGCTCTGCCCCTGACTCACCCCCTTGGCTGAGATCATCAGAATTGACAACTTCTGTCAGCCAATGAAGCCGAGCCAGCGCCAGCAGACTGGAATAAATGTAAGATTTTACTATATTTAGGGGGGCTAGATGGTGATTTTAACCGTATAGGGTCAGAAATACATGCTTGTGTTCCTGACCCTACAGTGTTCCTTTAAAGGCAAAATTGTTGAACTGGGAAAATTATGTTACCTATGTTTTCAGTTCAGCTACTCTACACTTGCCCTCGAGGATTGACAGTCGTTTTCACGAAATTTCTATTTCAGTGTGGTTTTAACCAAGAGCAGCTGACCCAATTTCCTCTCCTTCTCTCCTGTGTTGGGTATGTGCATGCCATGCATAGTGAAGGAAACCTTGGGGAGTGAATTTAATGACTTTTTTTTTTTTTTTTTTTTACAACTACACATTTCTTGAGTGCTATTTCCTCAGTGAACCATCATCAGGGAGAAGCTGATTTTAAAGGGGTGATTGTGATTTCTATTTGAACCATTAGAGATCCTCTTTCTCGCTTTTCCCTTCTCCCTTCCATTGCTTTTTACCCACTCTCTCTCTTCCTTTGCCCTGTCATTTCCATTGCCCTTTGCCCTCCCCCCCCACCCCTCCCTCTCTCCAAGGCACATTGATTTGTAATCTGTGATGTATGTTGCATTCACACAGAGGGTTATGTATAAAAGTTCCCTTTTGTGTTGGTGGCCAGTTTTGTGAACATTCACCTTTGTCATGTGTATAAAAGTGTTATTCAATCCTTTATACTTTGGTGACTATTTTTCCCCCTCCTATTTAGTAATACACCAAAATAATTTGTCTTTCTGCAACTTTTTATTTCTATTACTGATTGCTCCTTTTTTCCTCTTATGATTTTACCACTGGTTACATTCATAAAGTAAGACAGATTATTAATATTACCAGGGGATGGAGATGAAATTGAAGACTGTGAAGCTTTGCTTGTCTCAGAAAATCTGCTACTCTGACAGTGGCGAAAAAAGTTTGTCTGACAGACCGAACCAAAATAGAACAGGAAAAACAGTGACAGCAGGCAAAGAATATTTTGGTGCAGATAAGGGAATAAATAGGGAAAGATTTAATACATAATAATACAAAAATGTACCTGAAAAGTAAGCAGAACCTGCAAAGCTCCCAGAATTTACTTAGGCAATATATAATGGGGGATTTGGTTACAGTACATGATCCTACATTGCATAAGCCTACCACAACACACATTTTTGGCAGGTCTCATCCTAGCAACCGAATGCCTGCGCTTACTCTCTTTACACACACTGCAAATCATTCCTCCTGGGGCTCTTTGCAGTGCAAGGCTATTATATAGGGCTCTGGAATGAGCCACCCGTCAAATGTAGGTGTGCAAAGCCAGGGGAGTTGAGAATGTTTATAACCTAATCATCTTGAATTAGTACAATCATTTGAGTTGGTAGTTTGTTTTTCTAGTGAAATAAATACAAAATTGGAGCTTCTGTGCTGGAAATTCCTTTTTAGGTAACAGTTCAGGAGGGAAAAACAATTACGCAGTCTATCACATTTTGAAAGCAAACATGCAATGTGAATGGACGATTAGATGAATTTTGTTTTGGCATCTGGAAAAATGATGCTTGTAGCCAAGTTGATTTATTAACTTATTTATGTTGCTCCTTTTATTGCAAAGTGAAATTGTTATGTAGAATCAGCATTGCTCTCAAAGTAGTAATTTGTTAAAAATGATTAATTATGCTATAATTATATTCCATGTGTAACTAAAAAATCTTTTTGAGTGAACAAGTAATTGGCCACTGAAACTATGCCATATCTGATACAAGAAGTATGTGTTTCTGTATCTATCTGTATGTCTGTCTGTGATACATAATGCTGAACTTTTGTATCAATCGAATATAGTGCCATTGATGGATTTTGGAGACATCCTAAACAGAGACATAGGTTTAAGTGTTTATTTTATAAAGGTTTCCAGAGCCCCAAGATGGTGTTATTTTCAACTTATATGTGCTCCATTGCTATGCATCTATTATGTTACATGAAATTTTATTCTATTACCTTACATGTTATTAGTTTAGGGTTATTGTTAACCTCTTATAGGGGTACATTGTTAGAATTAGGGCTAGGGATTAATGTTGAAAGAACATTAAAGTCACCCAGACCACTTAATCTCAATAACGTGGCCTGGGAGCAATGGTTTTCTCATTTTAACCTCCAGAACAGAGAAACTCTGTCCTGCGTTTAAATGCTGCTCATAGTGGCATTTGATTGGAGGAGCTCAGTGTTTGGCTGCGCATGTGTTTCCCCAAATGTGTCTCTATGAGAAGCATGGGTTTGGAAGAGATTGTGAAAGGTCTCAGCAGTCATAATGACCTCTTCAAAAGGTAGAGTGGGCAGAAGCAATGTAGAAGTCTTGGCACTGCAAGGGAGATACGTAATCTTTATGAAAAGTTTATTAGCAAAGGGCAGTAGATAGATGCAAACCTATAGTCCAGTTTGTATTTAATGATTACTGTTCAGTGTTGGTTTAATATAGGGGGTTTCTATTTTTTTTAATATAAAAGTTTATTTTTCATGTTGGTGTATGGTGTTAGTACAAAGTAGGGGCTAACCAAGGGCTTGACAAATTTGCTTGGAATCTAGGAGCCAGCTAGAAAAGTTAGGAGCCAGAGAAATCCACAGCAAATATACAATTCTTAAAGGGACACTATAGTCACCAGAACCACTACAGCTTAATGCAGTTGTTCTAAAGTCTATATCCTGTCCCTGAATGCTTGTCAATGTAAACACTGACTTTTCAGGAAAAAAAAAAGCAGTGGTTACATTGCTGATCCATAACACCTCTAGCGGTGCTTCCTGGGTCAGTGCTTCACAATGTGCAGCAACTACGTTAATGGTCCCTATAGAGATGCATTGATTCAATGCACCTCTATGAGAAGTTAAATTGGCGCAGTGGCATTTTGCTGTGCATGCGCAATAGTCTTCCAATGCTTTCCTATTGGCTGAGATCGTCAAGATGCAGCGTCATCAGCACGGCGTGGGGGGGAAAAGGTGCGTAAAAACACCTTTCCCATGTGATTGGAGGGAACACACACACACACCACACACAGACACACACCACACACACAGCCTCCTTACTTCTGGAGAGCTGGAGTGGATAGGCTTTCCATGGGGTCCAGTGGGGCTGCTGTCCTCTCCCTACTCAGCTCCCTCTCGTGCACTGTTTAGTGAGCCACTGGCCAGACTGACGTCATAACCCAGCATCACTGCCACGCATGGGAGCAGAGCAGGGAAATTACAGCTCCCTTGCCACAGCATTGTCATCCGTCCGCCTGCCCGCCTCCCTCAGCTCTCCATGGGCTGGCCGCCCGCCTCCCTCCCTCAGCAATGAATGAGCCTGCCGCCCCACTCCCTCTGTTCGCCGCCTTCCTCCCTCTCACAGCTCTCCATGAGCCGGTCGCTCCCCTCCCTCCCTCATGAGCTGTCCTCCCTCCCTTACCTCTAAATAAGCTGGCAGCCGCCTCCCTCAGTCAGCAGCCTGCCTCAGCTCTCCTTGAACCAACTGCCCGCCTCTGTTCTCAGGCAGCCTGTCACCTCGGGGGCTGAACAGGCTCACAAATCCCAGGCGCCAGGAACATTTTTCTAAGGGCAGTACTAGGGATGCACCAAAATGAACATTCTGGTCCGAAGCCGAAAATGACTTTTTTCCCCAAATGCTTTTAAAATAGTTTTTTCCCTTTTATCTAATGATTTATTTTTGCTATTAAGATTCCAGTTCACTTTAGATTGCATTAAATGATGATGATTTTGTACTAAATTTATTTAATGCCCGTTAATCTATGTACAACTACAACATGACAGATACCATATGTCACTGATGGTATATATACATCAGTATACACGGTGAGGAGCACACTGTCTGGCCAGCTGATGGGGGATTGAAGGGGAATACTGATTAATAATAAACCCCCAGAAAGTGGCAAACATAGGTGGCAACCGTTCTGAATTTGCTCAGACAGTCCTGCATTTTGAAGAACTGCCCAGCAAAAAATTAGGTCCCAACTCCCAAGGATCTGGTCATTTTGAAATCTGTCAGCACTCGGCGGAGCTGCAGACTGTACTAGCTCTCTCCCTCGCACCTGGCGGCACACAGGGCAAGCCGCTGGGCCCACTCCCAATGTCAGGAGCCAAGGACCTGACAAGTCACTATGCCCGATTTCCGGCAGATTTGAGCCATTTTCGGCCAAAAATTTCGGTGCATACCTAGGCAGCACTGGCATGTACGTGTCCCAGTACTGCTTGAGACTGAGAGTTACAGTTCAGGCAGGAATTACAGGTGCAACCCGAGAATGTAACTACCACTTTGTCAAGAAGGCTGGCACATGTATGTTACGGGTTAGGGCCCCCTTTACTGCACAGAAGAAAAGTCTACGTTATGCATTATTGGAATTAATAGCACAGATGATCTCGCCATCTGTGCACAGCAGTGGGGGGTGGGAGTCTGATGGGTCACCACATGGCTAACTAACCTGGTGCCTTGCCATCATGAGAGAGCAGCTATTGCACCATTAGCACATGCATCTCAGAAACTCTGGGAGGCAGATGCTCATGCAATTATGTAGTGCAGCATATATTTATTTGTTGTGCCATCTTGTAAATGGAGTGTTGGTTAATAGTATATTGTCTGTACTCGAAGAACCTGTTATACTAAACAAGTTCTCGATGATACTATTAGATGTGTAGACTGTCCTATTTTATTATTTATTTAGTTTTATTTACATATATAGTCATGGGGAAAAAAAGAAAATACACCTTCTTTGAATTATATGGTTTTACATGTGAGGACATAAGTCAATTTGTTCCTTAGAAGGTCTCAAAATTAGATAAATACACCAACACATGACCTTACACCGTGTCATTATTTATTTAGCAAAAATAATGCCAACATGGAGAGGCCATGTGTGAAAAATTAAGTTCACCCATAGAAATTAAGTGGCTAAGTAGCAGACATGTGCTGGTAATCAAATGCCTTTGATTGATTGATCACCAGCAAGTTTGACCACCTCTATAAAAGTCAAAGTTTTTGCAGGTTGCTGGTCTGGAGAATTCTGGTGTGTGTTAACACAGTGCCAAGGAGAAAAGACATCAGCAATGATCCTAGAGAAGCAATTGTTGCTGCCCTTCAAACTGGGAAGAGTTAGAAGTCCATTTCCAAACAATTTTTAAAGTTCATAATTTTACAGTGAGAAAGATTATTCAAAAGTGGAAAACCTTCCATACAGTTGCCAATACAGTCCCTCCAAATCCACCCCAAGATCGTCAATGCTCACAAAAAAGTCTCATACAATATAGGTCTCCGCTAGCGTGTTAAAGTTTATGACCGCACAGTTAGAAAAAGACTGAACAAGTATGGTTTGTTTGGAAGTTTTGCTAGGAGAAAGCCTCTTCTCTCTAAAAAGAACATGGCAGCATGGCTTAGGTTTGCAAAGTTGCAACTGAACAAACCACAAGACGACTGGAACAATGTCCTTTGGGCAGACAAGACCAAATGATATGCTATAAGAATGTAATGATTACACATATTTAACTTACCTTGGAATTTTATACTAAAACTATTATTTGTTTACATGTATTTAAAAAAATCCCTTGGTATGAAACCTGCAGTCTGTTAGGCGTGGTACCACGGTTTTGGAGGTCAGAAATTTGCCTCCGGGTCCCTCAAGACCTTGCTGCATCTCTGTGCATAGAGTACAGGAACTTTAAAACAATTTCTGCCTTCTAAAATGTATTTTGGCCTGCAACTATAGTGTTAACACACTTCCCTTGGTTTTTTAGAAGCACTGTGCAGATGTTTAAACTGACTTGAAAATTAGCCTATAAATAGTGTGTTAGAATATGTGTCAAGGTTGTGAACACTGTACTACTATACTTCTTTTATGTTGTACAATGTTGTTGATGGGGTTATGCTAGTCTTACATTTTTGATCTAAAAGAAGTTAATTAATCCCATGCTTTACTCTTGTAGACGTGCACAGTATTTACTGGTGGACCCTTGCATTGATGAGGCCACAGGTTCTTTCTTCTGGTCCCCTATGCTTGCTGCAGGGCCCTCCAAATTTACACCTATTCCTCCTTCTCCTCCTCCCATTTTGCAACCTTGGCCTCAAAATAAAAATAAAATAAAAAAAAAGCTGGTGTTAGGGTTTAGGAGAGTCCCTGCAAGAACTTGTATTTATGTGTGTTTATTTTTTTTAGTTCTATTTATTGTGGCAGCTGTCTATATTAACTTTGTAAATTATGAATTGACACTGAGGTTATCGAACACAAAAAAGCGAACATTTCTTTTCTGATATCTGTGTGTAAATATAGAGCATAATGCATGTATTCTATTACATGGGAGATGTGTACACACGATGAGCAATGGAACAAAACTAGTAATATAGCGCTTCATAATTGCCAGTAATATTAACATATATTTTTAGGTGTCCCTACTTCGGAGGGACTGTCCCTCCCTATTTTAGTAACACTGTGTCTGACTCTGTGCAGGCCGGGGTAGAAACACTAGAATCAAGCAGGCAGCCTTACTTACTGCACAGTAGGGGCAAATTTATTCCTGGAGATGGCTTTTAAATATGGTGTTGAAGCCAATTAAGGAAAATGCATTTTGGCTTTCTGAAATCTGAATCCATTACCATCTCACACTCCCTAAGCTCACCACCTTCTGTATTTCTGTCTTGCCTTTCCGCAATAGGTATCATAGTTGCACACAAAAGTCGGGGCGTATAAGCAATAAAAGAAAAATTTTAAAAAAATTATATTCATATTTAGTGATACAGAAAGGGTACACAACCTCCTTCCCCCTTGCCTGTATTGTCTAAGTAGGGATATTGTATCCCTGCATAATGCAAAATACTATCCAAAATTAACACATCCAGTCCTTTCGAACGTTTCCTCAAAGGTGTAAGGACTGTCCCTTGCTATTTGTATAGCCTTAAAGAGAAGGCCTTCCCTGGAGAATGCGTTATGTTTACACTGTTTTCCAGATACACACTTAAATTAGACTGTTTCCTTTATCTGTTTAGCAGTTCTTTATTTTAGATTTCCCAGTCCCATCATTTATTTCCTATAAATTATTGTAAATCATGTCTACATTTACATCTTACAATGTACACTTTTTTTTTTTTGTATTTATGTTTTTGAGCTCAATCTCTACCTGACTTTCTCGTCCATTAAAGGCGTATTTCTCTCCGGTAGAAAAATCAACTAGTAATCCTAGTTCATATGCAGCATCTGTATGTGGGTTTTATTTCACTAAATTATTCTGCAGTAAGAGATGGCAAGGGACAACACATGTTACTCTTTGAATTGCTTGCTTTAATGGTTATCAGCTGAAATATAATTTCCCATTGCAAATTATTTGAAACTATTTCATCTTCAAATTAGCAGAGGTGGTTTAAAAAGGCACTATGGGCTCAAACTTGACTTTCATTATCGAATGAGTTGCTGACACATTTTCATTATGTCAGTGGCGTATATTCGTTTTCAATAAATTTTTAAATTACATCTTTAAATATAAAGAAATCTTCAAAGAATACGCAGTTGATCTGGATATAAACTACAGAGAGTGCAGAATTATTAGGCAAATGAGTATTTTGACCACATCATCCTCTTTATGCATGTTGTCTTACTCCAAGCTGTATAGGCTCGAAAGCCTACTACCAATTAAGAATATTAGGTGATGTGCATCTCTGTAATGAGAAGGGGTGTGGTCTAATGACATCAACACCCTATATCAGGTGTACATAATTATTAGGCAACTTCCTTTCCTTTGGCAAAATGGGTCAAAAGAAGGACTTGACAGGCTCAGAAAAGTCAAAAATAGTGAGATATCTTGCAGAGGGATGCAGCACTCTTAAAATTGCAAAGCTTCTGAAGCGTGATCATCGAACAATCAAGCGTTTCATTCAAAATAGTCAACAGGGTCGCAAGAAGCGTGTGGAAAAACCAAAGCGCAAAATAACTGCCCATGAACTGAGAAAAGTCAAGCGTGCAGATGCCACTTGCCACCAGTTTGGCCATATTTCAGAGCTGCAACATCACTGGAGTGCCCAAAAGCACAAGGTGTGCAATACTCAGAGACATGGTCAAGGTAAGAAAGGCTGAAAGACGACCACCACTGAACAAGACACACAGCTGAAACGTCAAGACTGGGCCAAGAAATATCTCAAGACTGATTTTTCTAAGGTTTTATGGACTGATGAAATGAGAGTGAGTCTTGATGGGCCAGATGGATGGGCCCGTGGCTGGATTGGTAAAGGGCAGAGAGCTCCAGTCCGACTCAGACGCCAGCAAGGTGGAGGTGGAGTACTGGTTTGGGCTGGTATCATCAAAGATGAGCTTGTGGGGCCTTTTCGGGTTGAGGATGGAGTCAAGCTCAACTCCCAGTCCTACTGCCAGTTCCTGGAAGACACCTTCTTCAAGCAGTGGTACAGGAAGAAGTCTGCATCCTTCAAGAAAAACATGATTTTCATGCAGGACAATGCTCCATCACACGCGTCCAAGTACTCCACAGCGTGGCTGGCAAGAAAGGGTATAAAAGAAGAAAATCTAATGACATGGCCTCCTTGTTCACCTGATCTGAACCCCATTGAGAACCTGTGGTCCATCATCAAATGTGAGATTTACAAGGAGGGAAAACAGTACACCTCTCTGAACAGTGTCTGGGAGGCTGTGGTTGCTGCTGCACGCAATGTTGATGGTGAACAGATCAAAACACTGACAGAATCCATGGATGGCAGGCTTTTGAGTGTCCTTGCAAAGAAAGGTGGCTATATTGGTCACTGATTTGTTTTTGTTTTGTTTTTGAATGTCAGAAATGTATATTTGTGAATGTTGAGATGTTATATTGGTTTCACTGGTAATAATAAATAATTGAAATGGGTATATATTTGTTTTTTGTTAAGTTGCCTAATAATTATGCACAGTAATAGTCACCTGCACACACAGATATCCCCCTAACATAGCTATAACTAAAAACTACTTCCAAAAATATTCAGCTTTGATATTAATGAGTTTTTTTGGGTTCATTGAGAACATGGTTGTTGTTCAATAATAAAATTAATCCTCAAAAATACAACTTGCCTAATAATTCTGCACTCCCTGTATGCTCTTGTCTGCTTAGACTGCAATTTGGAGTAGTAATACTAGTCTAATAGCAGATTATATTTTCTTTTTCATCTCCCCATGTTGGCATAAACTGTACGTAGCTATATTTGCTTAGAACCAACTAAATGATTTGATCATGAAAGTCCTACCAAGGGGACTTTTTTAGTTTTGTATGTTACCATTACCTGTCGTAAGGCAATTTATTTTCCTTTAGGGTCTTCACTTTCTACAGCTACCTTTTTCCTCCATTGTGGATAGTAAAATAGATTCATTTATTTTTCTTCTCCAGGTTATTCTTATTGCAAGGAATAAAACTCGGAACGGACCAAAAGCGTGACAACACCTCACCCATGAGAAAATGACCGCAAGGGAACATAGCAGTCCACGCCATGGCGTCAGGCCTCACTCCACCATTGATGTCACCTCTGATATGTTGGGGTTGTCGCTGACAGGTAAGGGATTATTTAAGAATTATATAAATGGAATCTTTGGATTACAAATTTCTAATTCAGCCAAAACAAGCTATGCTCCAATCAAAAAGATTATACCACAAGAAAATGTGTGTGTGTGTGTGTGTGTGTGTGTATATATATATATATATATATTACACCCACATATATATATTACACCCACATACTGACTCCCCTTTAAATGCTCTATTGCAGTATTATCTACCTTTTTGCACCGCAGTGGTTTGGTTGATAATTTGGGGGGGTGTAGATCAGTCTGCAGATATCTCTATGGAAGGTTAGATCTGATTTAGAGGGATAATTGGAACTGTGTGACATCTGGATAGAATTAGTGGCAAATGGCAAATGTAATGACAGAAAATATAAAGGAACACTTATAGGGTCAGGAACACAAACATTTATTCCTGACCTTACACTGTTAAAATCACTATCTAGCCCTCCACGTGGCTCCCTAAATATAGTACAATCGTACCTTTAGTCAAGTCGGCTGGTGCTGGCTCTGCCTTTGATCTAGCTCCTTGGCTGACATCATCAGAAGGCGTGATCTGAGCCAATCACAATGATTTCCCATAGAAAAATATTGGATTGAATCAATGCATCTCTATAAGAAAAGTTCAGTGTCTCCATGCAGTGGGTGGATACACTGCCCCAGAAAGCACCTCTAGTAGCCATATGAGGAGTGGCCAGTGGAGGTATCCCTAGGATGTAATGTAAACTCTGCATTTTCTCTGAAAAGACAGTGTTTACTGCAAAAAGCCTGCAGGGACTGACTAGACTCTCCAGAACAATTACATTAAGCTGTAGTTGTTCTGGTGACTATAGTTTCCCTTTAAATATAGAAGGGTATGGAAATATTAAGAAAATATAATGGTTAGGAACTGGTCAGCACTATTTAAACCCCCCGTAAGTTCAGTGGACATATGTGGATGCTGTACAAATCTATGTTTAAGTCCTAGATGTGAATACTGATATGTCCACTCAACCTTTCTTCCTTACAAGGGCGATGAGCACTTCATTATTACTGTTATTTAATTTGGCAGAATGGTCTTTACAGGACGAATGCAATTTTCTAAATGTATTATCTCATGTCCACAGGAAACTTCCAGGACCCAGATGAGCCGATATTAGAGTTTAGTTTAGGTAAAATGCATCATATCTTTCTACCATTACGATTTTGCTTTTTATTAGTTTTTGTGTTATTTGTTGTCTGTTGCGGATACCATCATCCACTCTGATCTTCCCTTCTTTTGACCATAAAAATTGTCTCCTAGTTAATTGTATTTGCTGTTTCCAATCTATTCTTAGATGGAAATTAACTGTTTTAATGGCGCAGTTTGTATATTTTGTTTGTGTGTGTGTGATGCAACTAAATGTGTGCATATGTAAGTATGAACATGCACATTGAGTTAAAGTATGTTGTGCATACCTGAATGTGTGCATTATACTAAAGGTCATAGTGTTTATATTTAATGAATGTGTGAACATGCAATATACTGAGTGATGTGTGTTGCATATGTTGTAGAAGAGAGTAAGTGTGGGCACGTAGTCTTGCTTGACAGTGTGTGCTATGAAGGATAAATAAACACCTATATGAAGATAATTGTAGTAAAACAGAAGGGGTTTCTTAAATGGCATACATTGTTTGGTGATCACCGAATCCTTTCTGAAGGAAGGGAAAAAAGCCTCCATCCACATGGATAAAGGAAAATAGATTTTGTTAAAATTTCACATTACAGCTGGGCAGGGCCATTTGAAGGAATTTGGGGGCCCCAAGCAAAATGGACATGGCCCTCCCCACCCCCCCCAATGTTCTTCTCACCTCCCCTTTCCTGTAGCGTGGCCGAGCTCCTCTTCCTCCTGTCAGTCCGGCCGGGTACCGCGCGGTAACAGGAGATTCAGTTTCCTGTTCCCGGCCGGACTGACAGGAAGTGCACACTGAGTGCTCACTTCCTTTCAGTCCGGCCGGGAACAGGAAACTGAATCTCCTGCTACCGTGCGGTACCCGGCCGGACTGACAGGAGGAAGAGGAGCTCGGCCACGCTACAGGGAAGGGGAGGTGACGAGAGAGGCAGTGCTGCAGCCGCCTGAGGCTCTCTATAGAGCGCTCAGGTGACTGCAGCCTTATAGGAAGCGCCGGCCCTGCTTGGGGCCCCAAGAAATTGCTTGGTTTGCTTGCCTGGTCACGACAGGCCTGCAGCTGGGACATGCATAGATTATCACTGACTCTTTTTATGTCTATACTGACACTTCATCAGAGATGACATGAAACACATCTGTCGTAAAGTGAAACTTGAACAAAGGTTATTTTTCCTGTATCCATGTTGATTGAGGTGTCTTTCCTTGCTTCAGATGAGGTCCAGCTACCAAGCTGTATGTTTGAGTAGTAAGAGAAGCTGCCTACATGTTCCCTGGGTCAAAGGTACACTTATCAGAAACAAACGTTAATGTTAAACCATAGGACTACAGGCAGCATACCACTACAGAAAGAGTCTTTATAAGACAAGATTGATGGAGTACATGCAAATTTGGATGGATGAATATGTTTTTGCTATGGATGAACCTATTTAGTTTTACTTCCTGCTGCTCCTTTCATACATTTTTTTTTTTTTTTTTTAAAATATAAAGATGCGCATGCATTAGCTTGTGCCACAAACCTATTTACCAACTCTGATCTATAACGGTTTCCTTTTAATTTGTCTTCCCAAAAAGCATGTAGTGAACTTACTACACCATCGCTGGATCGAAGGCCAAATAGCTTTGTTGCAATTAGTGTCACAACTCCACCGCAGGCTTTCTGGACAAAGCATGCACAGACAGAAATTATAGAGGTGAGTATGCTGTAAACCACTGAAGATGTTCACTAAAAACACAAGGTACAAGTTTTAAGCCCTTATTAAGAACTGGAACTAGTTGATTTTCTTTAATGACATTTATTAACCTAACTTTCTGTTAATAGATGGCTATAAACAGCATGTCCAAAATATAGCTAAAGAAATGCAAACCTTTTTGTTTGCACAGAAGAGAAACATGTTCTATTTCAATAAATAGTTTCACTTTTTTTCTTTATTGCTGTTGGCATAGTTCACTATGATGTTGGTTTCTTCGGTAGGCTAAGACACAATATGTATATAACAAAATCTGTAAGTGTGTGTTTATATGTGTATATATTATAAAATGTATTTATATAATAATACATGTATTTTAAAGGGATATTTTATTGTTCGTGTCTGTCTACTGCAGTCATTAAGCTTACACTTTAACGGAGTGTTTACACCAGGCCTGGTAGCTACACAGCTGATCATCACATCCCATTGAAATGTCTATTTGAAGCAGATATGTTTTTATTAAATAAACTAATTTGCCTTTTAACACCAGCTACATAAAAACTAGATTTATCCTTTTTCACCCCTACAACTTCTTTTTAGTAATAGTCAGTTTTATAAATATTTTAAGTTCTTTAGAACTCATCGATCTGGTAAAATAAAGTTTAATATTTGGAATGTTGAATTTTTTTTTTTTTGGAACTCTGTTAAAAATGGCATAAACCAGGCCAAACCTATTTTAGTTCCCAAGACCCCCAAAAACCATCAAACCAGAGTTATTCACTGAGTGAGAATTGCAGGGACTTTAAAGTGAATTCAAAATGAAAGGCCAAAATAGCAAAAGTGAATTAAAAACTGACTTGGAGACTTTTTTTTTTTTTTTTTTAATTTGTCCATTTTTGGCCTAAGTTTTGAAATGGTCTTTAAATTGCTGGCAAGTCTCACTTCATTAAATAACCCTGTAAGCGTTATTACAAATTTTCACCTCAAAACAAAACCATGCAAATACCTTTTAAAAGTGACACAGACACAAGTTCACCAATCTACAAAAGAATCATGTGCTGGAATACATACTTGGCATTGTTATGCTGTTATGTGTGAAAGCTATGCAAGGAATTCTGCACAACCAGTCCAAAAATTGTTCTAAAAAAAAAAAATCTTACTATGTCACCGTTGTGATCAATGACCGAAATAAGTTTTGTACAATATTGCCTTCCCTTAAAATTAATGGCAGAATTTAACATGGGCCATCATTTTCCAAGGTACAAGTAGAGCTCAAGTGCTTGTTTTTTCTTATGTGATTAGATTGCATAACATATAAATAAATAGGTATAGCTATTTTTCTGTTTTTGTCTTTTAGGGAACCAGTAACCCAACATTTCTTAGCAGCATTGCCTTCTTCCAAGACTCCCTCATTAATCAGATGACGCAGATCAAGCTTTCGGTGTATGATGTCAAAGATCGATCTCAGGGAACTGTAAGTTGATTACATTAAATTCATTTAAGTAGAAGCAGCTGCCTCTCAGAATTAAACTATAACTAATCTTGGGCAGAACTGCAAGGATAACATTAGTATCCCTTCTGAGATTTTGAAATATAATCTGCCTCTTTAAATAACTTAAACAAAATAAAACAAAAAACACTTCCATAAAGATGTGTGTATCTCTCTCAATAGATAATGTATCTAGATGTATATTGTAGATATATTCCCAAGATGTCATGATTTTACAATAATATATGCTTCGCCATTATGTATAGTTTATATTACATAATATTATTAAAATTAGGGGTAGACAAATATATACACACACACACACGCGTATATAATGGCATATCTTTGGTATTTGGCAGTGGCAAGTGGGGACATTTTGGAGGAATTAGAGCCTGGGGTATTAGAAAAATCTTGCACCTGGGCTCTTTGCTTTCGCTCTGCATGAGGACCTCGAGGGTCAGATTGTCCCCATAGGAAAGCATTGAATAGCGTAGGAAGGAGCGTGGACGGAGCCTGACCCAGCGCAGAGGGACACTGACACTGGATTCATTTAAGTGGCTGAAGGGGTTTTATCTCCTTCAGCCCCACGGGAGGGGGCGTGAGGGAGGAGGGTACTTTTTAAACCTAAAGTGCCAGGAAAACGACTTTGTTTTCCTGGCACTATAGGATCCCTTTAATTCATGTGCTGCAGAATCTGCTAGTTGCTAAGATACAGTATTTTACATTGCCAATCAAATGGGGCAAGATCTATACACTGAAATCATTGCATCAAGATACATTGGTTTTAGTATTTACAGTATCACTATATGTCCTCCAGGATTAGGAAAATCCCTTATTATTGTGTCTTCACATTTTATTGGTCATGATCCGTTTAAGATAATTTTTTTCCCCTCATGTTATATTTCATGCAGATGTATTTGCTGGGCTCTGCAAAGTTTACAGTAAAGGACTTGATACAAGACAAGAACCACAGTTTGCAGCCAACACTATGGTTGGTATTTTCTACACTATGGTTAATGTTTCTAAGGCTATATTTACAATATACAGTTCTTGCCAATCTCAAAATATAAGAGCCTTGTGATGGTTAAGTAATTGCGACATTAGAGAACTGTAATGAAAAGTTAGGAATTTGAAGGCTTGTACATAGAATTCACAAATACATTTTTTTTATTTATTTTTTGCCAATGGATTTAATGTAAAGCCGATCTATAACTGTTCTTGTCAAATGGTCATAAATTGTCCTTACAGAAATCCTGGACACGTGGCTATCCAACCACAACACAGGCTTTAACCTCGTGCCTTCTGTGGCTGGGTGAGTTACACGCAGTGACCAAGCTCCTGCTGCCTGGCTCTCAGGAGATTTAAATATGATTTCCTGATGAAAAAGATACATAAATCTGTTCTGCTTTGTGACCTCTGACTTGCCTACAAGTTAAAAACAAAAAATAGAAATAACACCGCTGTAAGCACTCCATATGTACAGGAGGTTTAATCGGCACGTAACAAAAAGGGGGAACACCTACAAAACACCTACAGGTCCTACAAGTCATACAGAAAAAAAAGTGTTAATTTATTTCTCATCAATATGTGATCAAGAAGTTGCCTTCTCCTGCTGGACTTCAAACTTCTTTCATGCTCAGTGAAGGAAATTTCATTCTAAACACAAAGTCCAACTTAACACTACCTTCATTCTCACTTACCCTATAGTGTTAAGCCAAACTTACTCTTACCTTTTTTTTCTGCCATGACATTCATTTGTAAACAGCTGTGATTGGTTTGGCTTAATGTGCTCTGAATGAAGTCAGTAATGAATGCAATACATTTCCTGAGTTGTATTATGTAAATTGTGCCATTTTGCTATCGAGTAGCTGGCAAAGTAAGAGGTTTGAAGACGGCGTGTGATGTACTCCATCTTCTGCATAGTACAGAATCCTGTGTAGGCTTCAGAAACCTCTAGCTTGCATCTTAAATCCCGTGTTTTTGCCAATTCTGCACCCCTTTTTAACACATTGAATTGGCATAAATCACTGAGTAGTGCCAAGACATAGGGCAAAGTTTATGAACAAGTTGTGATTATCTGCATAATCTGTTGTGATGCCTATGGAAAATAAATGGGTTTATAAAAGTAGATTCACTCATAATGATGTCATCTAAGCAAGAAAAATTTACAGAACTGCTTGAGCTTATTTTAGGTTAAACTTTCCAAGAACACATCATTAGTTTGGAAAGGAAAGTGCTCCCTTTCAGAGCTGTTGCTACTGAATTATAATAATAGCGTATTGCAGAATTGTAGCATGATCTAAGTAGACTGGATAATATCCAATTACTAGACAACCACTGTGTGCCCTGTCTGGTAGCAAGCAGCCTGTTATCAGATTACTGCAGGTTCCCGGCATAACAAGAGTAATGGGGATATGTCACCTGGACCGTGTTGATTCCATTCCTTTCACCTCAGTCCTGAAAAAGGTAGAAATTACATTAGGCTAAAGTTCAGTATAGTCATGTTAGGGGGAGGTAGGAATAAACTAGGAGAATGGGAGATATCCATAACATTTGGGCAGTAGAATTAGATAATTGTTTTTTCCTGCAGGTCTGCTGAGCAAGTGTGCGTAGGAAAAATTGCAGTCAAAGGTTGGCAAATGGAAGATAAGACCGATCAGCGCACCCTTGTCACCAGATCACCCGATATGGTTAATGGGAGAGTGAGTATCGTCCTCTATGGTTTTATGTAATTTTCATCTGTGCCTTTTAATACTTTATTAGTCAGAAATGCAGCTTCTTGCAACAGCCATTTCAAAACATAGTACATTTTTCTTGCATCATTGGATAATCGCCTGTGTTGTAACAAACTTGCACAAAACAATATGTGAAAATTTAAAAAATATATGTATAAATAAATGTGGAGGCCTCTTCCAAAAAGGCGTCCAACCATACATAAGAAGGATGCTGTGTAGAAGATAGCATGTTCTCAAAGAGACCTGGAAAACGCTTGAGAAAGGAAAATTGCTTTCAAAAGTAGTTGTTTCATGGACATTCCAGAAGTTATAGACAAGCTATACACAAACTGCCATGCATAGGCAACCTGATTTTTTTTCTGACCATATACGTATGTGTGACATTTGTCCCTTTTTTTTTTTTTTGGAAATTGTGTAATCCTTGTATATTCATTTATTTTCATGAACAGAGTGCAGGAACTGTGATGTTGTTTTGTGTGAGTGGAAGGGTTCTGGGAAATATGTTGAATAATAAAAGCAGAGTAGAAATGCAGTATTTTAATGGCTTTCCCAAAAGGGTCATTCATACTTCAATGTATGTAAAGAATACTGAACCTTTGAAGTTTTGGACTCATTGGCAGCTTGAATATTTTATTTCTGTGCGATTCAGGTCTGGTTTTCTGGAGGGTCTTGATTTATTAGTTGTGTGGATTTTTATTCATTGTGTTGTATGGTCAAATTAATAGCCCATGTAGAATATTGATATGATACAAATTCCCTGTATTTACCCATTTATTGTTTCAAATGGTTGGATCTATTGAATTGGTGTTTACATTTTTCAATGTACTATTAATCTTTTGCAATACGTTCACCATTCTTATTGCACAAATGTTTGCATGCGTAGATGCAATGCATTTTAATCTGATGTTTAAAAACCTGTAGTATAATTTTCCTCTCCTTTCCCGTTTTTAGACTGTGATCCCAGTGGATGAAAGTTTAACAGAATCGTTAGGACTTCGGTCAAAGTATGCATCCCTGCGCAAAGACACATTGCTAAGATCAGGTACATTTTGTTAAGATGATAGTGTTTTGAAGAAAGTAGGTATTTGAAGTTGCACCTTGAATTTTTACAAAGAGTTTGCAACTAAGGTATTGGCTTTCATCCCAGTTAAACAAGGTCTGTGAACTGTAATGAATATTTTTTACAGTATATGAAACACACTTTTTATTAGGTAATCTGAAAATAGTATGGACAGATATAAAAGAGAATATTCCTGCTAACTCAGTGTATACATAAGCTCACATTTGTTGTCAAGAGAACAACTTCAAGAAAAAACAAACAATTCACGTGTCTTCTTTGCATCTTCAGGACTATGTTCCTTATCTTCAGATTGAAGGACTTTCATATACAGGCAGTCAGTCATTGTACCTAGGTAGGGAGCAGGCATACCAATGTCATATCAATAGCAATGCTGTTAGTTTTGCAACAAGAGTACTGATAGCAAGAGAAGCAGGAAATTAAATCTGGATTGGAACTCCTGTTTTTGCAGCTCTCCGGGGCACTGGTCACAATAGGCTGTACTGCTGTTTACAGGCTGTTTTTTAGTTTTATATACACATATACTGAGTAAGCCATAGCTTCACTGACATTATTTCTGGAGTTTGGAACTCTGCACCCCCAGATATAGAAGCCGGTTTGATATAAATGATATGCAAACTGATTGAGATTTTACACTGTTGTGGCTGCAGTATTTTCTAAATGAGTGCTAGCCTTCACTGCAAATGTTTCTGAACGAGAATAACATCAATCTGTTTTTATGTATTTTATTCTATTCTGTTATTTATAATATAGGCTCTGCATGTATTATAGTCTCTGTTCATTATTTCGAAATGCATTCATATGTTAATACCTTATTTAATTGCTTCCCTAGCTTAACTTTGATTCATGCTGTCTTTAAAGGAACACTCTGGGCACCATAAGTTAAAGGGTTATTGATTTGCAGTGCTCGTGTGATATGTGCTTGAAATGATGAAACGCTGCACATCCATAGATAGTCGCATTTGTGAAAAGAGGGAATGTAGCTTTGGGGACATGGTTATGGTGCAGAAAACTGGAATGTTATGAAATTAAAAGGATTTGAATGCATAGCATGAAAAGGAGAGCCAAGCGTTTTGCTGTTGGCAGAACTTTCTTTTTAAGTTAGAAATAAATGTGCTGTGCATTGAAACTCATTTTCAACCACCTTTTATATATTTTGGGGGTTATCAAGATTTATTTATTTTATTATATTTTGTTTTAACTACATTATTTCTTTATTTCTCTTTACCTAGTGTTTGGTGGTGCAATCTGTCGCATGTATCGTTTCCCAACCACAGACGGCAACCACCTGCGGATTTTAGAGCAAATGGCTGAAAGTGTCCTGTCTTTGCACATCCCCAGACAGTTTGTGAAACTCTTACTCGAAGAAGATGCCGCCAGGTTAGTGATTACCATAGACCTATCTTAAATTTCACAAGATAATGTACCTACAGTGCAGTAAGCGGGCGCTCTGCTTATAGTGCCACTTATAAACTAGCATTATTTCCATATGTCTTCGGCAACAGACTGTGTACGGAGATATCCCTTTGGCACATTGCCCTTAATATGAAAAATAGAACTTATTGTGGCGTAATGCAGTATTACAAAAAGCAGTAAGCGTGATCGTTGATGCAGATCATTTTTCAGACCCATTGTTGCTTTATGTGTAATTACACCCCTGCAAATATTCCCTTAACTTTTTGTTTTTGTTTTTGGATTTACTGTAAGAATCTGGTTTACTGAGAAAAGTTGCTTTACCCTTCTGAAATCTTTATGAAATGTCAGCATGTTCATCAGAATTGTGTATCAAACTGTGTAGGAGAACTTCCTGAATTTAATGGCTTCATAGTTTTGTGGGTTTTTTAATATTTGAAATGCTGAAGTGTGTATTTCTTTGCCATATTTGTGGATGACATAAAGGTTTGTCTTTTATTGTTCTTCCAGGGTTTGTGAGCTGGAGGAGTTGGGGGAGCTGTCTCCATGCTGGGAGAATCTTCGCAGACAGATAGTGACTCAATATCAAACTATTATTCTGACGTACCAAGATAATTTGACAAACCTTCATCAATACAAAGGTCTGCCTAAAGAGATCCTGCAAGTCAATACTATATTGATAAAGCATTAAATTGGTTAATATTTTGTGTAATTTGTTTTGTTTTTGTCCCCATCCCAGTAGCTTTGCCTGATCTGTCTTTAGTGATGAATCTTCTTATGGTCCCGTAAAAGCTATTAAAATCATAATGACTAACGAATGCCGTATTAGAATGAAGTGTATATCTCGACTGTTTAGATTTTTTTTTTTTTTTTTTCGGAGGGACCCTTTTCTCCATGCTGTGTTACAGCAGTGGTAATGCCACTGATCTCATAAGATTCTCACCTGTCTTACAATCTTGGAATGGTACAACTGCATACCTAGCACTGTAAAAAAACAAAACACCTTTTTGTACGCGGAGCTGTAAGTCACTGTTATTTAATTGTGGTGATATAATAGCAACACTCTGATAGGAAGATTTATTTATTAATTATAAGAGGGTATTACATTTTAACTTGCACATTTGTGAACTTTTAGGACCAGTCCCATTTTCTGCCTTCCCAAGGCTTTTATGCCACTCCTCTGCCAATGTTCCCAGAAATTACATTGATATTTTTTTCAAGAATCCAATTTATTTACTTGAATATCCTTCATAAGAAATATCATGATAATGCTCATAACCTCAATTTGCAATATGTGTGTCCTGCCATCCTGGTAAACCAAAGGACACATCTAAAATGCCCAACCAAATAATACTTGTGGACCATTCAGGACGTGCTAGTCACTTATCCACATTTTCATGGCGTCTTCGTTTACTGGTCAGGGGAGCACTGGGAACGAAGTATCTTGCAAACTGTGGAAATGTTACAAGATTCTTTTAAGAACAAGTAATGATTTATGCTTTCATAGCAATTTGCTCTTTAGGGATCATGTTCCAAAATAAAAATGACCATATTGCGTACCCCTGTATAGTACAATTGTAAAGGGTAACCGTAATATTCTATATGATAATTATGGCCACATACACATGTTTTTACATTGCAAGTGCCAGTATATACAGCATATTAGTAAGCAGTATGTGTATATGTAACATAGGGCTCAAAATTTCCAATCGCCTATGGCAAGTGAACATTTAGCCCCGGTGAGTAGAAATTCACCCCTGGTTATTGTAACATGAACTTTCCAGTCTTGCATTGCATGTAACTTTTAAAGCATGGCTTAGAATTTTTAAAGAAACTGTAAGCCTTTTGTAATAGATTTCAGAATTGATTGTTTACTTCCTTGTTTCCTATTGCAAAGAGAAAGTCTTGCAATTTCAGTTGTTCATTCACAACTGCAATTTTAACAAGAGAATATCTCATACCTTCCAAGAATTTCACTTCCAGAGGTTACAGAGAATATATTGGTTGTACAGCTCTACAGAAATTTAAAAATGTATTTTTAAACAATAGTGTATAAGAAAAGATTTACACAAACTAATTTTTTAACACTTGTATAGTTCTTGATCTTTTTACTTTTAGAGATTCTTGTGACTCTGAAAGCATGTTTTTGTGTTTCATTCTGTAGAGAGCCATTTTTGTACTGAAAATGTAAATGTGAATCAAACAACAACGTTCTGTTTATCTCTTTCTAGGCGTATCTTTTAAAGCAAGTAGCTTAAAGTCAGACAAAAAATTAGAGTTTGTTCCTACCAATTTGCACATCCAGAGAATGCGAGTTCAAGATGAATCTGCGTCCGGTACATACTTTTTTTTATACTACACAGAACATGCTGATTTTGTAACCTGTCTTATTGCAAGGTGTAACCATTTAAGTGTAATGCTGGAGAAAAAACTAACATGATGCAATTAAACCATTTTAAAGTGTGTACTATTAACCCCCCTCATCCCCTCCAGGGAATAGTATTTTAACTTCAGTAAAGAAATTAATGATAAAACCACTTCCTTGTGCAAAAGGAGTCTGAACTAACACAGGAAATGAAACCGAGGATAATCCTAAGGCGTGATTTTAGAATGCACACTGTAGTATGAGCCTAACACAGAAAAATGAAAGAGCAGGTTGCACTCAACATCTCACTATAAGATTATAGTATATTGGTACATCCACAACGGCACAGCACACAGAAATTAGTGTAAACAACTTGACATGCTTCGCCTTTACCACTATGGAAGTGAGAAAAATGTAAATGGGGAAAAAACATTTTAGCTATACATTTGCTAGAGATTTTGCTAGCAGAATACATAGATAAATTTAAGTAAAAAAGTAAAAAAAAAAGTATGAAAATTCATATCTGCCCTGTGGACACTGTTACAAGCTGCAGGACTCAAACACAGAGGATACACAGATGATATTCTTTGGTGGGGGAGATTTCCATTGCACACTGGACTGAGTTTCTTTTTTTTTTTTTTTTAATGTGTTTTATTTTAAGCATTTTTTATCATCGTATAAAACAGAATACGAGGTAAATCAAGGGATACAGAAGAGAAAAGGGAAGGGGGGAGGGGAAGCAGCAGCTTATATAGGTTTCCACATATCATTCAGTACATTACAATGTAATACAGTATGGTACAGCTAACAATGCGGATGTCTAATAATCCGTGGTGAGGGGACATTATTGGAATACAGTTAACATGTGATCCTCAAATTACATATTAAAAGTGAACAATCTTTTTATAGGTGAGCATACATTTTAGAGGTGAACATACATTAAAGCATACTGGCTTAGTTGTAGGGAGGCAGCTGACTGTGCCCATGGAGTAGGAGGAGGGGAAATCCGGATGGGGTTAGTGGCCGGACTACGGCCCCTGGGGCGACTCTCCCTCTCTATAGAGCACCCAACTCTGCCAACTTGATTTATACCTACTTTGGCTATTTGTCAGCCGGCTAGCCATACGTTCATAAGCATGGAATGAGTCCAGTCTACTGAGGATTTCTGGCAATGTTGGTGTCAGTGGTGATTTCCATCTATGTGCGATGGCAGTTTTGGTAGCCATGAGACAATGAATCGTGAAAGGGATTGCTTCCGTAGGGAGGGTATTCGGAAAAATATGTAGTAGAAGGCACTCTGGGGATTGGGGAATTCGCACTCCCAGAATTTTGTACAGAAGAGCGTGTATGTCCCGCCATAATGTGACAATAGACGTACATGACCAAAATATATGCAAGAGGGACCCTTCGCTATTATGGCATCTCCAACAACTTGCGTCAGAGCCCGGATAGATACGGGCCAATTTGGTGGGGACTAGGTACCAGCGCATTGTTAATTTACAGTATGTTTCCCATTGATTAAGGCTATGGGACGCCTGTTTGGTTAATCTTTGGGCGCGATGCCATAATTCATTGGAAAAATGCTTTCCTAGGTCAGATTCCCATTTGGACATATATGATGGTTTGGACAGTTTGTCGTGTAGCAATAGAGTATTGTAACATAGAGATAGTGCTTTAGTTTTTGGAAGCTTGCCCATGCATTTGTGGATGAAGGGCGATGTAGGGTCGGGTTCCCTCATGCTAATCCCGCTTTCCTGGATTATATTTTTTAATCTGAGATAGGAGAATAGTTCCCGTGAAGGGATATGGAATTCCCTGATCAGGTCTGGGAAGGGCTTGATGCCTTCAGCGGACAGTAGGGAACGGACTTGGGTGATCCCCTGCTTAAGCCAGTTATCTAAGTGAATGTTTGAGGTTTTTGTAGTCAGGGCTTGGAGTGGGGCAGCTAGGAGTAGGTCGTTATTTCGTAAGAAGAGCGGTGTAGTTTGCTTCCAATTATGAAGGAGCGCGACTGTGGTGGGCAGCAAGGATGTGGCTTTGGGAAGTTTTGACCCTGCCCACAGGGATAGTGGGATTGAGCCATTAGGTGTGCAGGCGTTCTCCAATGCCAGCCATATTGGGGGAGAGGGACGCTCAAGGATCGCAAGGCCCTGGGCCAACAGGGACGCCCTATAGTAGAGGGATATATTGGGAACACCCAATCCTCCTTTTGTGAACGGGCGCCATAGTGCGTTTTGCGCTATCCTGGGGGGTTTTCTCTTCCATATATGAGCATTGATTATGGCCTGAAATTTCTTTAGGAGCGAGTTAGGGATTGCAATGGGAAGAGTGCGGAATAGGTATAAAATGTGTGGGAGGATCATCATTTTTACAGTATGGATACGTCCTAGCCAGGAGATCTCCTTCTCCTCCCAGGACTTAAGGAGTTGCTCTAATTTGTGAATGAGTGGCAGGTGGTTTTCATGCGTTATTGCTGAGAGCCTCGTTGGCAATTTGATACCCAAATATGAGATGGAGGAGTTCCGCCATTCAAATGGGTATAGCGTTTTTAGAGGGGTTAGCGAGGTATGTGGCAGTCCCAGTGCCATTGCTTGTGTTTTTTTGGCGTTGTTTTTATAGAACGAGACCTTACCGTAAGTTTCCAGCAAAGTTAGTAGATTTGGTAAGGATTTTTCTGGGCGTGATAGGAAGAGAAGGACATCATCAGCGAATAGGGCTATTTTTTGAGTCCCAATGGGGGTAGATAGGCCTTCGATCGAGTTGTCACTCTTGACGTGTCTAACCAGAGGTTCCATGCATATTATAAAGATTAACGGGGAGAGGGGACAACCCTGTCTAGAGCCATTCGTTATTTGGAAAGGTTGAGATAGGAACCCTGAATTGAATACCTTGGCTGCTGGATTGGAGTATAGGGCCATAATGCCTTTCAGGAAGTCTTGTGGTATGCCCACTACAGTTAGAACAGCCCTCATGTAAGACCAATTATGGCGGTCGAATGCTTTTTCCGCATCCAGGGCTAATAAAATGCCGCTTTGGTTGGTTTTTTGGGCCCATGAAATGAGGTTCAGAAAGTGCCGAGTGTTATCCCCCGGTTGTCTATGCGGGACGAAACCTGCCTGTTCTGGGGAGACCAGGTCCCTCAGGAGGGGTTGGAGGCGGTTGGCTAGTAATTTAGCAAAAAGTTTAATGTCTGCGTTCAACAAGGAGATTGGTCTCAGGTTGGCGCATTCGGTGGGCAGTTTGCCGGGCTTAGGAAGTGTAACGATATGGGCTAGCAGCATTTCCTTCGGTATTGTCCCTGAGTTCCTGAAGGAGTTGAAGAGGATTGTGAGGTATGGAGTGAGCTGTGGCTCAAATGTGGAGTAAAAGTGGTTGGAGAACCCGTCTGGGCCCGGAGCTTTATGTTTGGGTAATTTGCGAATTGCATTTCGTATTTCTTCCTCTGTGAATTTGGCTGACAGGGTTGCGCATTGCTGTGCCGAAAGGTGCGGCAGCCCTGCTCCTGTCAAAAAAGTGGCTATTTCTGGGTCTAATGGCTGGTGTAAAGTACTGTCCTGTGCGAGGTTATATAGTCCCTTGTAAAAGTTAGCTAGTTCGTCTACTATATCTTGTGGGTTGAATAGCTTTGACCCAGTGGACGAGGTCAAATATGGGAGTTTAGATTGTATGTATCGGGATTTTAGTCGTTTTGCGAGTAGTTTGCCTGCCTTGTTCCCTTGCATATAGTAGGCGAGCTTTAATTTGCGGAGCTGTCGTTCCACACTTATCAGGGATAGATCAAGTATTTTGTCCCTTAGCTTTTCGATAGTACGGGATAGATTTTTAGTTGGTTTAAGTTTATTAATTTGTTCTAAGGATTTAAGTTGAGATAGTAGATTATCTGACTCAGTGTGGGTTTTCTTTTTGTTTATTGCGCCTGCCTGGATTAATAGGCCTCTTAGCACGGCTTTTAGGGCAAGCCATTTAGTGTCTATGCGCGTGCTGTCGGCAAGGTGAGTCTCGAAAAAAGATATTATGTTATCCCGAATTTTTGCAGCTGTAGTCTCGTTGTCTAGGAGGGATTCGTTTAAGCGCCAGGCACTGCGCCCCCGTGACGGGAACAGGGCCCTAAAAGTAGTGGTTACCGGCGCGTGGTCGGACCAAGTCCGGTCACCTATTTGCACTTCTATTATATTGGGTACCGTATTTTTATCTACCCAGCACATATCTATACGAGAGTATGTGTGATGGACTCGTGAGAAATATGTGTAGTTTCGTTCTTTCGGATAAAGGGTACGCCACGAATCGTAAAGGTCGTGCCTGTGGAGCAGCGTGCTAAGGGTTGCGCTCATTGTGTTAGCAAGTTGGAGAGGTTGTTTGTTTGCTATTCGCTTAATGTCTAAGTCGGGGTCTAGCGTGCAATTGAGATCGCCACAGATAATAGTATGCCCCACGCGGATAGTAGAGATTTTGTTTAATGCTCTTCTGATGAAGGAAATTTGGGAGTTGTTGGGTGCATATATGGAAGCGATCGTAAGTTGCATTCCATTCAAAGAGCCTACCACTATAAGGAGCCTGCCCAGCTCGTCTACATAAGTGTTGTCAAGATGGAAGACCCAGTCAATATGGAACAGAATTGCCACTCCTCTCGTTTTGTTTGGGGCAAGGGCATGAAATACCTGCTGATACCTGGATGAGCTTAACTTGGGGGGGTTTCTTTTGCACATGTGCGTTTCCTGGAGGCAGACTATGGCTGCCTGGGAAGTATGAATGGTCTTAATCACAGAGCTCCTTTTAAATGGGCTATTTAGGCCGTTAACATTCATAGAGAGACATTTAAATTGGTACATCATCTTAAAGGGATATATAATAGAGCTTGTTAGTCACAGCATGCTGTTTGCCAGCGACAGACATGGAGCCTGTGGCTAGGTGGTGCGTAGTGTAGAATAAGGGAAGATCAGATGACTGATTACGTCCTGCACAGATATGGGTCAACTTAGCTGCCAAGGGGATGGGAGGGGAAATAACAGGAAAGACAAAATCAACAAACAAAGGTATATACATTAACTCTCTGAGATGAGAGAAAATACTGGGATCCAGAGGGGAGCCTAAAGCTCTAGGCACCTCGGATACCCTTGGGGGGTCGTGCGGAACAGGACCGCACCCGGACCAGATTCTCAAAGTAGGTAGGAATGGAGAGGAGAATATGCGCGGGAGGGGCTGAAATCTGGACAGCATTCTCACCTATGCCCTCTCTAAATCACTGAGGCAAGGGAGGGGAGAAGGGTAACGGATTTATAGTAACTTAACCGGGAGTACTGTGGCTAACTGATGGATGAGTTTTTTTTTTTTTTTTATTATTATTATTTTTTTAAATTTATTTATTTATTTATTTATTTTATACTTTATTTTATTTTTCCCTCCGTTGAGCTGAGCATGGTCGGTAGAGTATCTAAGGTTATAATCATAAGTCTCAGGATGCGACCATTTAACCATGTGTGTGCTTAACGCTCCGAGGGGAGGGGGGGCCTTAGGAGACCTAGCCTTGGGGCCTGCTAAAGTGCAGGAGGGATAAAATGGAACACATGGAAGCCTAAACTCATCCGTAGGGAAGAACTAACATTGTAATAGAGCAATTTACCGGGGGGGTCACTCCCTTGCCAAACATTCCTCAGATGAAGCAGTGAAACAAGCATGACCTCCCCTCATGAATATAAGCAATACTTAGTGGATACTATAAAAACGTTTTTTTTTTTGTTTTTTTTGTTTTTTTTTCCTTTTAACTTGTGAACTATTCATGCCACCCTACACCCTCATTAAACATTTTGCCACCGTGTATGTTCATACGATACCACTCGAAGCAACTGGGGTCTATGGCCCTTATTGGTATATTATCGCAGAGTCCATGCGTGTGGCAGAAGCCTGCTGGAGACAGTTCAGGGGTAAGTGGTTAGTGTCCGAGTTGGGCGAGGGCATCGGCAAGCAGCATGGTGTCTTCTTTCGCGGCTGTAGAATACGTCAAGGAGTAGAGGCAGGGAGACGCTGTCCTAGATGGGGTGGCCATTAGCGCCGAGCGCCAACCATCTGCCAGTCTGGCTGGGACCTCTTCGGGTTGGTCGAGGCGTCTGGTTGTAGGTGGGTGGTTTCTTGCTGGCCCCAAAGACCCCATTGTTTCAGCATGGTGAGCCCTTTCGAGGGGTCATCTATAATGTGGAGCTTATTCTGCCGCCAGACCAGCAGTCTCGTAGGAAATCCCCAGCGGTAAGCCTGGTTGTGGTTGCGTAGGGTTTTGGTAATGGAGGAGAATTCTCTGCGTCTTGCCATAGTGAGGGCCGATAGGTCCGCAAAAATAGAGACAGCATTATATGGGTCGGGCAATGGGGATTGGGCTCTGGCGGCCTTAAGAAGAGCCTCCTTGGCTTTAAAGTGATGATAGCGCACGATAATGTCGCGTGGGACGTCCGCGCCGAATCTGGGCGGTTTTGGAACCCGGTGGGCTCTGTCCAGTTCCCAGGTAACACCGGAGAGGTCATGGACCAGCGTTGTGCTTAATGCGATAATGTAGGCCGAGATCTGGTCTGTTGTGACGGACTATGCTACTCCCCGGAACCGCACGTTGTTCCTGCGGGAGCGGTCCTCCATGTCCGCCATTTTGTGCCATAATTTGGTGTTATCTTCCTCTAGTTTCTGTAGTCTGTCCGCCATCAGGTTTTGGGCAGAGGAGAGATCGTCAGTTTTCCGTTCGACCTGATCGGTCCGGTCACCCAATTCCTCTAGCTCTTGATGAATGCCCGCCAAGGAGGTGGTGAAGTCCTCCTTAATGGTGGACCTGAGGTCCGCGAGCGCTTGTCTCAGATATTCTTTTGAGAATTGTGAGTCGTCTGATTGTGAATGCGTGGGCGACTCGGTGCAAGGGTCAGGGTCCGGAGACTGAGCTCTGCTGGCGGCGCCATCTTGGGCCTGTTTCAGCTTTTCCCTCTTGTGGTGGCGGACCGCGTCCGTGAGTTTTGTCTGCTTCGAGGGAGACATTAGAAGCCGTGTAGCCTTTGCCCCCCACTGGGACAAGGTAATCCGGCGAGATTTCCTCTTTAATAGTATTAAATCTGGTCCGGGTGGTGCGGAGCTCCTACTCCATGCGACCGATCTTGCCGGAAGTTGGACACGCCCCCTGGACTGAGTTTCTACTCACAAATGGCTAGTGGGCAAATGGAAATTTTTGGCTCCTCCTTGGGTCTTGATTTTTATTTTTTTCCCCACATTATACAATTTTTATAATGAATGCATGATAGAATTGGTATGACATACATGTTTTTTTGTTTGTTTGTTGTTTTTTTTTTTTTATCAGGAAAAACAGGTAAATTACAACAATAATGTTGATAGTGTATATGATATATTGGACATTCACTTTTTCATACGAAATAGTACTTGGGGAAAACAAAATAAGGAAAAAGGCAAATCAAACATCCAGTCTTACTGTTTTGTTAGTAATGTGCAGTCTGTGTGGTCACTAATGTGCCCCAAGAGGCGTCCAAGCGACTCCCCACCTGGCACCACAAAGGAGAGGCAAATCCCACCAAAATTAATATACAGATGCTACTCCCTTTACAACCTACTCGCTGAGCGACCACACAGAGTTACAACGCGTGACTCTAATTCGGTAGATCGTTCACGGAAAAGATGCGAGGTACAGCTTTGTACTGTAAAGCTGTACCTCGCATCTTTGCCGCAAATGAAAACCTGCAAATGAGCCTTGACGAACAGTACAGGTACTAAATGTACTGGGATCCCTCTTAACATGGTGCAATTTGCCAAGTTGAATTTTGCTGTATTTACATTCGTCAGTTTCTCATTCACGGCAAAGATGCAAGGTACAGCTCTGTACTGTAAAGCTGTACCCCAAATTTTTGCCACAAAAGAGAAACTGGCGAATAAAAACATGTCAAAATTCATCTTGGCGAATTTCGCCACGTTCACAGGGATCCCAGTACATTTAGTGCATGTACTTTACTGTTCGTCAAGGCTCATTCGTGGGTTTTCATTTGCGGCAAAGATGCGAGGTACAGCTTTACTGTACAAAGCTATACCTCGCATCTTTTCTGCTAATGAGAAATTTGGCGAATAAGTGGCTTTGCTTATCGACCAATTCGTTTAATGACCGAATCGTAGGAACGGAACTCTGTCGTTAAGCGAGGAGCACCTGTATATAAAGCAAGGCAGTTAAACAATGAAAGGGTGGTGGGGATTGAGAAAGAATCCCATGAACTGTAAGAAAGAGATGGGGAAAAAAAATTATCCAAATAATTCAGGTAGGATACTGACATCTACTATCGAGGGCCTCCTAGCAAGGCAATGGTATAACCTATAGCAGTCATATGAAAACCCCCAAGCCATCGGCTAAAAGTGCAGGGCACAGACACAATTGCAGCTACATAGCCCTGTCCTGTGCTAAAAGAGGAACCACTGGTGCAATATGAAAGGAGCAAGGACACCATTCAGTGAGTAATTCCACAAGTACAATAGGGTTACCTGCTGTTTTTAGGTATTTCATTCTCCTACAAGCCAAATTAGATATGTTTTCTTAGCATGTTTATTAGCCTGTTGACTATGACTTAAACATTTTTTTTTTTTAAATTGTGCACGTTCTTTCTAAATACCACACCACATGTAAGCTATGTATTTTGAAGTTCTTGTCATCTGCTGTTGTGGCATGACAGGAGTGTTTGTATCACCATGCACAGCAAAAAAAATAAAAAAATGTGTAAACCGATCATAGATTGTGTTTATGCAATCTAAGTTATATTCTCTCTTTGATTTATAGACCAAAACTATGATATTGTGACAATAGGGGCCCCTGCAGCACATTGTCAAGGGTTCAAGTCTGGGGGACTACGAAAGCATCTGCACAAGTTTGAAGAAGCAAAAAAACAGTAAGGACTCCTTATCATTCATGTTTGCAGAGCATTCAAGCTTTGTAAAATACCCATAATTCTGTCTGCTGTAAACCTGGAATAGACTTCATGTGCATTTCCATGCTCTGACTTAGAACAAAATGGGAGAGATTTCTAACAAAAAAAGTAGAGAAAAGTTATGAAACCAGCTAGATTCTGTTGGTTTCCGTGATGATTACTCAAGCTTTAGATCTTTTCCCCCAATATTTTTGTTAGATATATTTTCTCTGCCATGTCCCATCACTGGGGACAAAAACTGCATTATTAGGAACTGTTGGTCAAAAATTCATTACCTTAAAGTAATTTTCACTTGAGTGCAAGAGGTGATACTAAACATGTTTCTTATTCTCTACATTTTACACTCAAGTGGTTCAAAAGTCAATTGCTCTTTAGTGAAAGAATAAATTTCATGTGAAGGACCAATCATGCAAATTAATTCTGACCTATGTCCCAATGGAGGTATTGCCAAAAACCCAATTAAAAATACCTGAGTGTACAGTTACTCCATCTTGCTGTATCAATACTTTTGTATGTAATAGTACTTAACCTTATAATTTTACACTTAGAATGTATATAATACTAAGTTTCCTGTATGTTTTCAGGATTTTCTTTGTAGATTGTATTAATTTAGTGTCTAACAGGCTTTTCATTTGGTAGATTTCCTAAAAAATTAAACGCTAACATTTCTGCTTAAATACTGATTTTTAAATATATCTTAGTTGACATATCTGCTTGAATATTGACTAACCGGACTATCGTTTAAATCCTGGGGTTTACCGTTTCTGCTTTCCAACATGACTGGTACAAAACCAGTTTAAAGGGACACTATAGTCACCAGAACAACTATAGCTAATTGAATTTGTTCTGGTGTGTAGAATCATTACCTTCAGGCTTTTTGCTGTAAGCACTGTCTTTTCAGAGAAAATGCAGTGTTTACATTACAGCCTAGTGATAACTTCACTGGCCACTCCTCAGATAGCTGTTAGAGATCCTTCCTGGGTCATGGCTGCCTAAAATGCATCCAAACATTCAGTATCTCCTCCCTCTGCATGCAGACACTGAACTTTCCTCATAGAGATTCATTGATTCAATTCATCTCTATGAGGAGATGCTGATTGGCCAGGGCTGTGTTTAAATCATGCTGGCTCTGCCCCTAATCTGCCTCCTTGTCATTCTCAGCCAATCCTATGGGGAAGCACTGTGAATGGATCAGGCTACCACTTCTGATGATGTCAGCAGACGGCTTTTTTTTAATTTTTTTTTTTTTAGGCAAACAGCATGCAAAGTTACATCTTTTGGCTTGAATACAGTAAGATGTTGCTATATTTATGGAGGCATGAGGGACTCAGGGGGGCTAGATGGTGTTAACACTATAGGGTCAGGAATACATGTTTGTGTTCCTGACCCTCTAGTGATCCTTTAATTTTCAAGAACCTTTTAATTGACACAACCAATGAGTCACTATGTAGACTCCTTTTAATGGGTTATTAAAATATTACTTGAGGTTATTAAACTTTTAATGCACATGCACAAATGTCCCAAAAGTTGTATTTTGATTACTCACTTCAAGGGATACTCTAAGCACTAAAACACCTTTAGCTTAATGAAGCAGTTTTGGTGTATAGATCATGCCTCTGCAGTATTACTGCTCAGTTCTCGGCCATTTAGAAGTTAGATCATTTTGTTTATGCAGCCCTAGTCACACCTCTCCTGTCTGTAACTCACATTTAAAAAAAAAGAGCTCTTACAGCACAGTGTGTTTACTTTAGAAATAATTATCTCTGCTCTGTTAATTGAACTTTAATTGTGCAGGTGAGACTCTAGCAGCCCATAAACAGAGCAAGAGATGAGACCTAATCTACAAACACTGCGACAAGGGAAGCTGAAAACTTTAGATTATTTTCAGGAAGCATGTAAGAATACTGTGTGAATCTCAGCCAGGAGAGCTGTGGCTAGGGCTGCATAAACAAAATAACTTAACTCCTCAGTGGCAGAGAATTGAGCTTTGAGACTGCAGGGGGATGATCTATACACTAAAACTGCTTAATTGAGCTAAATTAGTTTTGGAGTTTTTATTGTTCAGAGTAATTTTCCCCTGAGTAATTTTCTGCTTAAAAAGATGCTATGAATACATCCAAATACAGTACCAAAGTATTGATTATATGTGGTAGTAACCCAGATCTTGTATTTAATATAGTGAGAAACTGTGATCCCTTATTAAACATACATGTATAATATATTTAATACAGGATTGCAGAGATGTGCATTAGTAAACTACTCTTTCTTTTGGTTTATCTAATAAAACAGGATGACCCTCAGAACACAGTGTGAACCGATCTATAATCTTAGTATTGGAATTAAAAAAATAAAAAAAAAGCTGAAATGCTGCACATACAAAATCTTACAACTGTGATCACTTCTGAAACCAGAAGTGGACATGAAAACTGGAGTAACCCTTTAAGTGATTTGAAAAACTACTTCAGTATACACACATATATACAACATAATATTTTCGATCCAGAGGCAATATGGCAGTTGGTAATATAACAAAGGTGAACACTTACATTCAACATTGCTTAAAGGGATAACCACTTTCTCCCTGTTAACAAACCCATTATATCGTATTCCTGCTCTTCCAGAGGATTTCCTGTAAGTCATTTATGTAAACACTAGATCAAATGCATTGATAAACAATTATAGTAACCTAGTCAGTGCCCTGTCTAAAGAGCAAAAAGAAAGAAACATTTACTCAGTTATTGTCATAAAACATTTAAAAGCTTTATTAATAATTTCATGTAACAGTTTGTTTTTTGTATTGGTTTTTGTTTTTCCTTGTAGCAGTTTTGAGGAAAGTTGGTGAGTTTTTGCGGTTTTGCAGCATCCATTTATTTTTGTGTTGTGCATTTTTGCTTTTAGCTTCACTTTGATTTTTGTGACATTGTTGATATGACATTCATCATGTTGTGATTTGTTGTGCTTTACCTGTGCTCACCATGTTGCATAGTTCACAAAGTAATGAATCATTGTACAGTTGCAGTTAGAAATAAGATCTGCCGTGTTTTTTATGACTTCATGCACCATGATGCATGTGGACATGAGCATTATGTTAGAATACTTTAATGTATTTAGGGGACTTTAACTCTTGTTTTAGTTTTTTCTCCTTTGACACTCATTTTATAAAACTCAACTGTGCTTTACAATTTTTTTTTTTTTTTATTATCAAAGTTAGGCTAATTTGAGCTTGGTCATTGAATTGGGTGAGAAAAAAAAACATGCAGAATAACTTTTAATTTAGAGACTTGAGTATAGGAAATGCAGTTTTTAAGTTCCTTTACAGATTTATTTTTTCTTTTCTTTTTTGTATGATAGATTCTTGTAAGCATGATCGTGTTTCTTTCATGTTTTCATTATGTACACTGCTCTCCAGGAAAAGTGTCTTAAAATTATTCCCTGTCTTTATATATTTATTTTTTCCTAATTCTAGTGCTAATGCATCCTCTCAGTCTATTGTGTACATACCCTCTGATATAACCAGAGCAAAGGAGATTATTGCCCACATCAATACTTTGAAGACACAGGTCAGCTATTATGCAGAGAGACTTTCCAGGGCAGCTAAGGACAGATCTGCAAATGGTCTGGAAAGAACACTTACCATTTTGGCAGATAAGGTAAATTGAGATTTGTTTTCTTGTAATGTCCAAGGACATGTTCCTAGTGGACCACATTACTGACACATCTTTGTATGTGTTTGTTAATGAGTTGTGTATTTGTTGCAGTAGATCTTTGTGTTTTGTAGTAATTGGGATGAAAACTATTGCAAAGTTATATTGGTTTTTCCTTATTTTAACTTTTTCTTTGCACCTTTTTAAAGGGTATGTTTAAATCAAATGTTAAAAATAACTAACATTTATTTTAATTTGTATTAAAATACAATTGAATATTGTAACTGTGTGGTATGTGCAAACGCCCCATGATGGTGAAAACCCATACACTCTATAATGCCGATGACTTGCTTTTGTAATTGTAATTTTTAATGTTGCCTTTTGATATTGTTTTCCTTTTAATCCTTGCAGACAAGGCAGCTTGTCACAGTGTGCGACTGCAGACTTTTATCTAATGCTATACATGGACTTAATGCAGCCCGACCAGACTACATAGCTTCCAAAGCGTCTCCTACATCTGGTGAGGCAGATCAGGTTATGCTAAGGAATGATCAGGATACCCTCGTGGCACGGTGGACAGGAAGGAACAGCAGATCGTCTCTGCAAGTGGACTGGCACGAGGAGGAATGGGTATGTTACATCAGTGGCTGTGATCAGGACATTAGTTATTGATGACATTAGCTGGCCTCTGGCCACTACGTGTTAGAAAAGAAACAAAAAAAAGAGTTCCATCTACTCTGAGTTTGCTTATTCTTCTAGTGTCAGTTAGGTGGTGATGACTGGCTCTATCTGCATAGAATGGTTTCTTTCCATATCACCCACCTTTATAAATTGTTCACATTTTGCTTACCTTTCAGTCTTTACTGGTCCAATGCATATATATGCCTCTTATTTTATAGGCAAGCTGCTGCTATCTTCTAAATATATAAAAAAAGGGAAAGTAAATTTTTTATTATTTCTTTATTACTGCTATTTATAAAGCGCCAACAGATTCTGCAGCGCTGTACAATTAGTGGAGAAATGTACAATATACACAGACAAATACAAGAGATAGAGAGAGCCCTGCCCGTAAGCTGATATCTAGCCATTGGAGCTCTTTTATACAAAGTGCTTGGCAGATGGCCCGTGAGCTTACAATCTAAAGGATACCATGGGGATTTGAGACAAGGGGTAGCAGGGGAAGTTTGGAGGTGATGGCTGAAAGAGTTAACAGAAGCAGCTATTGGTAAAATACAAAGGGAATGAAGAGGTCATTGAGTGAGGATCTCAAACAGCTGGAGGAGAATGCTATATATTTAGGGGGAGCCTGGGTGGGCGGGAAGTGGGGAGAAAAAATGCAGTGGTTGACTGAGTGAGGCCTGAAGAACAGAGAATGAGATAGAACAGTCATATGGAGGTATTTACAACTGGGGAGGAGAAATTGAGAGTGAGAGAGGGGGGGAAGGGAAAGGGGGTAAAGTAGCCATCTGTTATATACTATTGAAAAAGTTTAGCAACAAAATTCTATCACCCAAAATATTAATAACTGTCTACGTGTAATATTGTTTAGAAACATTAAATGACTATAGTACAAACTGCATGCACAGAACATTACAGTGGCAACTACAGGTATAACTGGTAACAAATCTATAGTAACACATGAGAATATGTTCGCAATCCGAGAATACATGATGTGGAGTATCTTCCAAGCTTCACTCGTACCTGAGTGTGGTAGGTGTTTCACTGCAGGATGTAAAATTCAAATATTAAAGTTAATATTGCATGTTAATGTGTCAAAGGTACAAATCTACTGTTTTCAAATAACACAAAAATCAAAACAAAAAAATGTTCGAGCAGACTCCTCAAAATTATATACATTTGTTTATGCCACTCGTATATTTTTATTATTTAGTTTAAAATAAAATCAATTCAGTTACTTGAAAGTAGTAATATATTTATAAATGTAATGCAGTGCATCATTTAGCATAAATACCACAGCTTTTGAAAAGGGGAAAATTCGAATAAACTGGTGAATTGATTAATTCTTTTAGACCACTTTATCTAGTTTCTTTTCTTATGTGCTAAATATTGGGGGGGGGGGTTTGTGTTGTTTTTTTTGTTTTTTTGTATCAATTATATGTAAAAAACAAACAGATAAAATTCATATCTTGTAATACCTTTTTTATTGGACTAACAAGATTTAATTTAATGACAAGCTTTCGGGAGAACCTCCCTTTCTCAAGTCTGAAGCATATCTCTTCTTGAGCATGTAATTGTATAATATACACACATTAAAAAAAGACCAATAACAGGGATAAGTAAAAGAAAGGTGGGATTAGGTCATAGGCTAATAATGTGGTTTGCATGTATTTAAAACAGTATATATAATATGGTGCTCTTATTTACAGGATAAAGTTTGGTCGAACGTTGAAAAGAGCCTGGAATGTATTATCCAGCGAGTGGACAAGCTCCTTCAGAAGGAGCGTTTGCATAGTGATAGCTGTGAAGATGTCTTCCATTGTGAAATAAGCTGCACTAGCAAGAAAGGTAATCAGAGAAGGCGAGCATACTGGATAAACCCAGAGGTCTCCAATGATGAGGCCACATCACCTCCACCATCACCTACATCAGCATCATCTCCTGCATGCCATCCTCCCCATTTCACAAGTGCGTATGGTTGTGACATTTCTCCTCTTTGTGTTTGCTTTTGCCACAATGTCAGAAATGTCTAGGTTATTTTTCTCTCTCTATATATATATTTTTTAGATGATTACAAACAAATATGTATATGTATTTTTGGTGGGCACTTTACGGTAATGCTGTATATGTATGTGTGTGTGTATATATGTGTGTGTGTATATTGAGGCTTGGTAGTGCTTATTTGTGTGTGTGTGTGTGTTTACACACACACACACACACGCACGCACGCGCGCACTACCAAGCCTCAATAAGCAAACCAGTAACCAACCTCATGCTGGCGAGTTGCATTAACAACGAAACAGCTGTCTATGAGTGGTTCACTGGTTTTGCATCTTTTCCTACATTGTGTTTCAAGCAGTTGTATTCTGCAAACAGAGATTAAAAGGAATCCATGTTTAAAATGGAATGAGGCCAAAATGTGATTCTTTGTTAAACTAATTTGCATGTGCCCATCCAGAATCCTTTGTGGTTGTAACATCACTGCAGTTATGGGATTTCTGTTGGAAAGCAAGTCTTATATATAATATGTCAAACCCCTGCACTCCAATAAAAAGATATATTTTACCTGGTGATCTGGTAGCTCAATTGTAGAAAGTGGAAAGACCGGCACTCAAGGAGTTTTAACAGCTTTTACTGTGTAAAGATAAATCAACGTTTCAGCTCCACTAGGGAGCTTTCATCAGGACATACAACATCTTAAAATGAAAATAACAGAATTAGTTGGTAAATGAGGTACTTACATGCAGCTGGTTAAGGGATTGCTCGTGTCTGTTTGCCATCACAACTGAGTTCATTTCCTGGTTGGTCACCTGACCGCAATGGTCACCTGACCGCAAGTCTCTTGCTGATTGGGCACCGTTCATAGGTGCTTAGCAACCGAAAATGCTGACTTCCGATTGGGTAAAGGGAAGTTCTATGGTCTGCTAAGAGGGACAAACTTCTACAGATGCATTTATAACCGCATTTCAAGCGGAGCAAACTTTAATTAAATAATATAGCTGTCTGTGGCCACACAGTAAACGAGCAATCCCTGTGGGAGATTACAAAGTGCATATTATTACACATATCTTGCAGACATTGAAAGATCATATTTTACATAGCTTAAAATAACAAAACCTAAGTGTCTATTATTAATATAAATATCTGTAGTGTCAAAAGTGTTTAAAGTGCTAGATATTCAGATGTGAAAAGCATCTTAAATAAAAATAAAGATAAAAAATAAGCAAAAATATTATTGTTTATCTGGTATACTATATATCTTTGGTGTCCTAAGAATTGATAAGTGCAGAAAAAGCAGGGTCTTGCAAATAAAATGAGAGCAAGATGTTATATTTAAAGCGGCACTGTCATGCCGAATCCCGTTTTTTGTTTTTTTTTTAACCCCCCTCCCGCCTCCACTACATCCAATTGACCCACTAGTCACCCCCAAATGCCCCTAAGCCCCCCAGATTACCTATTTTTTAATCCTTATTTTCTGCCCCGATCTTGATTCAGGGCGCCGCCATCTTTGTGTGGGTAGGTGAAGTCCCTCAGGGACACGTCATCAGCCCACACTAGGCAGACACTGAGATTCCCGCACATGCCCAGTGAAACACCTGGACATGCGAACGGGAATTTCATCTATTCATTCATTCATCAGACAGACGAATGAGTGAATAGAAAGATCAGCCGAACAAACTAACACAATGTATCAGTGTTAGTTTGTTCGTTCAGTTTATTACAAGGAGGGAGCTACCGGCACGCAGCTCCCTCCTTGTAATATGTAACTATAGAAGCGGCAGGGAGCAGTGCTCCCCACCACTTCATAAGCCCCCCCAGTACCCCCTCTCACTCTATGGGGGTCAATATGACCCCCATAATAGCACAAGGGAGATTAAAATCTTCCAAATGCCCCTACTCACTATACCGCGAGTAGGGGCATGTCTACTAAACAGTGAGCAGCCTATGGCTGCTCACTGTTGAAAAAAAAGACATAA
>OW240912.1:265867215-265955045 GCA_933207985.1 Pelobates cultripes
TATATTATGTATAATGTACAAAAACTGTGAAATTTATAATGTATAAAAAATAACTGAAGCTTAGAAAAAATCGTACTAAAAGATAAGCAATGTTTTGCTAAAGTGATGTAATTCTATCCCATGCATTAACATAGGCTGCATGTACCTGGATTACCTATAAATATGCACATGAAAAAAAACTCTATATTCTAATTGAAAATTTTTTTTTACAATTCAATCTAATAGTGCTATTCATGGATCAAATGAAAGCTATTTACCTAATAATAATCATAAAGAAAAACAGCGTATATATTAAACGTCATAAATATTCTCAATTATGAGTCTCATAGAAATGCTACAAAAGAGCATTTTTCATTGAGACCTTTAGGGGACATAGTTCCTAATTGGTAAATCCAATATGCTTCCCTTTGCAAAAGCAATTTAGCTCTGTCACCACCACGAATTGGCTTTGGGACATGTTCAATTGCTATGCATCTTAGTGAGGAAAGTTGATGTTGGAATTCTATGAAATGTCTGGCCACAGGTTTGTCCGACTTGCCATCACGATAGGCAAGCCGGATACTTGATCTGTGGCCCCTAATTCTCTCACAGAGGGCAGTTTCTGTTTTACCAACATAGTTCAGTCCACAAGGGCAAGGGAGTTTATAAATTACATAATCAGTCCGGCAATGTATTCGTTGTCGAATTTTGTAAACCTGTCCTGTATAAGGGTGTGTAAAGGTTTTGGATGGAATGAGATGACCGCACGTCACACACCCCAAACACCTCACACACCCAACACTGGATATATATATATATATATATATATATACACATACAAACAAGCAGCAAAGTGTCATTTTAAAGGAGCACTCTAACATCCAGTACCTGGACAGATTCCTCCCTGCAGCCACTCCTTCGATAAAGTCGTGAGTTTTTAACAATCTAATGC
The DNA here is from genome assembly GCA_933207985.1 of Pelobates cultripes. NCBI lineage: Eukaryota > Metazoa > Chordata > Amphibia > Anura > Pelobatidae > Pelobates > Pelobates cultripes. Next base: position 265,868,147 of record OW240912.1, read on the forward strand.
TTCTCTGTAAACATGGTGACACAGAATGTGAAAACCTTCCAAATTCTAAGATCTTAGAGAGGAAGCACCTTTGTATGACTTTTACTAGACAACATGTAAACCTGGATGATTCTCAGAAATGTTTTACATATCCAGATAAATGGAACGGCACAAAAACAACTACATTAAGTGCATCTCTAGTATGCATCATGTTAAAATTGAGTTTCTTGCTGGAATTTATTTTTTTGTTCTTGTTAATGTTGGTACCACAGTACATTCCATATCCATAGTCACACACTGAGACGGAATGCAGTTTTAATTAATTCATTCATGTTACAGCATTACTATAATGTGCCCACCAAAATGTATGTTCACTGAAAGAGAATTTGTAGGTTGGCTATGTTTTCACAAACTCAGTGAAACTTGGAGAGCAAAATGGGCAAAATACTTTTGATTGTGATTTGACCTTTCTAACTTCAAAGTGACTTTTGTACAGTGCTGTGTTAAAAGTGTGGGTTATACTACAACTCACAATTTCATTACATACCTTTTTAGGTGTAGGGGTGTGACCAGGGATGGGGGTGTTTTGACAGTTTTTTTTGTGCCTTAATAAAGCTTTATGCAACAAAAATTTTAATTTAGCACAAGAACAATGTATCTAATTTACACATACTGGTATCTAAACACATTTCATGTAGTTTGAAGACACATTGCTTTGAGTATTGTTGCTGTGGAGCTCTGTTCTACACAATACGGAGCTCCTGGAAAAGAGGGAAGATGGGGTAAAAAAAAAAATCTGACACAAATCCGATATCTGTGGGTGTGCTCTAGTATAAACTAACATACAAAACTTTACATGTGCATATTCGTGGCAGGAAGATTCGTGGTTCAGTTTACCTATATGAAATTTCTGAGACTCCTCTACATCCAAGCAAAAGATGATATAATTAATAACAGGAAATATTTGCCCTGATTTCTTCTGTGTTGTACCTTCGTTTTTTTTCCCTATTTCTAAAAGTCAGTTTGCTCCTAAGCCTCCATACCTTGCCATTTAATTGATTTATTAATCCACAAGGTTTAGTAAGAACGCTGCCTCTCCTGGTTTAATAGTACTGACTTTACTATTTGTTCAGTAGAATAACCAAACTGATGCATTGGGTACCATTACATGATGATTTCTGATATTGTGGTTGCAACACAATGTGTATTTCTCAGTGTTTTACTAAGCTTCCCATTGCTTCCTAACATGGGACTCTTTATGTTGCGTATGTTCTAGTCCCTTTTGAGTGCTTGCAATGTTGTGTTTTTGTGGCATTTGTGATGTATTGTGCATGTGCCACTTTCCGTCAGGTCAATGTTTAAAACATAAAATCCATAGTTTACTTAAAGAGACACTCTAAGCACCAAAACCTCTTTACCATAATGGCAAACAGCACAGCAGAGTGACACAAACTCTCCTAGTGAAGCATGGGATTTACTGCCTATCTCAAGAAAATATAGAGACATTTCTGTTTATTACTTGCAATGCGCAGCCAGTCCTTACCTAAGAGAGTTAGCTGACACTGCAGTCATCTCATTGCTTGTGCTAATACTCCTGCAATACCCAAAGCAGAAGAGAGACCTGTGCAAGGGACACATCTTAAGTGCTCAAACATTCAAAAATGGTATAGCACATAAAGGTACACCTATATGAGGGGCCTCCAGGCACCATAACATCTGCATTGAGATACTGTTATTAATATTATGGTGCATGGAAAAATTATTTTTTTACATTTATTTTTTGAATTCTTGCATTTACCTTTTTAAAGGTGTAGGTCCTGAGTTGAATGAACATGAAATCAAAAGGTTCAAAATTAAATGTATTTATCTTTTACCTTGGAGTGTTCCTTTAAGTGAAACTTGGAGAATCAGACTTGTTTGCATATCTTTGGGAAAAAAATGTCATGAGCTAACTTTTTATCTTAGTTTCAGGACTGAGCTAAAAACAGCAGTGTTGATTTACATTTGATTGTATTTTTCCTCACCTATAGCAGCACTACTAAACAAGTTGGTATTTGCGTTGCTGATGGATAGGTGCCATGGCTGTGGATCATAGAAAATCGAGGTCCCACCATAAGTCCACTAAAGGCAGGATGACCCTAGGTTTGCCTGTTGTGCATTTGGGACAGATGGGCACTCAATCTTTGTTTATTTATTTTGCTAAGATTTAGGAAGAGCTCACAAACACAGATCTGTGAAATCTAGGGATAAGTTAACTTAATATTAAAAACTCTGGAAAGTGACAATTATATTTTTTAAAGTGTATCCCTGGCCTTTTCTTCACCCTTGTCCCCAATTTCAATCCATATTTAACGTGGCTCTGCCATCAGAAATTGTTTATGCACAATCTTATAGCACTCCAAAATCTGTCTTTATGTTGTGGTGTTAATATTTAACCAGTTTTTATTTGTTTAACAATCCATACAATGTTTCTAGATAATCATGCGAATGGTTGGCACACGGTACTTTCGGATTTATTCCTTTTTCTGGTTATGCTCTGCAAATCATAGTTTCTGATAGATTTTTTTTTATTTTTTGTAATATTTACTTATTTTTTATAATCTGTAACATTCCCCAAGAGTTTGGAAATGTTGATGAATTTCCAAGATAACCGCCTCCACACTAGAATGCTGTCACATCTTCTAATGGTAATTTACTTGGCTAAAAAGAGCATTACCCTGTTGAGAATACTATTTTAAAAAGATTTATGAAAATAAAGTTAAGTAACCGTGCCATGTTAATGATTATGTATATAGTGTTTGTGTATGTGTATAATGGTACTGACACCTTTTTGTTTTTGCTTCTAATCTATTAACAATTGTGCTCTGATCAGTGCATTTTTTTTAAACGTATTTACTAAAACACAGCTTTTAATTTGTGTACTTTTTAAAAATGTTTTAAATTGTCTGCATGCAACTAAAGCTCTAATTAAAGCCCTACGCTGATCTCCTACTAATGCAGGCCACTTTAATTTTTCCCTTGCTATTTATCTATTGATCGATTTTCCTATCACAAGCTTTATTCTGATTTTTGTCTGCGTTGTCTGAAGCTTATATTTAATTTGCTCTCTGATTTTTATTTTATTTAGTTTATTAGAATTACTTTGTTTTGCTTAATCATGCATGTTGCACCTCCATTTCTGTGCAGATTCCAGCTCGGCAGCTGAAGAGATCAGCCCAGGTATGTGCTTTAACTGTTCATGGCTTCTCTTCCACGGCATACAGGACACACTTTTAATGAGCTTGCTCTTTATCATTTTGCAGCTGATAATGTTGTACACAATACTGTTTTTAAATTATTTATATAAATTGTTGTAATATAAGGAGCTAGAGCAAATCATTATTTTCCTCCTTTTCTCCTGTTCTTGTGTCCACTTTCTTGTTTCTCTCCCCAAGCCACCTCTCCGCGTTGTCCTCTCCCCGAACCACCTCCCCACGTTGTCCTCTCCCCGAACCACCTCCCCGCGTTGTCCTCTCCCCGAACCACCTCCCCGCGTTGTCCTCTCCCCGAACCACCTCCCCGCGTTGTCCTCTCCCAGAACCACCTCCCCGCGTTGTCCTCTCCCAGAACCACCTCCCCGCGTTGTCCTCTCCCAGAACCACCTCCCCGCGTTGTCCTCTCCCAGAACCACCTCCCCGCGTTGTCCTCTCCCAGAACCACCTCCCCGCGTTGTCTTCTCCCCGCGTTGTCCTCTCCCCGAACCACCTCCCCGCATTGTCCTCTCCCCGAACCTCCTCCCTGCATTGTCCTCTCCCAGAACGTTGTCCTCTTCCCTTCTTCTTTCTGGTTTATATGCGGTCAAATTTTCTACACCATGACAGCAACTATATGCTAGGAGTGTAGCTCCTGCCAATCTTGGACAAATCAAACCATAAATAGGTCTCTAGAATCCTGAGATGTACTTATTTTCCCATAATACACACCTCCGTAATAAGTATTTTAATATAGCATGCTTTTTATTTTATTTTGTGAAGACTGGTATGCTTGAGATGCTGTCCTTAATTCAGCCCCTCTTCCTTAATTGATATGCTGAGACAGGAGCTACAGGAAACAGTCTATCAGTTCCACTATCAGAACATCAACAGGAGAGGGGGTTGAATTAGTGAAGGCAGATGCAAACAGCTTCTACACTGGGAGTTTAACTCCACTTATTATTTCATATAGACCCCAATATGTAAAGCATTGCACTCAGGAATCCAAAAGTATCTTATATTGTGTGTAGATGTAGATATATATATATATATATATATATATATATATATATATATATATATATATATATATATCCTGACAGTCTGTGCAGTGAATTGAGGTGTTCATTAACATGGTAACACATTAACAGATTGAGGGTGTTAATACTATGTTAAAACCAACCAAAATCTGGTTTAACAAAAAATAAAATCTTGATTTCTATAGAGATTATATTATTATATCAAGGTAGAAACAAGTAAAATTAGTAATTATGCATGTGATTTAAAAAATAAATAAAATAAATCGTACAAATCAGAAATCTATAATAGAGAAAGGTAAGTCATCAGTGTCATTGTTGCAAATATCAAATTAAGTTTGAGCATTACGTGATAATACTAAAGAATTGATTGACAAGCTATGACTACTTTAGACACATTGTACTACAGAGGCTTATAACAAAATGAGTCCAAGCAACATAAAACCACAGTGTACCTGATACCAGCCTGTATTGTGTTTGTGTGTATGTATATATGTGTGTGTGTGTGTGTGTGTATGTGTGTGTATGTATGTATATATATATATATATATATATAATAATATACATTTCAGTGTAAGTGTTCCCCATGAATTAATTGTTAATGACCAATGCACGGTAGTTTAATATCAAAACATCATAAACAGAGATCTGCAGGTTTTGTTTTTAGTTTATATTTTTCGTCACAGACAAAACACTTTTATCCAGAAAAGCAGAAAAAAATCCTATAAAATTGTTTCCTGGTGGCCTATATTAAACATGATTTCTATAGCTGTAAAATGAACAGGGTGTTTGTGTGCATGTAGTGGATGCATTGCTTATTTTTAATGATTGTAACAACTCTTGTGTTGACATTATATTGTCCTGAAGTTGGAGGGAGTTTATTGAAGGCATCTTTTCCTCTATTCCAGGTGAATGGAGCGAAGCCCTGTACCCACTGCTGAGCACACTTACAGACTGTGTGGCCATGATGAGTGACAAAGCTAAGAAGGCAATGGTGTTCTTGTTAATGCAAGATAGTGCACCCACCATTGCCATGTGCTTGAGCCTTCAGTACCGCAGAGATGTGGTCTTCTGTCAAACAGTATGTAGAAAGCAATGCATGGAGTGATAATGGCCAGGACTTGTTGATACTGTCTTATTGCACTATTTTACTTGGTAAATGTGGGCATAAAATTTAAACTCTGAATTGCCAGCTACTTATGATAGGAGCCAAGGTCCGCCTTAAGCTTGTGCAAAAAAATCTTCACGCATAGCTTACACGCGGCAAAAGCCAGCACTGATAGTAGCTGAATATGACTGGGATTGGCTGTGCTGTAGGACAAGTGGTTAAAAAACATGTGCCGCCTACTATTCTTTCAGTTTTATTTCCAATAAAATCGTTTTTGGGGAGGCTATATTCACAAAGGAATCTGATAATTTTAACAACTTCCCACTATAGTTCTGCCAGGACAGTAGTGATATTGTCCACACATTATCATATTGCACTTTAAAAGATAAACTCTTTAGACCGTTAATTTGATATGCTTGTTTAGTCTGTTTAAGCTCTGTTAATGCGTGTGTGCTATTGAATAAAGCCGTGATTGAGACTGATGAAGCATTTTCTACTGTACCTCTGCTTTCTAGATAATTGTAAACTTTGTTATATCCATACTGACCAGATCATAGGCCTGATGCATGCCTTCAATATTCTCTAACCTTATGAATAGAGATGTCGCGAACCGTTCGCGAACGTCCCGCGAATGGCTCGCCACGAACCGTTCGCGGCGAGCCCCGGTCAGCGGACACATCCCGGCCAATCTCCAGCAGACCCTTTCACTTCCAGACCCTCCCACCTCCTGGCCAGCATCCATGTTGAAGCTGCCTTCAACATGGATGCTGGCCAGGAGGTGGGAGGGTCTGGGAGGGAGGGTCTGCTGGAGATTGGCCGGGATGTGTCAGCTGACCGGGGCTCGCCACGAACGGTTCGTGGCGAACCGTGGCGAGCCGTTTGCGGGAAGTTCGCAAACGGTTCGCGACATCACTACTTATGAACTTTCTCAAAAAAAGTTTTTGTTTATTTTTAAAAATGAATGTCGTTTCAAAGCTAATTTGCCTTTGCTATTAATATGTTTCAAATCTGTGTGTGACCTTGTTCTACTTCAAGCTTTGCAGTATTTACCCTTATAGAGTAGGGATCTCACACTGTGCATTCCTGGATGAAGACCTACAACTCCCAGGATTCTTTGATTGCAATAGATTGCCAGGGAATCGTGGGAAATGTAGTTCAGCAACATTAGGGGCAGATTTTGATGTATCTGTTCTAGAGTATTAAGGCTAATTTTCAATAGTTGATGTTCCAATGTCCTTGCTCTCCCCAGTTAACTGCCCTCATATGTGGCTTCATTATCAAGCTGAGGAATTGTCTGCATGATGATGGATTTTTGCGACAGCTGTATACGATTGGTCTCCTGGCACAGTTTGAAAGTCTCCTCAGCACGTATGGTGAGAGATTTGTTACAAGTTACTAATCTGTACTATTACTAATCTAAATTTTCTTATACAGAACTTTACAAACATCTGAATGTATTGTGCAAGATGTTGTTTCAACATATTTTTTGCACTTCCTGACTGTTTTGAACTTTCCATTACTAAACATTAGAGGTTATATAAATACGAGAGAGCATTGCTCTTTTTGTTCTTATTCCTGTTTTTTTTTTTTTTTTTAATCCTGTAAATTATGATTGGACGATTTCTTTTTCTGTATGGTGTAATACTAATGCAGTCTGTTTATGTTTTAGGAGAGGAGCTGGCCATGCTGGAGGATATGAATTTAGGGATCCTGGACCTAAGGAATGTAACATTCAAAGTAACTCAGGCTACATCCAACACCTCAACAGATATGCTACCAGTTATCACTGGAAACCGGTAAGGAATTTATTTTAATAAACGGATGCTATAGTCCCCAAAACAAGCTTAATGAAGCGGTTTTGGGGTATACATCATGCCTCTAAAATTTCACTGCACAATTCTCTACCACTTAGAAATTAAATAACTTTTGTTTCTGTTTATGCAGCCCTAGCCACATCTCTGTGACTGACACAGCCTTCATGTAATTACATTTGTTTTACTTCAATCAGATGTAACTTACTTTAAAAGTTATCTCCTATAAATTGAATGCTAATGACATACAGCAGGTCCCTGCAGGATCTAGCAAGCTATTAACAGAGAAGAAGATAATACATTATAAGTCAAAAAAATTTGCAATAAAGAAAATATAAATATTAAATCACTCTTTACAGGTCGAGTATAGAAAGGCTGTGCAGGTCACCTGCAGGGAGGTGTGACTAGGGTTCATAAACAAAGGGATTTAACTCCTAAATGGCAGAGAATTGAGCAGTGAAGAGAGCAGGGATATGATCTATACACCAAAATTGCTTCATTAAGCTAAAGTTATTTTGGTTACTATAGTGTCCCTTCAACATACTATAATAGACTCTGAGCTTTTTGTTTCAGAAAACTAGTGTGGCTATACCCTTCTTGATGAACAGAAAGTCTCCACAAAGGTGCAAATCTCAAGGACATGAATTTTAAAAGCAGATTATGATATGCTAGAAAAGGGAACCAACAATGCAAGGTCCTAGTCACTTGAGGTCACCTTCAATGCTATTCACTAAACCTTGTATTGTTGTGAATTCACTCAAAAATTGCATATTTAAGGTTGGTATAGCTTTACTAGAAACAGAGCTGTCTTTTGAAATTCCATGGTTAACAATGTATGGTTTAGCGAATAACCCACTTTATAAAATAAAAATAAAAAAAATAACACTTCACCTTCCTCTTTTTGGAAAATTACCCATTAGCCTTTGACTTTGCCTAATTGGTGAAGAAAGGTTCTACTGGCATACTGTGTAGTTCTGCTAGTGAAATAATCATACTTGGTGTAACCTTCTTCCCCTTGTTGCAGTCAGTTACTGATTTTAAAAATCGCTTCCTACCATCAACATTCACCTTTAAAAACTTCACTGATATAGGCCGCAATTCCTTTATCAAGAAATGCATAGATAAATATTGTTGTGGAATTAATTCTACAAACATTGTCACACTTAAACATTTACATTTTGCTATTTTTAAGTGATGGATTTAACGTTCGCATCCCGTTGCCGAGTGCCTTGTTTGATGCCCTTCCTCGTGAGATTCAGAGTGGAATGCTGCTAAGAGTCCAGCCCGTCCTTTTCAACGTTGGAATTAATGAACAGCAGACACTGGCAGAAAAGTATGTACCTTTTGTGTAAAGAAGACTGCAGATGGCACGTCTATGTATTCGTAATATTGTATAAAGGGATACTCCAAGCCAGGGTACCACACACACTGTACCCCTCATGCACAAACTGCCCCACCTACACACATACACAAGCTACATCCTTCGCAAACACAATGCACCCCTGTACACACACTGCATCTCTCACGCACGTACGCACACTGCATCCCTCGCACACACACACACACACACTACAGGCCCTATCCTGGCAGACCCCAGGTAAGTTGTCAAACTGTTCTTAAATAGTTTGATTACTTACCAACGTAATGTAGTGGTTATTGTGTCTGGATTGTTTCTTTAAAAATCCACCAGTGCCACTCCCAAGATTAGGGGCCCAGTATATGCCACAGCGCTGTACATATATTCAACCTAGAAAATTTTTTGACTTGGAAAATAATTGAAATAGGGTGCATTGAACCTAAAAAGTTTGGGAACCACTGCTCTATATATTTAACAAATACATTATTATAAGCTCTCTCCTTTGCAACATGGAGAAATTAAACAAAGAGGGGAAGAAATTAGACCGTGTCTCTAATTCTCCTCAGTTGCAATGTGTTGACCGACAATGCCAGGATTGAACTGGATTGTAATTTAATTTGCCAAAGCTATAAAGGAGCACCATAGTGCCAGGAAAATGAACTCATTTTCCTGGCACTATAGTGTCATTAGTTCCCCCCCCAACCCCCCTACCCTCAGGGCCCCCCTCCTGCTGGGCTGAATTGGTTAAAACCCCTTCAGCCACTTACCTTTCTCCAGCGCCGGGCTTCCTCGGGGCTCGGGAACTCTCCACCCCCTGCCGACGTCAGATCCAGATGCGCATGCGCGGCAAGAGCCGCGCGTTCATTCAAGCAGCCCATATGAAAGCATTGCTCAATGCTTTCCTATGGACTTCCAGCGTCCTCTTACTGTGATATTCACAGTGAGAATCGCAGAAGCAGCCTCTAGTGGCTGTCAGTGAGACAGCCACTAGTGGCTGGATTAACCCTCAGTGAAACATAGCAGTTTTTCTGAAACTGCTATGTTTTCAGCTGCAGGGTTAAAACTAGAGGGACCTGGCACCCAGACCACTTTATTGAGCTGAGGTGGTCTGGGTGCCTATAGTGGTCCTTTAATATAAATAAAATGAATGTCACATTAAATAGGTTGACAAGAGTGATGGGCGATTTTCATTATTTTAGTCAATGGTGTAACTTCCAGCGAATTGACCTTTCTCTTTTAACCGTTGCAACTTCTAGAAAATGCATTTTAAAGCCAAGCTCTATTGTAAATCATGCAGTTTCTCAATAGAACTCTGCAGTATTCCTTTCAAAGTGTTTGGTTTGTAAATGTAATCTGCATACTATACAGAAACACATTTTTGCAAGTCCAATGCTGAATTATCTGGTATTCTTTTGAGTAGATATATGTATGTGCAACCTACCAAAGGCAAGGTAGTAATAATAGATAGGTGTATTACCAGACCGTAGAGAAGGAATTCGGAAGTATTGGGTCTAAGGAGAACCAAAATGTAACTTTGACTCCTTGTCAAATCATGTAGCCAGGTCATGGAACCACAGCGCATTAATCGGGGTTAAGGACTAACCAAATAAAAACAAGAGAAAATATAATGCAGCAAAATAGCTTGGTGTACAAAAGCACAAAATCGCATTTATGCCAAGTAGGTAAGGGTTTGAATAGGAACAGGCCCTAGCATCATCAACTTGTGTCCGAATAAGCATGTTCATTCTCTCAAACTTGATGCTGCAACATTTAAAAAAAAATAAAAAATCAATAAAAAACATTCTAGGAACATATAGGTTTAGCGTGGTGTCACAGGTGCGTCCAAGTGGACGCAAGTGCAGAAAAAATTATGCTGGAGCATCAAACCTGTTAAGTGACCTTACAAATAGGCCTGGGTGGAAGCTTGGATACGGTTTGGCTGCTCATTGGTTTACCCATACAATGAATCACCAGCTGTAAATGTTAGCTACATTGTATCTACATATTTGCCTCCTTTTCTCACTGGTATCCTTCTGTTGCTTTTACAGGTTTGGAGATACATCCTTGCAGGAAATCATAAACATTGAGAGCTTGGTGCGGTTAAATTCTTATTATGAGCAGTTCAAAGAAGTTTTGCCAGAGGACTGTAAGTCTGTTACAAAAATATTCATTGTTTTTTCGTGTTTAATTGTACATTTGTTTACAACCTGTGACATGTTGACATGGTAGTCTAAATTCATAGTAATTTGTGAATTCAAAGCTGATAGTTGACCTAACCTGTTGACTGTGACACTTTTAAAATTAAATATAACTTGGTGGACTTTTTGCTTATCACCTTTCTTCTGTACCGATGAAATGTGCAGGCTCCTATGGTAACCAGATCTGCTGTAAAGTGTTTTAATGCAACTTTTAAACTGTTTTTGGTCCATGCTAATCATTCTTAGTGATGGTCTAATCCCACATTTGTGCTACATGCAAGTGTAATTTAGAAAATTCTAAATGTATAGGCACTCTCATATCCGTGGTGGTGCTGGTATCAAGGTAGACCGCAAACGAATACCTTGAACATATACAATATTCACGTATGATACCGCACTCAAAAGGTAATTCAAAAGAAATTTATATTTATTACACAGCCTTTTGATATTAGTCAGTTACTTCACAGTCTAGATCCAATATATACCCAATATGAAAATACGTCCACAAAAATAAATCACAACTAAAATCCTACAATGGATACAACAATGCAATACTGCTGGTGATATAAAAATAGTAGGATAAAATATCCCTAATTAGTATGCTTCATCTGGTATATAATGACTCAATTTGAAATGTCCTGCTACAATAGAGATGGACACTGTATGTGTGTGTGTGTGTGTGTATATATATATATATATATATATACACATATACACACACACACACACTGTCCATCTCTATTGTAGCAGGACATTTGAAATTGAGTCATTATATACCAGATGAAGCATACTAATTAGGGATATTTTATCCTACTATTTTTATATCACCAGCAGTATTGCAAAAAGTGTTTTGTCACTCTGTGTGTGTGTGTGTGTGTGTGTGTGTGTGTGTGTGTGTGTGTGTGTGTGTATACATATATATATATATGTATACACACACACACACACACATAGAGTGACAAAACACTTTTTACAAAAAAAGGGAAAAAATAAAATAAAAATAAAGATACAGTCCAAGTGTGTACACACTAAAAAACTCAAAAAGCCAAACAATCTTTATCCATAGCTAATTCCTAATGGACTGATCTCACCCCCTGTAGTTGGGAAAGTCCTCTCATAGATATAGTCCAGTCTCTGCAAAGTTTTGTGGTTAACCAAGTAGATATCCAAATAGATGTCGAAGTGTTTGTGCAGATTAGGGCTTGTAGAAATGAGTCTCTGGATTTTGTGCATGGAAGCCGTAGATCGGGATGCCTGGGATGCCTGGGCTGCGTGCTTGGGACCTTGTCCGTCCCTTCAAAGGCCTTGATTAAGTTAATAACAGTGTTGGCTTTTATTGCCTCTATTATGGCGCGCTCTTCTGACCTCATTCTGAGTGCACGCTGGTGCACATGCGCGCTCGTCCTCAGAAGCACTGGGACCAGAGTGCGCACCACGTGATCCTTTGTGTGTGCTGGCAAACTCACAATGACGTAAACCTGCGTACTGTTCCTGTTACAAAAAACTCCAAACAACTTTATTTGTCAATCAAAATATTTACTTATACACTGTGTTGATTTCATTGTATTTAAATGGTTATTCAGCAGGTTGTGTTGAAATGAAGGGGTAAATAAGATAGATTTGTGGGAATTCTTTATATAGGAGAGCTTTATTTAAGCTCAATATTACTTATATAATTCTTCTCTTCTCTATGATTAATGAGGAAATATCATATAAATCCAATGATAATGATATACAACAAAAAGAGAAAATAATAGAATGTCTCCATATGGGAGATTGATGGTCCTGTCTAATGAAGTGTTACTTTGTGTTATAGGGAAAGAGGGAGTTGCGTAGGAGATAAAGGCATAGGAGTTTGGACAGAATGGATATAGTGCCGCCACGGCTTAATTAGTTCACATGCAACTATGCGGCTTAATTTTCAAAACCTTCAAAAACCTATAAGTACACTTGTGGCACTATGTCGTAGAGCATAAATGGCATATTTTATAACAAAACAAGGATAATCAAGGGTACACGCCTCACCACACTCAGGCTTAAAAAAACGAATCTTGAACAAAAGCATACTCACCAGCGGTGTCCTGTGTGAAAGTGTATGTAGTGTCCTCTAGTGTATGTAGTGTCGGGTGGCAGACCGTAAAAGGTCAACCTAGTTGTAAGTATAAGGAGCATTCGAGAGCCAATCGGACCAATCCTAGTCAGATCTATACACTGTGAGGTGGGCATAAAAATAATTAGATATTGGTTAAATAATCCAATAAATTCAGATAGGGATTTTAGCCAAAAACAAAGTTCAATGTATTGGTTAATAAGGATTTGTGTAGACCCACTCCTATGCCCTATAGGAACTGCTTAAGGTTGTCTTCATTCAAACCCATTGGTTATGTCTCTAGAGTACTTATCCACTTAGTTTCTTTCTGGAGTAACAGATTTTGTCTGTCACCTCCCCTACGAAGTTACTCCCGTTACATGGATGAAAACTGTTCTTTTTATATCACAAGCAGTATTGCATTGTTGTATTTATTGCAGGTTATTAGTTGTGATTTATTTTTGTGCATATATTTTCATATCAAGTGTAATTTAGGAAGATTGTAAGTAAGCATTGTTAATTTTAGTTTGTATAAATGCAATTTATTTTTTTGTATTTGACTCCATCTACATCTTTGTTATATATTGTCATGTGATGCAGCTGTAGACAGCACAAAAATGTTCATTCAAACCATAACACACCAAAGAATAGATGTAGTCTTAATATGAAGGATAATAGATCAGAGACAACATGGGTTTACTTCAGGAGATCATGCCAAACTAATCTTATTGATTTTTTTGATTGGGTAACTAAAATTATAGATCAGGGTGGTGCAGTAGACATTGCTAACCTAGATTTCAGTAAGGCTTTTGACACTGTTGCACATAGAAGGCTTATCAATAAACTGCAATCTTTTGCAAGTTTGGATTCCAATATTGTTGAATGGGTAAGGCAGTGGCTGAGTGACAGGCAACAGAGGGTTGTAGTCAATGGAGTATATTCGAAGCTTGGGGTTAACACCAGTGGGGTACCTCAGGGATCTGTACTTGGACCCATTCTCTTTAATATTTTTATTAGTGATATTGCAGAAGGTCTTGATGGTAAGGTATGTCTTTTTGCTGATGATACTAAGATATGTAACAGGGTTGATGTTCCAGGAGGAATAAGCCAAATGGCAAATGATTTAGATAAACTAGAAAAATGGTCAGAGTTGTGGCAACTGACATTTAATGTGGATAAGTGCAAGATAATGCATCTTGGATGTAAAAACCAAAGGGCAGAGTACAGAATATTTGATATTCTGCCAACCTCAACATCTGAGGAAAGGGATTTAGGGGTGATTATTTCTGATGACTTAAAGGTAGGCAGACAATGTAATAGAGCAGCAGGAAATGCTAGCAGAATGCTTGGTTGTATAGGGGGAGAGGTATTAGCAGTAGAAAGAGGGAAGTGCTCATGCCATTGTACAGAACACTGGTGAGACCTCACTTGGAGTATTGTACGCAGTACTGGAGACCGTATCTTCCGAAGGATATTGATACCTTAGAGAGAGTTCAGAGAAGAGCTACTAAACTGGTTCATGGTTTGCAGGATAAAACTTACCAGGAAAGGTTAAAGAATCTTAACATGTATAGCTTGGAGGAAAGACGAGACCGGGGGATATGATAGAACATTTAAATACATAAAGGGAATCAACACCGTAAAGGAGGAGACTATATTTAAAAGAAGAAAAACTACCACAACAAGAGGACATAGTCTTAAGTTAGAGGGACAAAGGTTTAAAAATAATATCAGGAATAGTATTACTTTACTGAGAGGGTAGTGGATGCATGGAATAGCCTTCCAGCTGAAGTGGTAGAGGTTAACAGAGTAAAGGAGTTTAAGCATGCGTGGGATAGGCATAATGCTATCCTAACTATAAGATAAGGCCAGGGACTAATGAAAGTATTTAGAAAATTGGGAATACTAGATGGGCCAAATGGTTCTTATCTGCCGTCACATTCTATGTTTCTAAAAGCACTGAGAATTAATAGTTTAGCAATATCTTTCCCCAGTGTAAGTGAGTTACAGATGCTGTGTATGCTACGAAGCATAATGAACAGATTGTTCTGCAACCAATTTTTGGGGGAATTTCCAAAATGTTTCAAGAATGCTTTGCTTATAAACAGAAGACAAACTGTGTATTGACTGTTTCTTGGAAGCAATTTAATAAGTTATAAATAAATAGTTTACATTGTATTAATTATCACTTTTTATGTATGGTACTTTTTGCTTGTCCAGTTTATATAGTTCTTGTATTCTATTTTTGTGACGTTTAAGTAGAAAGGTAGCTGTAAAGAAACATAGGAATCCTTCCTATCCTAACACAGTAAGATACTGTCGTGGGGGAAAAGAGGCTTTTCAAAAACAAGATTAAAATACCTCTACTATTTTGGCATCTGATATGCAATTTGGATTTCAGGTCACCGCAATTCACTGTTTACTTAATAAACCCCCAAATTACCACCCTGGGCTATTGTGCCTATACATCCCAGGTAACAATTGACTCCGAAGTTGTAGTTGAATCAGCAAGCTTTTATTAATAAAGCAGAATACAGATTTATAATGGTTGCATAAGAAGTGCATCAAGTACCCTTTTAAAGTCACTTGTTAAATTGGAAGCACAACTTTTCTAGGCAGTGCTACATATTTTTATATAGCAACTGGATAGAATGGATCGTGACTCAACGATATATACCCTGCCCACCTCAATAATATGAGAGCAACCCCTGACGAAGGTGCACACGTTAGTGCACCGAAACGCGCGTCAGGCATTATGTTCTGAGTGGGTGATGGGCCCCTATCACCCGTGCACTTGGGATGTCTGTTAATTTAATAGCGTTTTCAATTATTCTCTAACTCTTTTTATTATGACTCTACTAACTAGCTAGCTTAACAGGGAGAGAGGCTTTTTATCTTGCTGTCCAACAAACTTTCTAATTAACCTTTTGTTAGGACTGTATGTTACTCCTTAGATATTGTCTATTGGTCTTGGACACCCCCACCAATAAGGTATTTACTCTAACCCTGTATATTTATGTTAATCTAGATTGGGGATAGGACACATCCTGGGCTAAAACTAGCAACCAAATAAAGCTACCATTAGTTTAATCAATTTACTGGATGACCCTATACTCCCATTATTAGTTAGTGGAGAAGCCTTATAAGGCAAGTCATTTTCTCACTTCGTTTCTAGTTTTGGGACACGTGTGTGTGTATATAAGTACATTTAGTGCTGGTCCAGCTCAACTTAAGTTATTTAAACAAGATACTTAAAGGACCACTATAGTGCCAGAAAAACAAACCAGTTTTCCTGGCACTATAGTGCCCTGAAGGTGCCCCCACCCGCAGGGTCCCACTCCCGCCGGGCTGAATGGGGAGGAAGGGGGTTAAACACTCACCTTTCTCCAGCGCCGGGCTCCCTCGGCCTGGGGACTGTCCTCCTCCTTCGGTCGTCACTGTGTGAGTTTTATTTCACCTATTTTTATGTATGATTTATTTTATTCAGTGAACACTATTTGTTTTCCATTTTATCTTTTGTAGATCACTCTGCTTGCCTTGTGTTCAGCTACTGTGTTGTATTATATGTGTGTTCACAAATATTTGATTGTTTGGTTTATGACCAAGAATAAGAATTTTTTTAGATTGAAGTTTACCAGCAATTATTACTATTCTTATAAGATGAAGCTAGTTAGTGTCTACAAGCAATCTGATGGTATTATGTGTTGATGATGAAATCTAATGCTATCTAATAATGTATTTTCTGTCCAGGTTTGCCTCGGTCTCGCAGCCAGACTTGTCTTCCTGAGTTACTTAGATTCCTAGGACAAAATGTTCATGCTCGGAAAAACAAAAACGTAGACATCCTTTGGCAGGCTGCAGAGGTAATTTATTATTCCACTGAAAATGTATGTTGGTTAGTTAGATTCCCTTTTTAGTAAATGACCCCATATTAATTAATAATTAAAGGGGCAGGTTATGTACTATAACCACTGCTTGCCTGTGCTGTTATTAGGGTGCAGACGCCATCCTCTGGCTCAGTTCTCTAGGTTTTTAAGCAGTTTAACTAATAGCAGTGATACATAAAGCATCCAAGACTTGGCTCACACTCGCTGTATCACCAATGCGGAAGTTCTATTTCTGCATTAGAAATATCTTGTTATGATGGTTAGGTTGCCCTTTGAGATACGTTACATTCTAAATTACTGCAAGACTTTAAAAAAAATAAATAAATGTTTTATTGTGTTATAAAGGTATGCAGACGACTAAATGGTGTGCGATTCACAAGCTGTAAAAGTGCAAAGGACCGCACTGCTATGTCGGTGACACTGGAGCAATGCTTGATTCTGCAACATGAATATGGAATGGCCCCACAGGTGTTTACACAAGCTCTGGAGTGTATGCGAAGGTAAGGAAAATATTGCTTGCTGCGCATAATGGCTGAATTCAGAACTAGGTGAACTCCAGATGTGTTATTTCCCAGTGAAAATCGTATTCAAATGTTCAGTTTTTCATTGATATTTATAACTGAATTGAAGAAATAGCTTTTGTTCCTCTAGTTGGCATTAATCAGTTTTTGTTTTTTAATTTATTTATTTTTGAAATCCATCTAATGAGAAGTCTTTTAGTATGTGTTAAACTGAAAACAAAGATGATTGAGGGGGTGGGGGGCATATTTTATTGTACATGATTGGATACAACCGGCTCATTGGTCACCTAAAAGTACCAATGAGAGTTATACAGGCTGCCAAAATAAGATTGATGTGGGTCAGAAAAACATGTCTGGCATTTCTTGCCGTAATATGGGAACGCATCTGCAGATTGCACTCGTTCTATACTCTTACCCTGTTGAGGCACCTAGCTATCCCAAGCCACTCCTGCTACATGAATGTTCCCTAACCGCGTCATCACATGTCCGTATACCATCACAACATCCATATTCTGTGTCCTGAAACAGCAGTAGTGTTACTGTGGAATAAAAAGCTTTACAAGAAGAGGAGACTTATATAGTAAGTGATGAGGATAATATTTAATTACATATTTTAACAAAGCGAAGGTTAATAAGCAGCTTTCAGGTCCACTGTCTATGTAGTTCTTCGTTGCTTCTTAGGCTTGTTCTTTACATCCATGTTCTCTAAACTCACCCTAACCTCTTTTAGTATAATAAGCATATTTGACCCTTTCTTGCTGTAGTTTTTTTTCTCTAATAGATTGTAGATTTGCGCTTCCTTTTGGATTATCTTTATAAAATATGGAATCTGCAAGACGTTCAAATGTTGATATTTTGGCTAAAAGCAGGCCTGACAAGCCTCTCCCCTCAAAGTTGTAACACTACAAATTGCACAATTCTTTGATGACAGGGAATTGTGCGTTTTTAGTCTGGGGTAACAATTCAACACCTCTGGTGTATATTGTGTGTCATTTGATGGTTAAACATTAGTGTGTGTATTTACCAGAGTCCCCAATTTATCTGTTCACTATATAGAAATCTGCCCTCACTGATCATTCCTGGGTTTTTATAAATGACAATTTACACTGGTTTAAAGCATAGGCTTTTAAAATATATATATATATATCTCCTATTATTCAGCAATGTTCATGTGGTCAATTAAAAACCAAAAGTCTATACGAAGTTCATGTAAAATGTGAGGCAGATAATGTATAATTGCACTCAGGATTCTTTAAAAAAATAAAATTAAATCAGTTGAGGAAAATATGTGCTAGTTTGATGCTACCATTTGGTTATAAAGTAATTACCCAACAGAGTCGTTTTAATCTATGGAGTATTAACCAAAGTGTAATTTACCTACACGTGACATGCAGATTCTAAAACACTTTCTATCACTATATCAGAAATAAACCACAATAATTAAATAAGAGTACAACCTTTTTCATGTATCAGAAAGCATGTATAATGTACTGTGCTGCCCAAGGGAGATGCCTTACTGCCTCTAGCAGCATGTAACACCATCACCAGCACAGGAGTATTCTGCTGGTGCAATGAGGTCTACAGAACTCTTTTTGTAGATCACATTTTTCACAATAATGCCAGCCTCTTCCTCAGAGTTTGGAATTTATTTAGTGTCGTATGACAAATCATAGCACAATAAATCAACTGGTTTCCAAGCCCTATTTTTAACTACAAATCTATACCTGCATATACACCAATAGTGCCTCGTTAAACAAAACGAAAAACATACCTCTAACACATCCACTTTGATATATAGGTATATAACATATATTCTGCATATAATTGGCACAAATGCTCACTTCTAGAGACAGCACTACAAATCATGGGGCCTTGACTTTGTATTGTGTTAATGTATATAGTATGGTCTTTAAAGTGTGCTGCTTGGCTTACAAAGTTGGGTCTGAAGTTCCACCAGCAATATATATTTACTGGGTCTCTGTTGACGTTTTGCTTGCAGTGGCTTTATTTGCAGCTTCAGTTTTGAACATTCCAAACCGCTTAACACTAGCTTCACGAAAATATAACCAAGGGTTGTAGACACAGGAAACATGTACTCTTTGTTTTTATACCATCACTTATTGAGATTAACCTTTTAGCTTTCACAGTAAACATAAAGCTTTTGTTACAAACTATTTTGCATAGTTTGGCAGTATCTTTATTGTTTGATGAAAGGGTCAAATCCAATATTGGTGGTTCACGCTCCGCTTGCTTTGCAGATGGTCATACCTTCATAGCATGTTAATGCATGGCAGCATGGACTGGTGGCTCTCAGACCCAGGAGCCAAATGGGAAAACCATCAAACTTTTCATTTTGGTTTCTTGTTTATTTTATTCTTAGATTTCAATACTTTCTTCTTACACTATTCTTTTTTTTCTCTCTCTCTCTCTCTCTCTCCTCTTTCCTTTTTTCTTATTCTGTAATAAATTCTGTAATAAATCACCTTTACATGTGCTTTGACTTCAAAAATTTTCTTGTCATTCTTGTATTTTGCCATCTCTTCCTGCTGTTTTATTGTTTCCATTAACTTTATTTATTTTTTTTTTACCTTAATTCCTTTTTGCTGCCCTCCTACCCCAAAACTGTATCCTCTTTACAGCATTGGAACACGAGAAATAGTCACCCAGAAGAACTTGTGTGGCTTGGTTCCCATCCGAGACTTTAGGCTAGACCCTAGTCTTCTGTACTCTATCCCTCTGTTAGCTCTAAGTCCAAATCTACTCATAGTGTGGATGTTCCTCAGCATAGCTTATCTTGTGGCCAAATTTCGTTGCAAATGAAGACACAGCAAAAGACTTATGCCTGGAACAATGAGGCTTGTTTCATTACTAGGGAAGGAACATGTCACCGCAATGATGAATTTCTATTTGCCTTACAACTTAAAATTTCCAGTTGAACTAGTGTTCAAACCTTGAGGCAGCCCTGTTTGATTGAACCGTGACTAAGTCTTGGACATATGTCATTTCTAACTCCAACTTACCTCATGTCCTTGATGCTGCTTTGTATATGAAATTCGCACTGTTACTCTTGTATAGATCAGTAATAATGTTACAAAAGTTATTTTTGTTTTTTTTTCTTCTTCCTTTTTTTTATATCTTTGTGCCATCGATATCAGGCATGATGATGTGTTTAAGAAAATTAGAGAAATTATTAGCATTTTTTTTGTATCAGCAAAACCTTTTTAATTGTGATGCTGCTTTCCTTCATCTTTAAAGCCATAGGTGTTAGATTGCAAAACATCACACATTTATTTTTTAACTAGAGCAGAAAATATTTTTAATCATTACCCCCTGTAGCATATTACTAGCAAAAACTATAAATATGAAGGAAACCCCGACTTTCCATTTGAATGCATGAGTCTTTTCTAATCTATATTTTTATGTAAATTTTTTTTAAGCAAGTAAAAGCATCTTTTCAAATGTTTTAACAATTTTTGATCTTCCGCACACCTGCTCTTTCCTTGCCTTTAAATATACGATAACACAGTTCTATGATAGTTCTTCCACTGTCCAGTTGTGCCCCTGCTTGAATCACTTGTTATGGGGTCCGCGCTGGTCGTCGGAGCCTTGCACCTTTACAAAGAATCCATTATTAAACATCTTGACCGATGATGTTGACATGGATATGTGATGTAGTAGTGGGTTCCAGAAAGTGCCTTTTGCACATAACTGCCGGATATCCAGCTATTGTATAATACATTTTACTATATATACATATATAAACTCAAACTATTTTAGTCAAATATTTTATGGTCTATAATTGTGTAACTACCAAAATGAAAAAGGCCAAATCTGTTTACACTTCAGAATGCCAGATTTGTATTTCCTTTTATTTATGCTTAATTTGCATTATGGCTTGTTGGGATCTGTAAGGGTCCTTGTTCTGTACCATAATGATTTGTCCTTATATACCGTATTTCTAGTATATTAACCACACTTGATAGCCAAACAATATCTTGTTTTTTTCTATTTAAAATAATTAGTAGTAATGTAACCAGGAAAGATCATTTAGCTATAACTACTTTGCAATTACACTCTATGATTTAGATGTTTTGCAATTCATTGGTTCTCATTTACCTTAAAAGCATGAATGGCCGAATCAAACTTATGATTCTGACATAATGCCGCTTTGAATTTTAAAACCGCACTCTCACCTTTGGGATCTTCGAACGTTTTGTAAAAACCGTGTGGTGATATGGTGTCTGGTGTAAGGGGAATTAAACTGAAGTTCTCCCTCCACCTTCTGGCCCAGTTCCATCTTCAGCTCTTGGCAAATAAAGCCACCAGATACAGCATTCCTGCTGCATTCTTTAGCATGTAAAAAGGGAGTCATTGAAAGATCCCAGGAGACTGCAGGGTTTTCTATTTTCATTTATGTGCAATGAAATATCCCTGTTTGAAGCTTAATGTTTTTCGTGTTCATATTATGTTGGCATTTCAGAATTTTTCCAAAACATTCCATATGAGTTTTCAAAAGGTTCCATCTTGAAATAAGTCAAAAGTGACACTGCCACATTAACATACAACAGTGTGATAGTCAAGAGTTAAAGGGTCACTCCACACTGGAGCTGACTTCTATTTTAATTTTAAATAATTATATTCATAACAAATGTGTTTAAAAAGAAAAAAAAAATTTACAAAAACTTAGATACATGTCTTGTCTGTGTATCTTACCTACTGTTAGATCTTCACAAACTAGAACATAGCTGACACCTGTCCGTCAATCCTGTCTATCCCAATATTTTCAGTGGGTGTAAACCTATCCCATCCCATAACTTGTGCCTATCAGATATATTTAAGAAGAAATGTTGCCTAATGTGATTTAAGGGGCATATGCATGGTGCGCCTGGTCTAGTCCAATAACCTCTCATCTTATCTTAACTACAGGCTCTTTGCCAGGGTTCAACATTTCCACCGGCCAGTGGTGCGCGATATTTTACCACTGGTGAGTGTACCAGACTTGGCAAGTAACTTTTAAGGCCTGGCTAGTAGTGTAGGACTTGAATTTTTGAGTTCTGCACTTGCTACAAAATGGAGCTGACTTGTAGCTGAAAGCAGCCATGCTTACCCCATGATGTGGTGCTATTCACACAAAAAAGTCGCCTCTAAAGGACACCTAATCATTGTAACACTATGTGCTCATTGTATATGTTTTTTTCAAGGAAGCACACTGTCCAATTCTCCCTTCTGTTTTGGCTTTTGCTGTTTTTAAATTTAGGAACATAAACAAACACTCTGGGTTTAGATTTCACAAGTGCTTGAATTTTTAAGCTTTGCATTATCTATATAAAATAGAAAGTACTAAGCTACCAGCCCAGCCTTGGAAGTTACTTGCCACTGCAAGCCTGGAGGGTCCATAGCAGATGGAATTTCTCTTTGCTAGTGGAAAGTGGAAATTTTGTGCCAGCATAACGCATTTAAAATGATATAAATAACCAAGCTAATATAGTATATCTATTTTTGGAATCGCTATGTGTGCAATAAAGTTTTTCCTTTGCGCTAAAGCCCAGGCTTTCTGAAACCTAGCAATCCTCCTGGATATGCACAACAGTCACTCTGAAACCTTGTGGATGACCAGGATTGACTAAGAGGCCTCAACCTTCTTGTTACTGCAGAAGTTGCAAATCCTGGATATTTGCAATGAGTAAAAGTGACTTCTATCTGTATTTAACTATTTTACTTGCCCATTTTAATGCATTATTTTGCATTAAAATAAAAAGGAAGGACCTCCTACAAACAAAATTGTATCTTTAAAGTGCCATAGGAATAAAAAAAAAAATACAGCTGCCCATATCATTCCAGACCAATATAACAGAGGCAGGGGACAGTCAGCCCCCCTGGCTGAAATACACCAAAACGTTAAAGGAAAAAGAAAGCCTTAATTTCCCCGTACATCTAAGTACAATATTTCTGGGAATAGGGATATCTCCCACAACCATTTCCCTAATTATTAACTTGCTAAATCCATTACTGTCAAATCATCAAGTTATCCTCTTTTCCCCATTAAAATAGGTATTTTGAAATTATCTGCTGCAGCTAGTAATTAAAACACAAATATCTTCTGTATAGTACTATTTTTTCTCTTCTGTTAAATACTAATACTATAGTATTTAACAGAAGAGAAAAAAACAGGCAGCAGTAAACAATACAAGATTTCCCAGACCTTGAGGGTGGGTAAAATACAACAAGAAACAGAGTAAACCGCGTCCAAGCTGTATGTACAGAATTTTATACGTACATAGGTCTTCAAGGGGTTATACACAATGGACCTCAAGAAAACTAAGAAATAAAGACAAAATAATAGTGCAATACAGTATATATAATGTATATGTTGTAGATAATCTCGTGTCACTTCCACTCACATTTTATTGAGCTAACTTGGAGCTCTGCTGTGTTGCGCATGGACGGAACAATCCCTGTCTAAGGATATATAATGATGTGGTCACCATAATATTCTGTACATACACCTTGGACGCAGTTTACTCTGTTTCTTCTTGTAAATATTCTACATGTACCTGTAGTACACATAGATTACATCTATCAGAAGAGCAAGGTAATATCATTTGTTGGGCATATAAATAGCCACCACAACCATCCATGGGTGGGTATTCCACTGAATCCATCCTCCCAGGGCATCCCACATTGTTTTCTCATTGGCTGTACTGAATAATTTATTTATTACCGAATTGTATTTGATTTATTTTTTTAACTACTCACTTAATTTTTGGAACTTTATGAAGGTGTTAATTCTCGGGCAATTCATATTTGGATTGTTTGCAAAATGCAGATAAGTTTTAGTGCATTTTCACAGATTTTTGTTTTTCTTGATCTTTATTACCTCTATTTCATCCTAAAATTCAGGGCTTTATAAATGACCTTGTGTGTATTTGAGTGCAATATAGTTTGCATATATTTTATAATTGATTCTTTACAATTCTTTGAGTATGTGGCAGCGGCTCTGACAGTAAGTATCTTCATTACAAACCTCATACAGCCCAGCTGCATGAGTTAAGACATATCTTTTCGGCCATTTAATTAAGTTTATATTCTTGTGCGCTTCTTATATATACTTTACTTTTGCTTCATCGGATTTTTCCTCCTTATCCTTTTTGTTTGTCTATTACAAAGTAATAAAGCTGCTTACCCTTTTCATGCTTTACATGTGGAACCTGAATATACACTCACTACTATATTTTTATTCCACCAGAAACACTGCTGCATATAATGTTAAACTGCTTACCCAATGAGTTGTGTGTTTGTTATCCTGCTCGTACAACCTCCTAATTTTAATATGTGCTTTCCACCCACTCACTACCATTTGTTTGTTTTTAATTTTACTTTTCATTCAGTCTTTGTACAGCTGTTACCTTTTATGTTTTTTGTTTTTTTTTTGTTTTTGTTTTTCCCAACAGTGAGGGCTGTCGGCGAGAAAACACAATGAAGAACGTAGGATGTCGGAAGTATGCGTTTAACAGCTTGCAGCTGAAGGCATTCCCAAAACATTACAGGCCTCCTGAAGGAACCTATGGAAAAGTGGAGACATAGGATTCACAATCTCCTTTTTTTTAGCCTTTCTGCCGCCATTTGTAATTTCCCATTAGTTCCAATGTGTTAGGCTTAATTTATTTTTTTTGTTTTGTAAGAATTTACAAACACAACATCATACACAAACTGTGCATGAGAAAGAACATGGTAGTTTTGGCACTCCCCAACCCATCCCCATTTTTAGGAGTAATTACAGATTAAAAAGTCAACATGTGAGTTACTATTGATTGCAAAATTACCATCCAAGTCCATGATATGATGGAACAAAATGGCTTATTTGATCTACTGTTATTTGTCTTTATGTAGTTTCTGAGGTTACTGCTCAAAGGATTTGCACCAAATATGTCTTTTACTCAATGCTGAAATCTTCTCCAGTGGAGACCTTATTGATTCACAGCATGTCAAATAGAGGCTGCACTTTGTAATATTAAAAACAAGAAAGTTTTGTGTTTTGTTGTTTTTTTTTTGTATTTTCAGCCGTTTAGATTTTGTTCTGAAAATAGAAAAATGTTTTAAAGAAAAAGTCAAGTCTGCATTTTTAATGTGTTTAATGGTAAGAGGAAGGTTAATATTTTATGTCAATCTCTGCTTCTGTCTACCTGTTGTGTATTGTGATATTTTCTTACAATATAGACAACTTCGGTTTATTATTGGCCAGCAGGAAATTGCTCTAAAGGATATAAAAAGGTTTTTATACATTTCTAGTGATACAAACTCTGTCAGTCACTGATACCCACTGTGCACCTTTATCTTCATCTATTATAGATTGAAGAGAGGAAATCTGCCAGGTTCCCAGTATTTATTAATTTCATGTAAAATCAGGTGACTCTTACAGTAGCTGTAAGACTCTTAGCTGCTACCTGTTGGTTTGGGTTAACGCTGATTATGTTTTGAGTGAACGCCTGTCATGTGAAAGCCTTATCGAAACTTTTACTTCAGTCATTGAGGCAAGAGTAAAATTAAAACATTAGTTTCACTTGAGATCTCTAGGATATGAGTGCTTCTTCGAAGGTGGGAGTGCAGAATATATTGCCAGCACTCTATATTGAATTAGAGGGACACCCCACTGCCGCTCAAATCATTTTTTTTTTTTTTTTTAAAGTAAGAAGATATACACCTTCCCTCCCCCCCTGCCCAGACTTTCTGCGGCTGTCCAATCACAGACTTGCCAAGGCACATGCTCTGCACAATTGCTGCCTCTTGAATTTAGCTCTACTGAGCTAACCAAACCATGAAGTAACAGGACCTGTTGTCTGCTAAAAGCCAGGGTGGGGTTACAAGATTAATTTATAAAAGTGCCAGTTTCAATTGAAATATGCTCTTTTTGTAATTGGTGTGTGGGGGGTGGAGGGGGGACTGTAGTGTCCCTTTAACTTCAGGGTTTAGCATGTTTTTGTTTATTCTCCATTGTTGTCTTTTAGCTGCTCTGCTTCTTATTCTTAACTAGATTTTTACCTTTCCGAATTTGCTCAGAGATGCAAAAGGTTTTTACCAAAATTAAAGCCTATATGCACCCCCAAATATCCTTTAATTGGAGAGCTTAAAAAAACAGGGTGTGTCTGCTAGGAAAAACACAGTATGCCAGCGTGGAGGGAGGCATTGCCAAGTAAGGTAGAGATTAAACAATTTTATATGCTTTAAAGGGTAGCGAAACACATTAACATGAAGAACACTTGCCATAAAGACAATGTATTAGTCATTCTCTGCTTGGATATAGTATCAATTGTCAACTTGAATGTGTTGGAAAACAATATATTTGAAAGCCTAAAATGGTTATTATTCATTAAATATGCATGGAAACCCATTTCCAAATAATCCAATCTATAATTAGTACAAGCACTGGAAATAGATATCAACCTGTTTTATAAGCTTTTCTAGACCTAAGCTTTGTGGCAGGGTGCTCAAAAATTGCAAGAACAGGAAACTGTTGTTTAGACGCTTTACGATGTATTGTGCTCTGGTGGCAATGCTTAATGCATAAATTTATAATTCCTACAACGAACCCGCATTGGTCAAAACCTAACCGGGAAACTTAGAGTCCTGCAATATAAGAGCCGCAACTTGCATGTGAATTAATCATCGTTTTGACATGCGTTGCATTTGAACAGTCAAGTAAGAGACATTTTCAGACAAAATGTCTCATCTTGGCAAACATGCCTTCTGTTAATAAAGTTAAGTTTCCAGTTTTGTTTAGATACATACCTTAATCACTATAGTGCCAATAGCCTGGGTGACATTTACTCTAATGCACTTCGTGTCCCCTGGAAATCCATAGCTATTGGGTGGCCCTAACAGCATGGGCAACCCGATGGGCCCTTTCACGTGTAGCCCTGGCGGTTTTACCGTCGCAGCTGCGACCCCTTTAGGTACGCCACTGGAAACAGCCATAAACCCAGTAGGTGAAGAGAGCATATTGTTGCCTTTCATGTTATTTTCAAGATTCAAATATTACAACACTTTTGTAGTTTTGATCAAGCCAAGAAAACTTTTTTTTCCCTCCAAATATGAATAGGCATGTCGTAAAGATAGCAAAACGTGTATTGCATTAATTTTACCTGTGCGTATAAGCCAGTATTTCAACAGTCATTGGTGGAAACTGACTGTAGTGTGGTTTTAATAAATTAAATACAAATTGGCTAGAGAACATATACTATAGTTTCAAAATGTTATACGGGGGCCTGTCAGTTAATTGCTTTTATTTGTTAAAGTGCTGGCCAATACGATTCTGTTAAAAATAAAGTCAGAGCAGAAAAAAATATCATTCCCAACATTAGTCCATTTCCCCACCCAGACAATTGTTCCATGTTACTGATAGTTTATAGGATTATGGGAGTTGAGTGGAGATGGTCTTTATACTTATGATATAACATTACACTTAATTTCTTTGAAACATAAGTTTTGTACCATTTTAATTCAATTATTTTTTTTGTATCTAAAAATATGGAAGTATATGCTAGAAAGAATATATTTTATTTTAGTCTATTCGATATAGTTGTTGTGTCAACATTTTATTTGCACAGAGTATGTATTGTTTAACAAGTTCTCCTAACATTAGCCATCAATCCGGTAACACAGCAGGAAACACAATATAAAATTAGTCGAAGAGGAGGATATAAAATAAAATCTGAAAGATCTACTATAAAACACATGTTGTTACAACTGTTAATGTATCCAGCTGTAGAGCAGCTTAATGGTCGTACTGATACAGTAAAAAAAACATAGTGGTATTCTCTTCAAACCCTTTCAGCCTTCATTACTGTAAATGGAGGTTGTCCATTTTTTTTAATTGTACATTAAGTCAGCGGTATAATATATAATTTCTCTGATTTATTATTATGCAGTCATTTGTCATGTTTGCGTTTGTAAAGATATTGTATAATAAACCCACTTTTTGTTGATGCATTTCTACTTGCCAAGCACTGTACACTGTTTATTTATTTTGGCCAGTATTCAAGATATGGTTGCTGTTTTTGTAGTCTACCTTTTAAATGTCCCATGTAATGCTGTAAATGTGCTAGTCTTCTTGGATGAAATAAAGAACTGACAGATGCTCTATAACCTGTATCTCTATTTCTTTGCCTCAAGATTATTATTATTATTTTTTTGCACTCTAACCTGTGCTAAAATAAACCGATCAGTTGTATTTCTTCTTTTTAAGCAAATGAAAATGATTGTGTTCTCTTGGAAACATTTTGGAAAAGGAATGTACTGTTTAAGGATATGTCATATTTCCTAACTTTGTCAGGAGCTAATCTGGGACTGGAGTGAGCAGGCCAGGAAGTGAATGGTTGCCAGACTGACTCCCAGGCTGGACCAACTGCTAAAGTCCAGCACAGAGCAAGCGCTGCTAATGATACACTTGTTGGAGGCTGTTCCTTGTGTGACCAGATTCAGGAGACCAAAAATAACACAGGACAGGACCCAGAAATCGTCATGGTGTCCCAAGTCCAGAACTGTAAGGAATTATGCTGTAAATATCAACTATTTTGTTTATTAAAGGGACCCTCTAAGCATGATGATGATGATGAGGCTTGTTAAAAAAAAAAAAAAATCATGCAAGTTTCAAATATGAAAAGAATTAGTTAATGTAACATCATGCTGTCTTGAATCTGCCAGACACGTGAGCCCTACAAGGGCTAATGAAATTGTTGTAAACATGTAAGTGACAACCAATATATACCTTGCAAACAATTGAAGGTAACACGAGCGACTTAGACTAAACCAGATGGCATGAATATGAAAATACCAGCAAATGACATCAACCATAAATTCATAGCATTAAGACATATAGCAAAACTCTAATAATGCAGAAACTCTGGAAAGTAAGTGAATCATGAACATGTCACATGTATACACCCCTGTTGCCTGAAAAGAGCCTGGAGACAGATGAACGTAGATAAGTGATTAATATAGCGAGGGTTAAATTTACAAACCAACTTATATAAGGGAAATAATAGAGTAGAAAGGGTTGAGAACCGGAAAAGTATCAATACTGAAGAAAACAAAAAATTTGCGTAACTAGTATCCGTATCAACAAGAATATACGATGAAAAGTATCTACAAGGATCATAACTGTGAACAATTCAAGCTAACCTGTGTATGAGAAGCCAGCCAACAACCTGTAATTAGTAAACCTAAACCAAAGTAAACCTTTGTTAGCTGATGTCTCCCATGAGGGTTGTAGTTAATGTAATTACAGTAAATGTATATACAAGTTAGTTTATATTTGTGAACCATATGTGTAGGCCCAAGTTGGGCTTGATATGATTGATCCAGTCAATAGCGACACTTAGCCATGTAGGGGGCCAAGACATATAATAGAAGTCGATATGTTCCAGTAAGAGGCCTAATACCAGAATCTGAAGAAGGCATCACTATGACGCTACGTATTAATGAAATGCTGAATATGATAGTAATGAAATTCGCCCTGAAAAAAAACAAACATACAGTTAGTAGAAACCGATTAAATCAGCCGTGGCAGCCCCGTCATGGCGACTTCTAAGAGTACAAGGTAGGGCCTGCTCAACCTAAAGATTACATGTTTTAATATAATAATGATGTCACAATATGTCTGATAGGTGTAGCATCGCAACTTATCTATATTCTAATTCACCAATTGGTGTAAAAACCTTCAGACAGAAATTCGGATAGCATGACAGAAAGTCAATATCCCGTTGGATATCTGAACGTCCAGACGCACATACACGAATGCGTAGTCAGTGTCCGATTGACGGCATGGATCGAGAATGTATTTCTAGTCTTTCCAGTCTCTCATTTAATTACCCCCTAGAGGACAGGAGTGCTGAGAACATTGTATGGAGGTTGGTGTTGATCGAGCAACTCTCGCCTACTCCAGCATCAGCATTGTCCGTGTTGGTATGCGTGAGCCTGAACAGTTCTGCTGGGAAAGGAACGTTGCGTCTGCATAGCTCAGCTGTAGTATGAGGAATGGTCAATGACCTGATAGAACCTGATAGGTGTCCCCTTTTCATGTAGGTGTAATGGACCAGACTGGAGTACTGGAGATTGACATGTCATCACTTTCTTACAGGGATCTGAGACATACTGCAATATATTAATAAGTAGCTTGGATCCGGATCGTTTTGCTGGCTAACTAGTGCCAAGTGGCGAAGCAATTCACTAGGTTGGTGACAGGTGAGGCCATGCTAGTTGCCAAGTGGCTTGAGAGGCTCTCTCTATGCTTTAGCGTGAGGGGATTTGTGGCCACGAACGTTGTGGCGGGGTGTTGGCCTCTCGTTGACATTTAAATCATGAGATAGATTGGGTGTGACAAATGAGGCCCTCTCTATGCCACTGTGCGAGGCGGCTAACTATGTTTTGGCCCGGGGGGGGAGGGGAGGCGGGGCGTAATACCTTATGCGTGGAGGATGGGTGTTGGCCTCGTGGGACCACTAACTCCAAGGCAGAAATGCCAGAAAATTAACATTTATTGGTCACCTAGATAACTATAGAATGTAAGCTTGTTTGAACAGGGTCCTCTCCAACCTATCGTTCCTGTAAGTTTTTTGTAATTGTCCTATTTATAGTTAAATTCCCCCCTCTCATAATATTGTAAAGCGCTACGGAATCTGTTGGCGCTATATAAATGGCAATAATAATATAAGCCAGTAAAACCTACTCATTAAAAAGGTCTAAATTGCGGGGGAGCCATTGTGGCTAAAAACTTACCTGAATTCGTATAAGAGTTTGTGTACAGGTGATACTCGAAAAATTAGAATATCGTGCAAAAGTTCATTTATTTCAGTAATGCAACGTAAAAGTGGAAACTAATGTGAGATAGACGCATTAAATGCAAAGCAAGATAGTTCAAGCCGTGATTTGTCATAAGTGCGATGATTCTGGATTACAGCTCATGAAAAACCCAAATCCACAATCTCAATAAATTAGAATATTGTGAAAAGGTGCAATATTCTAGGCTCACAGTGTCCCACTCTAATCAGCTAAGTAAGCCATAACACCTGCAAAGGGTTTCTGAGCCTTTAAATGGTCTCTCAGTCTGATTCAGTAGGAATCACAATCATGGGGAAGACTGCTGACCTGACAGTTGTGCAGAAAACCATTACTGACACCCTCCATAAGGAGGGAAAGCCTTAAATTGTAATTGCAAAGGAAGTTGGATGTTCCCAATGTGCTGTATCAAAGCACATTAATAGAAATTTATGTGAAAAGGAAAAGTGTGGAAGAAAAAGGTGCACAAGCAGCAGGGATGACCGCAGC
The DNA here is from genome assembly GCA_933207985.1 of Pelobates cultripes. NCBI lineage: Eukaryota > Metazoa > Chordata > Amphibia > Anura > Pelobatidae > Pelobates > Pelobates cultripes. The sequence continues at coordinate 265,899,686 of OW240912.1, forward strand.
CTGGAGAGGATTGTCGGGAAAAGGCCATTCAAAAGTGTTGGGGACTTTCACAAGGAGTGGACTGAGGCTGGAGTCAGTGCATCAAGAGCCACCACACACAGATGGATCCCGGACATGGGCTTTAGATGTCGTATTCCTCTTGTCAAGCCGCTCCTGAACAACAAACAACGTCAGAAGCATCTTACCTGGCTAAAGAAAAACAGACCTGGTCTGTTGCTCAGTGGTCCAAAGTCCTCTTTTTGGATGAGAGCAACTTTTGCATCTCATTTGGAAACCAAGGACCCAGAGTCTGGAGGAAGAATGGAGAGGCACACACTGTGAGATGCTTGAAGTCCAGTGTGAAGTTTCCACAGTCTGTGTTGATTTGAGGAGCCATGTCATCTGCTGGTGTTGGTCCACTGTGCTTCATTAAGTCCAGGGTCAACGCAGCCGTCTACCAGGAGATTTTGGAGCACTTCATGCTTCCTTCTGCAGACGAGCTTTATGGGGATGCTGACTTCATTTTCCAGCAGGAACCTTCCCACACTGCCAAAAGCACCATAGCCTGGTTCAATGACCATGGGATTACTGTGCTTGATTGGCCAGCAAACTCGCCTGACCTGAACCCCGTAGAGAATCTATGGGGCATTGCCAAGAGAAAGATGAGAGACATGAGACCGAACAATGCAGAAGAGCTGAAGGCCGCTATTGAAGCATCCTGGTCTTCCATAACACCTTAGCAGTGCCACAGGTTGATAGCTTCCATGCCATGCCGCATTGCGGCAGTAATTGAAAGGCTGGATGGTGTTAGAAAGTGAGGGAACGCAAAAGCAGCAGACGAGAGAACTGCAGGTTTAGCTAGCTGTTTTAGATTATACCCCAATGAAAATTACATAATTAAATGCATGCAAGCTGTCCTTTGGGGCATATCTACTAAACAGCAAATTACCAAACAATGTTAACCCAATGAGTACCTGAATACACAGAGGTTAGACAAACATTAAAATGTAGGATGACTTTCTGAAATGCTTATGATAGTGTTATGAATTTGAGGTCATTTAGTAAGAAGATTTAAGACATTTGGAAGCTATTTCTCTCCCCTTTAGAGAAAATAAGGAATTTTACATTTATGTGTACAGAGAACCTACATACAAGTTTAGATTTTATTTCCTTTACCACATGTATAGGCCAGGTTTGGGCCTGACATAAATTTAGACAGTCAGTTGCAACACCTAGCAACATAATTACTAAACAATGAAGGCTCAAAAAGTGCACGAATACACAGGACAGACAAAGAAAACTTTAAGATGTAGAGTGAAACATTAACTTGCAGGGTGACTAACTAAAATGCATCTGATAAAAGTAGATATGACCTAGTGTGGGCCAAATACAGTAAGCAGAATGAGGCATCGCTGCCAAATACAGCCAGCAGAATGAGGCATGCCACGTACGATTTGAAATAGGCTGAATTTGCGTTACTATCCGAATAGCTGAACAAACAAACTTATGGTTTTGTTGAAAAAAACAACAGTTATAGAAGCCATGGCTGGGCTGGACGCGGCAGTGCCCCATGAGCTGCTAGTGAGGCGGCTATTTACTAGAGTGAGGTAAAACAAATTCTTGCGATACTTGGATCCCCTGCTGATTTTGAACTGACAAAGAAATAATCAGTCTATAATTTTAATGGTAGGTGTATTTTAACAATGAGAGAGAATTAAAAAAAACATAAAAATCCAGAAAAACGCATGTCAAAAAAGTTATAAATTGATTTGCATGTCAATAAGTGAAACAAGTATTTGACCCCTTTGACTAAGGGGGATTGGGAGGTGCGATGAGGCTACTCTCACCTCGGAGATGCAGGCCCAGCTGAGTGCTCCCTGCAGTATCTTGCCTTCTGCTAGAGTCTAAGACTGTGAGTGCACAGTGGTAAACAAACCTGGTGTGTTGAGTTTTGACTGCCCACTCCTTGCAGGAATTTCCTGGAGCAGAAGCAGCGTGTAACATGGGAGGTGGAGTTATGGTCTGTTCCTCCTACTCCCACACAGAGAATGGATCCCTGCCAATGAGGAGCTCTCCGAGGGAGGGCACAGGAAGATTAATACCCATCACTTCTGTCCAGCACAAACTGCACAAAAAATAGTAAGTAAATGATAATGGGTCACTATGGTTGGGAGGAAAGTACAGTGTGATGGAAAAGGGATTATGAGACAGTGTGATGGATGATGATGTGGGGAAGTGTCAGGTAGTTCATGCAGTGACCAAAGGGGTAAGGAATTGGGGAAAGATGGGGATTGAAAGTGAGAGATGGGTAAATATAAAAGAGACGGCTTGGTTAGAAATAGGGGAGATGCAGTTTGGAAAGTGTTCATATGGGGAGAGACAAATGGGATACAGGATAAGCTAGAAATGGTAGGGGGAGAGACACAAGTATGGAGATGTGTGTGCAGAGCATGAGTTACAGTTATAGCAAAGAATAGGTGAAAGATACCAGTGAAGGGAGGCTGGTTAATAGATGGATGGAAATAGACAAGTGGGAATACGAGTAGAATGATAAACATTGGGGAGTAATGGAGGAGACACAAATGAGCAGAAATAATGGCAAAAGATATGAGGACACAAAACTGGGAGAAAAAAAATAAAATGCATGCACATTTTCAGTCTCTGCATTTCCATGCACACAACACCCAAACATTAGTTACAAACATACATAATTTCATCCATATATTTACACGTGTAGAGACTGATATACTGATTTACTTTTAAACATCAGTAAGCCTCTAGCATGTAAGCTCATCGAGCAGGGCCCTCAACCCCCTCTGTTCCTGTATGTCCAGTGCTCTGATCTCAATTATGTGTCTGTTAGTCCACCCATTGTACAGTGCTACAGAATTTGTTGGCGCTATATAAATAATAAAATAATAATAATAATAAACATGCACAATTGTGCTACTCAGGGCCGGACTGGGGATACGGAGCAGCCCTGGAAAAATATCTATGCCAGCCCCATAAGTCATTGTGTGATGTAGTGTGTGTGTTATATACATACACATATATATGTATATTTCTTTTTCTAATTCAAAATATTAGTCCTTTCAGGGTAATTAAATTATACACCAAAGCATACTCACATGCAGACACAGACAATCTTACTGATTCACACAAATAGGCTCATTGACAGACAAGGTTACTGGTACACACACAAATTTAGTACAGACAAGCTCACTGATGCGCACACAAGCTTACTACAGACAAGCTCACTGATGCGCAAACACTCTCCCTACAGACGAGCCCATTGACACACACATGCTCCCTACAGAAGAGCTCACTAACACACAGACTCACTACAGACAAGCTCACTGACACACACATGCTCACCACAGACAAGCTCACTGACACACATAAGGTCACTACAGACAAGCTCACGATCACACACATGTTTACTACAGACAAGCTCACTGCACACACATGCTCACCACAGACAATTTCAGACACACCCATGCTCCCTACAGACAAGCTCACTAACACACACACACACACGATACCTACAGACAAGCTCACTGGCACACATACAAGCTCACTCACTAGCAGGTGCACACACACAGAAGCTCCCTCACTAGCAGATGCACACACAGAAGATCACTCACTAGCAGATGCGCGCGCACACACACACATGCAGACAGCCACACACATGCTAAGCTCCGCCCCGCCGCAATATTTATTTATTTTAAATTGCCCACCATGTGTGAGCTGTGTCGGCCGCTTGCTCCCATGGCCGGCCGGGATTACAGGAGCTGATCACTGATGAATAAGGCTGTTAGCCCAGCCCCAGGTGCCACGGCCCACCGGGAAATTTCCCGGTATCCCAATGAGCCAGTCCGGCCCTGCTGCTACTAAGACATATTACTCTGAAATCACACACACTGACACTACAAACACACTGGTACTAGACATTAGCAGGGAACAGGGAGTGGGCAGGGGGCACTGTGTACATTTAACACACAGGGTACCTAAATGTTTATGGCCAGTCCTGTATGGAAGGGCAGGAAGAAGCACACAGTTACCCCACACACATATGAACACGTGCAGTAAGCCACATACAGCCACCTTACTTCTACTTCTACACACTCCTTTATAAAGGAACACTCCAAGCTCCTAAATTACCACAGCCTGTTGTAGTGGTTATAGTGTCAGGTGTCCCTTGGTGCCCTCTCAGAATGAGTAGTCAAACCACTTAGGAACATTTTGGCCATTTACCTGGGTCCAGTCAGGCACTTGCTGGCACAAAAAAACCCTGCTGTCACAAGATTTTTTCACTAAGTTTGACTGTTGCGTAGGACTGCGCTCATTGGCAGAGAGCAGGCAGCTTTCAACCAATAAGCTGGCCCCACACAGTAGAACATAGCTCAGTGGAGCTGATGGAAACTCCAGGACCAGGAGAGGCGGGACGCAGGTAAGTTGTCAACCCTTCCTTACTCTGGATGCAACTCCAAGACAATCTTGGCACTATAACCATTAATGCGGGCTGGACTGATTATGGAGGATGTACTGACTATGGAGGTCTGTAATAATTATTCTCTTTATATGAAATTTAAAGGGACACAATAGTCACCCAGACCACTTCACTCAATGAAGTGGTCTGGGTGCCAGGTCCCTCAGGTTTTAACCCTTCACATGTAAACATAACAGTTTCAAAGAAACTGCTATGTTTACATTTGGGGTTAATACAGCCACTAGAGACGCATCTGCGACGCTGGAGGTGAATTTCGCCTCCATCACGCAGAGCATCCATAGGTAAGCATTGAGAAATGCTTTCCTATGGACACTTTGAATGCGCATGCATCCTTTAAATATAACAAAGGGAAATCATTTGCAGGGGCACGCTCTAATGAAATGTGCTGTGGCAATGGCCTATGGGTTGAATAAGCACATGGCAAAAGTGCCCTCAATCACAAACCCATGGAATCTTGGAAAAATGTCACAAAGGGGTTAATCTCATTTACACATATCTTCTGTATTTAGTAGCACAGTTCAAATTTCATTAGTGGAATGCAGCTCTACTGCTTTTCCCCTAAGACACTGACGGTAAACCTATGGCATTGGACAAACAGCAGGCAGTCTGGGTTATGATATTGGGGAAACAGCTGGCAGTTTGGGGTGACCTACATTGTCTTCGCACAGAATATTCTTGATAAAAGGCCCAAAGGATAATTTGCTTGACAGTGCCAGGCCAAGACACTACTGCCAAGAGGTGCACAAACTGGGGTGCAAAGCACCTGGAGCCTCAGTACACCAGAGCAGTGGAGGAAAGGCGGGGATAGGGAAGTGACTTAAAGGACCACTCTAGGCACCCAGACCACTTCAGCTTAATGAAGTGGTCTGGGTGCCAGGTCCAGCTAGGGTTAACCCATTTTTTAATATTAATGGGTTAAGCCTTCCCCCTAATCCTCTAGTGGCTGTCTCATTGACAGCCACTAGAGGCGCTTGCGTGCTTCTCACTGTGATTTTCACAGTGAGAGCACGCCAGCGTCCTATGTGACCGGCTGAATGCGCGCGCAGCTCTTGCTGCGCGTGCGCATTCAGCCGACGGGGAGGAGAAGAGGAGGATCGGAGGAGGAGAGCTCTCCGCCCAGTGCTGGAAAAAGGTAAGTTTTTACCCCTTTCCCCCTTCCAGAGCCGGGCGGGAGGGGGACCCTGATGGTGGGGGCACCCTCAGGGCACTATAGTGCCAGGAAAACGAGTATGTTTTCCTGGCACTATAGTGGTCCTTTAATATCCACTGCTATCTCATCACACGCAGAGAACCCCAGCACTGTGTATGAATGGTGAGCTGCATCGTGGCACATTAAGACAATACCTTCCAGGTATGTTACTTGGGAGAGCACTACATTGGCAGAATGGGAATATACGAAACACAAATGGGATACAGTTGGTATTATCTAAAAAGAAGTAAATAAATAATTGTGCAATACAATTTGATTTTAAACAAGCACAAACTGATAGATTGCACTCACAAGATTGTAAAATTGAAAGCACTCCAAAGGTCCCTCCCCCAAGGTAGATCGGGGGCTATTGTCTGCTTCTTAATTTGGTAGTTACCACTGTGGGTCGGGAACCAGCCAGGTTTCCGAAAGGTGGGTAAGCTTAAAACAGCTTTTTATTTGGCAGTAAATGATAAAATAATAAGTCTTTGCAAAGAATAAGAGGTGTGGGTTGTTAAGCTGAATTTGTGTGATGTTTTTGTAGATACATTTGTGGAACACAAAACCGCGTTGTTTTTCATATTATTATTAATATTATTTATAAAGCACCAACAAGTTCCGTAGCACTGTACAATGGGTGGACTAACAGACACTTATTTGTAAGCAGACGAGTTGGACACACAGGAACAGAGGGGTTGAGGGCCCTGCTCAATGAGCTTACATGCTAGAGGGAGTGGGGTATAGTGACACAAAACGTAATGGTAGGGTAGTAATGTAGGTTGTTAGGATAGTGTTTATTGAGGGCTTAGTGTTTTGTTTTGGTGACAGTTTCAGAAGATGAGGTTATTGCTTAAAGAAACCGTTATGAAAAACAATATGTTCCATTTCTAACACCTTGTCAGTTTGCAATATCTCTTAAAGACAAAGTACACAGTTTAAGAAATACAACATTTCATTCTAAAACTTGTAATATTTGCATTTGCCCATAACAATTGAACGTGAGGAGTGAAGGAGAGGTCGGAGTCAGAGATAACACCTAGGCAGCGATACAGCGCAATGTTCTTTCCATGTATTCCACTTAGTGCATGCCCTCCCAGAAGGGGTGTGGAAAGCACAACATAGAAAAATCAGGTAAGTTTGAAAAAATATATTTACATATTTTTTTTTCCTTCCTGTACCATTAAACAACTGCCTCATTTAAAGGCAAAGCCTTTAACTCTCTCTATCTTTCTGATTTTCCTGCAAAAAGGTTGATAAACATTATACTCTATGGGCATTCCATTCTGTCATTCACCCTTGTCATTCCATAAGAAACAATGATAATCCCACACACTCTCCATTTTAAACATCACAGCTGACCTTGGAGAGTATGCCTGCTAAATATTTATTTTATATGTCTAATGGTTCTGACTCAAAGTTACATCTTGCTTCCCATTATAATCTATAGTCATTCTATTTTGCTCTGTTATTGTCTGTGGGTATTCCATTATGTCATTCCTATCCGTAAGTCCCCTGAAATGTAGACTGTACAGGTGAAATGGTTTAATATTTGATGAGCAGCAGGTCACTCTGTCCCAGCCATGATTGTTGCTCTCATATGGCACTGACAATTGCTATCATGTGATATGGGCAGTCGCTCTCATGGACAGTTGCTATCATGTGACATCGACAGCTGTTAAGCTGTGTATTTACCGCAAGGTTGACAGGGCATTTGCCTTGGGCGGCACTTTCAGGAGGGCGGCAAAAAAGCCTCTGGCAAATGCCTTGCCAGCCTCTTGTCCTAGGGGGCCCAGGGGCGTGCTGGATGGCCACCTCAGGGACCTCCAGAAGCTGGCATGCACTGATGTTGCGGGGCGCGCGAGGGAGCACTGTCACCTGAGCTCTCCACTGTTCAGCTCACCGCAGTGATGCGGAGCCGGAATACGGTGTCACTCAGGCATCACTAAGTTGCATGCGAGGGAGCTGAACAGGGAGCACGCCTCCAATATGAGCGTGCCTGCCAGCCCAGCCAGCAGCAACCCCAATGGACCCCAAAGGTAGGGAGGCTGGGTGGATCGAATTAAAAAAAAAAAAAAAAAACTGTAAAAAATTGTCTGTTATTGAGTGTGTTAGTGTATGTCTGTTAGTGAGTGTGTTAGTGTGTGTCTGTTAGTGAGTGTTAGTGTCTGTTAGTGAGTGTTAATGTTTGTGTCTATCACTGAGAGTGTATATGTTTTTGTCACTGAGAGTGTGTGTGTGCGTGTTTCAGCATGTGTATCCATGTCTGTCAGTGTGTGTATGCGTGTCTTTCACTGAGTATGTATCTGTCAGTGAATGCGTATGTCTGTCTTTGTGTGTCTGTCAGCTAGTGTATGTGTCTGACACTGATTGTACATTTGTCTGTCAGTGTGTGTTGAATATGTGTGTATCTGTCAGTGAGTATATGTGTGTCCCAGTGTGTGCGTCTCTCAGTGAGTGTGCATGTGTGTCTTGTCAGTGAGTGTGTGTGTGTCTGTCAGTGAATGTAACTGTGAATGTGTATGTTTCAGTGAAAGTGTGTGTTGGTTAAACAATGTGTGTGACAATGACTGTGTAACTGTGAGTGTATGTCAGTGCATGCAGTGAAGGCGTGTGTCTGTCAGGAAGAGAAATTTGGAAAGGGGAGGAGGGGGTACATGAGTTTTGTGCTCCCCATAATACACCACTGCAGCTGCTATCATGTAACACTGACAGTTGCTATCATAGACAGCTGCTCTCATGTAAAGTGGACAGTCGCTCTCATGAACAGTCGCTGTCATGTGATATGGACAGTCGCTCTCATGGACAGTCGCTGTCATGTGATATGGACAGTCGCTCTCATGGACAGTCAATGTCATGTGATATGGACAGTCAATGTCATGTGATATGGACAGTCACTGTCATGTGATATGGACAGTCGCTCTCATGGACAGTCACTGTCATGTGATATGGACAGTCGCTCTCATGGACAGTCGCTGTCATGTGATATGGACAGTCGCTCTCATGGACAGTCGCTATCATGTGATATGGACAGTCGCTGTCATGTGATATGGACAGTTGCTCTCATGGACAGTCGCTGTCATGTGATATGGACAGTCGCTCTCATGTACTGTCGCTGTCATGTGATATGGACAGTCGCTGTCATGTGATATGGACAGTCGCTCTCATGTACAGTCGCTGTCATGTGATATGGACAGTCGCTGTCATGTGATATGGACAGTCGCTCTCATGGACAGTCGCTATCATGTGATATGGACAGTCGCTGTCATGTGATATGGACAGTTGCTCTCATGGACAGTCGCTGTCATGTGATATGGACAGTCGCTCTCATGTACTGTCGCTGTCATGTGATATGGACAGTCGCTGTCATGTGATATGGACAGTCGCTCTCATGTACAGTCGCTGTCATGTGATATGGACAGTCGCTGTCATGTGATATGGACAGTTGCTCTCATGGACAGCTAATCCCTGGCTCTGAGAGTCACAGTCCCCAATACTGTGTGATTAGTAAACATGGTGTCTGCTATCCCAGTGTTAGTACTCCTGCTGATGCCATACTTTCTACCTACTTCCGTATTAGAGCTCATTAATACCCGGTTCCTGTTAGGTTAATAACTAGCCGTGAACCCTCGCACTCAGCCCGGAGGAAGTTTCAGCTCTGGGCTCACGTGATCCACTGAAGAGCTCTCCGTTATCTATAGTGGGAGGGGCTTCCTGTCAGCGGGGGGCGGGGCTTACCTCTCTACAAAGAGCCCGCCCACCTGCCTGCCAGCTTTATACAGAGAGCGGCCAGTTCTGGAGCTAGATCTGCGGTGGGCGGAGACTGGAACGAGAGCTCGTGAGAGAACGTATCATCTACCTCAGGTAACGGTTTCCATCGATCCCTCCAGTAATAGCTCTATTACCTCCCAGACCGCCTTGCCTGCGTTGCTCTAGTCTACATGTAGTACTGCCATCTAGTGGTGGGTTGCAGTACTGCTGCGTAGAACGTGACCTGAGTCATGACACTATACCAGTGCTACGTGTCAGCATGTTTTCATTCCCTGGAGTGGAATCCTATGAATGACTATTACCAGCAGCACATTCCATATTTAATATATATGGGCTTTATTAATACATTACTTCTTAGCTAGCTAGCCATGGTACATGTTCTGAATTAGCTCATTATTATTATTATTATTATTAAAAAAACTGACCATCTAAGTTTTTGGATTTCAAATGTTGCTAGATTGATCTGCTTGACCTATGTTTCATTTTGAGACATTATAGTACCTCACAAATTAAAATCACTCCATTAATATATACCCCACCAAGGTGTCTCATATGGTATAGGTAGAGGCATATTTTGGATCCATTTTTCTCCAAATTAGTTTGAAGTTTGTGGTAATATTTCTTTCAGTTATTTTATTTCTTAAATTTCTTTTTTTTATAGTGCATTGTAGATATCACAGAATACCAAAGGCATTTCAAGGCATAGCATTATAGAATATCAACAAGCAGTCATTATGCATGTCTGAATGACTGCACTATTTTTAAAAGTAATGCATTGTAGATATTATTTATTTATAAAATATTTTTACCAGGAAGGACACATTGAGATTTCTCTAGTTTTCAAGTATGTCCTGGGACTACAAACCTTGCGTTATTACAATAGGCTACTGCATAATGTTACAAATAAAAAGTAAGGGGGGGGAGCGCGACCGCCAATCAGAGTAGTTGCATCCACCCAGAGCAAGCGGCTGAATTTGAGCCTTTAATTCTGCGATATAGCTGATTTGACCGGGTATCTTACTTACCCTCACCACAGTGCTCTCGGTGGGTAGCGGAGCTGGGGCATTGGGACTCCACAGACGAATTTGCAGAGGCAGGTTTGTACTGTGGCCTAGCAGTTTATGCGGGGTGGGAGACGCGGCCAGTTTACCAGCTTTCGGAGTCCCGCAGGGTCTCACAGATCCCCACCCCCTCCTCCCGTACCGATGGAGAATATACCAGTCCACCACAGCGCTGAATCCACACAAACAGGCCCCGGTGAATGAGCCCAGACACGAGAGTCTAACGCAACTTACCTTGCCTAATATGGCGGCTATGTGCAAAAAGATGGCCCCCGTTCACCACTCTGAACCCACACACCATTAGAGCAAATTGCCAACATGCTTTGAACAGCGTTGTGCAGCATCCTGGTGGAGTATGCAGGGGAAGCTGGCAGATGGCATTGGAAAGGAACCATCACCACATCGGTCTACTCCTCAGACTCACCATGCCGCGACAGTACCTAGGGCGGACCTGACTGGGCCACATCAGAAACAAGGCAAGTTGGGGAGAAGACCTCCTGGTTCAAGGTAGAAGAGAGGTGGGCATCCAATTACCGGCGGTGAAAGCCGCGATGGCAAGATCAGGCTGTGGCAGTGATAAAAAAACTCCACATGCTCAATCGAGTGCCGGCAGACAGGAAGCGACGGCATCCTTGTGGCCTGGCGACACCCTGCACAGGCTCCCCCTCAGCCCACACCTCGGACTCACTCATCCTACCCCTAAAGTTGGCTTGAAGAGGGGCACGAACTACTCTTCGGCCACTCTGTGCCCTAAAGTAACCTGCATATATATACCTTGCAGTTGATTTTCTTTTACATTATTTTGCTGTGCTCAAAATGCATGTGATTTGCCTCTGCTCCCTGGTGCCTACACCGGGCCTATGCTTTAACTATAACTGCTAGGCTGTTCATCATCATAGTAGCTGTGGTTTTATACGAGCCTTGTTATCTATCCTATACTAAATATAGCTTTGTTATATCAATGCAGGATATTGTCTTATGCTAACTAACGTCCATGCTAGAATGCAATGCCTGTTCGTGCATAACCTGCAGATTATTTGAGTTTGCTTTCGAACTACTTTTAGACCAGTCTGAAACTTCTTGTTTAAAAATCATCTCTCTTACTTTAAAATAGTGCAAAGTATTTACGCACCATGCTAATGTACCCATATGTATGATACTGAACGCCTGTTAATGCTGTTGTGGCATCACAAGTCTGTTTGTAATTACCTGCACTGCAAAAATAAAGAATTGGGAAAAAAATTAGTAATATTAAATTATACCGTGCTATTTAACCTCTTAGTGACCAGACTGTTTTTATATTTTTTTTTACGTTTGGGACCAGGGCTGTTTTTACATTTCTGCGTTTTTTTGTGTTTAGCTGCAATTTTCCTCTTACTCATTTACTGTAACCACACATATTATATACAGTTTTTCTCGTCATTAAATGGTCTTTCTAAAGATACCATTATTTTCATCATATCATATAATTTATTATAAAAAAAAATATATAAAATATGATGGAAACAAATGTAAAAAAAACACACTTTTTCGAACTTTGACCCTCAAAATCTGTTGCGCATCTATAACCGTCAAAAAATACCCATGATAAATAGTTTCTAAATTTTGTCCTGAGTTTAGAAATACCCAATGTTAACATGTTCTTATCTTTTTTTGGAAAGTTATAAGTATCACTTGGCTATTTCCAAACCATTCCCCCCCCCAAATTAACGCAAGTTACATTGTACCACTGATCTGTCAGGAATCCCTGAAAAACCCTACACATATATATTTTTTTTAAAAGAAGACAACCTAAGGTATTAAACTTGGGCTATTTTGACTCTTTTCATGCAACCATTTTACCACCAATCTCTGCCAAATTTAAAAAAATAAAAATAATTGGTGATTTTTTTTTGAAACACAACAATTTAAGAATACATGTACTGAGAACTTTAAGGGTTACTGCCAAACAACACCCCAATATGTGTTCAGCAACATCTCCTGAATAGAGTGAATGTATAGGTGTGTTGGTTTCTTTGGGAATAAAATACCTTATTTGGAGGGTGCGCATTCCAGTTTTCCAACTTGGAATTTTCACAGCTGGTCATCATGTACCCATGCCCTATTTGGGAAATTTTTTAAGCGGCCAATGTCATTTACCCCCATGAAACCATATTTTTTTTAAAGTAGACAATCCGGGGTATTCAAAATGGGGTATGTCCAGTCTTCTTTAGTACTCACAAACCAACAGCACATGGAGAGACAAAATTGTATTAAATAGCCAGGTGCAAATCATATAAACACTCCCTCAAATGTTTCAAATATCCAAATATCTAAAGAATATAGAATGCACACTATAACAATTTCAAAAAACTTAGCTTTATTATGTACAAAAAGTACCAAAGTGAAAACATACAAGAAAAATAAACACAATGTCAGAAGCAAGGGCAAATACAATAATGTAATGGTAAAATACCAAAAAGATTCTTACAAGGCTCAAGACAGAAACACGAGTCACCAAACCCCCCAATGTTTCGGCACCAACTGGCTGCCTTTATCAAGGGTACAGTCTTTTTTAGTAGCCACTTAGTCACATACACTGGCCAAAGTTAGCATTTATATTTGTTTGTGTGTTAAAAATGCAAAAAAAAAATTATGAATGCTAACTTTGCCAGTGTTTGTGACTAAGTGGCTACTGAAAAAGGCTGAACGTTAGTCTACCGAGTAAAACAGTACCCCCCCCCCGTGTACAGGTTTTAGGGTGTCTTGGAAAGTTAGAGGGTTAAATATAGTGCTTGCAAATTAAATTCTCTGCACTTTCTGCCTGGGTTATCAGGCAGGTTACCGCAAATTGTAATTAATAATATCACTTAATTATGTAATATTATATAAATATGCACGCAGAATTTAAATATATACACATATTTATATATTTGAAGTCTACGTGTATATTTATGTAATTATGTATATGGACATGTATATTTCATATTATTTTTATGCATATATACATAGATATATATATGAAACAAGGGGGGCCTGGCTGCAGTCACCTGGATATGCATAAATATACATTATTATTATTATTTTATTATTTATATAGCGCCAACAAATTCCGTAGCGCTGTTCAATGGGATAAATATATATGTGTGTGTGTGTGTGTGTGTGTGTGTGTGTGTGTGTGTGTATATATATATATATATTGTAACAGAGTGTTGGGGATGGTGGTCAGGGGTGTATATCTGGCACCCAGACTTTTGCACAGCCACTATCCTGACATGTGGGTAAGCACATGCAGCCCCAGGGAAAGTTAAGTTTAAATGTAGTTTTTTCCTCTGTTGTTATTTGGGTCCCTGGGGTGGAGTATTCGGAAGAGCAGGGTGGGCCGATTCTCCACCCACTGTCAGAGTGGTTGTGCATGAGTCCAGCCCAGGTTTCCCATAGAGCTCTGGCTCACTGCCTAACGAGGTCATTAGCCTCACCTGTAGGGGCTGTGAGCAGCTATATAACTGCAGTTAAAGCAGGGTGAAGTGAGGGAAGTGTTTTGGAGGAGAAAGAAGATTTGCTGTTCATTGTATCCTGTTACTTCACAACAACAGAAAATAAACAGGCCAGAGGCCCTTTTGAAACTGGACTTTGTCTTGACCTGGTTTTCTTACCCTAGAGGGCTGTGCGGTTGCCAAAAGATCCTGGACAAACACACACAGGAAAGTAAGTTTGTCACATATGGTGGAGAATGCGGGCACTGCACTAAAGAAGCCTGTGGGTATTAACTGGAAGCCAAACAAGCCTGTAGAAATATGGAGGAAGTTGTGAAAGTCTTGTTGCAAACTACAGCTGCACAGCAAAAGGCTACAGCCGTACAGCAGGAGGCTACAGCTGCACAACAGGAAAATATTACAGCCCTACAGCAACTGGTAATTACGCAAAAGGCCAACACAGATGCTTTGATCCAGCAGGTTATGGCAGCCCAAGCTGAGGCAAACCGCCTGCTCAGAGAGGAGCAACATCAGGCCACCAGTATGATACAGAAGGAGATACAGGCTTTGACCAAGGGACTGACCAGAGTCTCGGATGGGACGCAGTCCGAGGTTAAAATGATCAGAGCCAGCCGTTACCTGCAGAAGATGACACCTACAGATGATGTGGAAGCATACCTGCTAGCTTTTGAGAGGACAGCTGAGAGAGAAGAGTGGCCGGTGAGTGAGTGGGCAAGCATACTGGCACCTTTTCTTATTGGAGAACCCCAGAAGGCTTTCTATGACCTGGAACCAGCACAGGCAGGGGTCTACTCCAAATTGAAGGCTGAGATCCTTGCACGACTTGGTGTGACTATGGCAGTTCGTGCCCAAAGATTTCATGCCTGGACTTTCAACCAAGAGAAGCCTATCCGCTCCCAGATGTTTGACCTGATACATCTGGCTAGGAAGTGGTTACAACCAGAAATAAATACGGCAAGCCATATCATGGAACTTCTTGTGATGGACAGATTCCTGCGGGGCTTGCCTGCTTCACTGCGTCGATGGGTCAGTCAGAGTGATCCACAAACAGCTGATGAGTTAATTGGTTTGGTGGAAAGATATGTGGCTACAGATGACAGACAGTGGCTCAACAACACAAAGGCTAAGCAGAGAGTTAAGACTCCAGCTCCTGAAAGACCTGGTAAGATTTTTCAAGATTTCAGAGACACAGAGGAACAAGAGACATATTCTCAGGGACCCCATACGCTTATGCCTAGAAATGTTAATCCTGGAAAAGGGTTTAGGTGGGGGACAGTTAATAATATGAAATGTTTCCGGTGTAATGAACCTGGACATAAAGCTAGAGACTGTCCCTTGATTGATGAACCGATGCAATGCAATATGATTAATCAGGATGTACAATTGTCTTGTTTGCTGAATTGTATGGAATCTGCTGTTGCCAACTGTAGTCACAATCCACAGATATGTTCCATAAGGGTGAATGGGAAAGAGGTTAGAGCTCTATTAGACTCCGGAAGTATGGCGACATTGATAACAAAATGCCTTGTACCTGAAGCCGATGTTGATGCATTTCAGAAAATTGGTATAATTTGTGTTCATGGTGACAAACGTGAATATCCTACAGCTTTGCTAAAGTTTGAAAGCCTTTTCGGTACTGTTAATCATAGAGTGGGTGTAGTGGATAAATTGGCTTATGATGTGGTATTGGGAAGAGATTTTCCCCAATTTTTAGACTTGTGGGGGTCTACAGGAAAAATAGTTCATGATTGTATAGCAAATGATTCTAGAAATGTGTTCCCTTTTACTGACATAGAATGGGAAGGACTAGGCATAAGACCAGGGAAGGCTGAAGTCTCAAGTCACAGGCCAGCTTTAGTAGGAGATGACCAGGGCCACGATAGTCAGGAGACCGATAACGATCAGGATCAAGGCATTAACTTCCCTGAATTAGAAGTCAGTCCTGTTAACTTCAGGAAAGCACAGTGGGAAGACCCCACTCTTGCAGAGGCCCGAAAAAATATCCAGGTTTCAACTGATGATCCAGTACAACTAGATAGAGCCCCTTCTTTTCCTTATTTTGAGGTACAGAATGATTTGATCTATAGAGTAGAGAAAAAGGGGATGGATGTTGTAAAACAACTACTTGTTCCTAAGCCCTTCAGACATACAGTCCTAAATCTTGCACACAGCCATATCCTGGGGGGACATTTAGGCATAGAAAAAACAAGAGAAAGAGTCTTACAGAGGTTTTACTGGCCTGGGGTGTTCGCTTCAGTTGCAAATTATTGTTCTTCTTGTCCTGAATGCCAACACACCGCCCCTTTTAAGGCATATCGCAGTCCTCTGGTACCATTGCCTATAATAGAAATACCTTTTGAGAGGATTGCAATGGACTTGGTGGGTCCTCTGGTAAAGTCTGCAAGGGGGCATCAGTATATATTGGTGATTCTGGATTATGCTACCAAGTACCCAGAAGCAATACCCCTACGTAACACCTCTGCAAAGACAATAGCGAGAGAACTCATGCTCATGTTTAGCCGGGTGGGCATACCAAAAGAAATTTTGACAGATCAGGGTACACCATTTATGTCTAAAGTTACAAAGGAGTTATGCAAACTACTTCAAATTAAACATCTTAGGACTTCTGTTTATCATCCCCAGACAGACGGACTGGTAGAACGGTTTAACAAGACCTTAAAAAGTATGTTAAGAAAAGTAATTGACAAAGATGGTAAGAATTGGGACTGCTTACTACCCTATCTAATGTTCTCCATAAGGGAGGTGCCACAAGCTTCTACGGGCTTCTCTCCTTTTGAGCTTCTATATGCCCATCATCCCAGAGGTCTACTAGATATAGCAAAAGAAACCTGGGAACAGGAATCCAATCCGTACCGTAGTGTAATTGAGCACATAGCTCAAATGCAAGATAGGATGGCGGCTGTCATGCCAATAGTTAAAGAACATATGCAGAAAGCCCAAGATGCCCAGAAAAACAGTTATAATAAAAATGCCAGACTGAGAGTTTTTCACCCAGGAGACAGGGTACTTGTTTTGGTCCCTACAGTAGAAAATAAATTTCTAGCATCTTGGCATGGCCCATATGAGGTTATTGAACAGGTTGGAGAAGTTAATTATAAAGTGAGACAACCCGATAGGAGGAAACCTGAGCAAATATATCATTAATTTACTAAAACCCTGGAAGGACAGAGAGGTCTTAACTACTTCAGTTGTCACTGATAAGACTAGTAGTGAACTTGAAGTAAATATACCAGACACCCTGTCCCCCCACCAGAAACAGGAAGTAAGGGACTTCATTGGTAGAAACCGGGATGTATTTTCCGTAGTTCCGGGCAGGACTAACGTTATCAAGCATGATATTGTTACAGAACCAGGGGTGAAGATAAGCCTTAAACCATACAGAATCCCAGAAGCACAGAAAGAGGCTGTAACTGCTGAAATTAAGAAAATGTTAGATCTTGATATTATTGAGGAATCCCAAAGCGAGTGGAACAGCCCTATAGTACTGGTGCCAAAACCTGATGGCTCGATAAGATTTTGTAATGATTTTCGTAAATTAAATAGTGTGTCAAAGTTTGATGCTTATCCAATGCCTAGGGTCGATGAACTGATAGAGAGACTGGGTAAGGCTCGGTACCTGACTACTTTAGACCTGACGAAGGGTTATTGGCAAGTACCTCTTACAGACAGAGCAAAAGAAAAGACAGCTTTTTCTACATCAGGGGGATTATTCCAATACAAGGTGCTACCATTCGGGTTACATGGGGCCCCTGCCACTTTTCAGAGACTGATTGATAGGATTTTGAAGCCTCACAGCCGTTATGCGGCCGCATACTTAGATGACATAGTCATTCACAGTCCTGACTGGGCTTCACATCTTCCCAAAGTGCAGGCAGTACTGGACTCTATCCGCTTAGCTGGTTTAACTGCTAACCCATCTAAGTGTACTATAGGTTTGGAAGAGGCAAAATATCTGGGTTATTCGATTGGGAGAGGACTAGTTAAGCCCCAAACAGCAAAAGTGGAGGCCATACAAAATTGGCCACGCCCCCTCACTAAAAAGCAAGTTAGGACTTTCTTGGGACTTATTGGGTATTACAGGCGATTTATTCCTGGTTTTGCTACATTAGCAGCTCCTTTAACGGATCTCACAAAAGGAAAAGCCCCACTAGTGGTTAAGTGGTCAGTAGAGGCAGAAAAATCGTTTGTAACTTTGAAAGAGGCTTTGTGCACCCAACCGGTTCTGGTAACCCCGGATTTCACTAAAGAGTTTATTGTCCAAACCGATGCATCAGAGCTTGGGTTAGGGGCAGTTCTGTCTCAGGAAATTCAGGGTGAAGAACACCCAGTGTTTTATTTAAGTAGGAAGCTGACTCCCGCTGAGAAAAATTATTCTATAGTGGAAAAGGAATGCCTTGCCATAAAATGGGCCTTAGACTCATTGAAATATTATCTGCTGGGTAGAAAATTTAGGTTGGTCACAGACCATGCCCCCTTAACCTGGATGAGTCAAAACAAAGATAATAATGCCAGGGTGACAAGGTGGTTCCTCAGCTTACAACCATTTCATTTTACCGTTGAACATAGGCCAGGGTCTAAACATGGAAATGCTGACAGTTTGTCGCGAGAAAATTTGTTTTCTGTGGTCGCTCACCCCACTAGGTCTGAGCTGGGGGGGAGGATATGTAACAGAGTGTTGGGGATGGTGGTCAGGGGTGTATATCTGGCACCCAGACTTTTGCACAGCCACTATCCTGACATGTGGGTAAGCACATGCAGCCCCAGGGAAAGTTAAGTTTAAATGTAGTTTTTTCCTCTGTTGTTATTTGGGTCCCTGGGGTGGAGTATTCGGAAGAGCAGGGTGGGCCGATTCTCCACCCACTGTCAGAGTGGTTGTGCATGAGTCCAGCCCAGGTTTCCCATAGAGCTCTGGCTCACTGCCTAACGAGGTCATTAGCCTCACCTGTAGGGGCTGTGAGCAGCTATATAACTGCAGTTAAAGCAGGGTGAAGTGAGGGAAGTGTTTTGGAGGAGAAAGAAGATTTGCTGTTCATTGTATCCTGTTACTTCACAACAACAGAAAATAAACAGGCCAGAGGCCCTTTTGAAACTGGACTTTGTCTTGACCTGGTTTTCTTACCCTAGAGGGCTGTGCGGTTGCCAAAAGATCCTGGACAAACACACACAGGAAAGTAAGTTTGTCACAATATATATATATATGTATATGTATATATGTATATGTAAGGAATATAAGTAAATGGCTGCACTCACGTAGTAAAAGTCCAAAATTTAATGATAAATAGTTAAAATATCCAAGATCAACGTTTCAGTCATCACAGACTTTCATCAGGATCATAAGATTCATAAGACAGACAAACAGATTATATACATCCTATACAATTATTCCAATCAAGCAAATTAGACAAATATGTGAACATAATAGAATGAATAAGCTTACCCCAAATAGAACTCAGCGTGTTGCCGGCGTCCCTGAATGTCCAGTGCTCCCGCGCAGACATGTTCCGCCCTCAAACAACGTCATCACATACAGACGTGTATTGTTTATCACCATGGCGACCACCAAACTGGTGCGTCGCCCAGGTGAAACTCGGCGTGCTGCCGGCATCGCTCGGCTTCCTGTGCACCCACACATACACGCTCCGCCCTTGAATGACGTCACTCCGTATGTATGTATGTATATGTGTGTGTATATGTAGAAAGGCCATTAGGCCTGAATTTGTGGGAGGAGTAAGTCCCCTACTTAAACTCCCAGCCCCTACTCACCGCTGCCGCTCAGCTGATTGTCCAGCACTTCCGGTCCAGCTTCCCGCCAGAACTGTACCTGTTTTCCAGCAGCCAGACGCCCGGTTCAATCCTCCGTCCGTCCGAGGTCCATTCACTCTGTTTTCTCCCCGGTCGAGGTACCCGACTTCCGGTCACGAGACCGGCACGTTCACGTAAGCAAGGCGTGGGAATTAGCGTTCGCTATTCCCCGCCGTTCGGGCCTAAAAACGTAGGGGTAGGCTCCCTCTTTCGCATTTACACGAATACATGCTTTTCGTCAAAATCGCCATTCGCGCCAAAAAACGCACGAACGTTCGGCTCATTTCACTATCGTTTAGCATATTCGTACGCAAACTACCGAATATATATTTAATGTTTTAAGCTCAGTATTATCTGTATTCCCTTTTTTCCGTTCGGTCATTTCAGCACCAACCTATTCGTATGGTTAAATACTCGAACACCGTCTTACTAATTTACATTCGGTTATTTTCTATTCTTTCAAGCTAAGCATGCATAAGTTCTAATCACACAAATTCTACTATTATTTATTCCTTCACATCAGTTTGTGGTTACACTATCTGTTTTAACTACCAGCATGGTGTTTTCCTACCTTTCATAAAACGATTAAACTTATTTTTCTGTAAATAAACATACTGTTTTACCATGGTTCATAACTTAATATGTGTCTAAATGTAAGCTATACCATTCTTTCCAAATAACACTTAGTTATAAGTCATTTAAACACTACTCACAAGTAATACCCATCACACATAATCCGTACTATTCCTTTCACATAAATCACGCTGTCACATTTTGGCTTTTACAAATTGCATCGGTCTCTTGCTTTTCTGCACTAAAGTTGTTATTTCAAGGTCTTTTTTATTACAGGAACAGGTATGGTATATTATCACTTTGAGTTATCAGGTTTTTATCAATTACCTTGACATCTATCGCTAAATATGGAAATTGTCTTGGTTTAACCCTTAGATCCTGTATTAGTCTAAGCTTCCACCGTTTCTACGCAGTTAACCTGCCACGATTAAACATAATCTCTGTACTTCAAAACCAAGGTATAGTTCACTCTCTTTTCAATACTAGACCTCACGCGGTCTCAACTCCATTACTACCTTTCCTCAGGCTTACGCCCAAGATACGTTATCTCTTTACTACTTGTCTACACAGACTTTCGGTCATACGGCCATCAGGCTCAGAAGACACCAAAAAACCTGACCCGGTACTCAGCCATACCTTCAGGTACTTACGTCCTTACTCAAGTACGTCCATTCGCTACCCTAAGGCCTCATTCTGCCTTCTCACTCATATAAAAAATCATCCCATTCCTACACCTAAACCTCTCAGATCCCTCAATGCAGGATCTCACGTGGCGCCCCTAACAAACCTTCTCCCAATACTATTCATACGACATCACGATACGTATAAACACACCAACATCTGTCTTAAACCCCCAGGATTCTTCCTCAAAGACAGCATTAAGACAAGACTCTCTACACTTATTAGGAGGCTCCAGATACCATTTGCGACCAGTCAAGGTTAGTATCCACACACCACTCCAGTCCTCTCACTTTACCCTTAAGCATACAATCGAACTGGCTATAGGGCACAGGCTAATGCCTTAGCCCACCCTATCAGGAAATCCGATCCCGCGAGGCCTATCACCCCCACCCCACCTCAACACGGAGGTACGGCCCCACGCCCAAACCATAGTTAAGCCTCGCATGCCCTACTACAGGGCTCTAGTTAGGGCCTCACCTGTCACGGCCACACGTTTTGATTTCTCTTATCGTCACCGAGAGGCCAACATCCCGCCACCACGTCTGTGGCACCTACGTCATAAGCCAAATCATAGGTAGAGCCTCTCACCGCCACTTGGCATTAGCAGGGCCTCACCTATCCAGTCATTCAATAGTTACGTTTTTCGCCTCGGCATCTAGAATTACAGTCCAGTTCTTTCAGATACACCACTCCCCATACCCCCCTTACTAACCTCACTCCCCTTCTAATATTTCTTTCACATAATCATTCCTTTTTAGAATGTCCCAAGAACCAATTCCAACCGAAGAACTGTCAGAAGAAACACCATTCACGCCAATCAGACCCGTGTCTCCAGGCGAATCACTCACTCTTTCAACCCCCACGTCCTTGAGAGCATGGACTATTCCCAAAATCACGGCCGAGCTTAGGCTCAGGGGAATCCCCTTTCCAGCCACAGCTATAAAGGCAGAACTTTACAGGCTGCTTACCCACCAAGTCCCTGAGCCTAGGCCGGGAACTAGCTCTCAAGGACAACCACCAAGAAACAGCACGGCCACCCAGGATACCCTGGCAGATATCTTGGCCAATCTACAGACCCTCAATAGCAGGCTGTCTAAGGTGGAGTGCGCCATCTCCTCCTCAGGTACTAACACTGTAGTCCCAGTCTCTACCACGACTGCACCTGCCATACCTACTTGCCCCGCTATACTCCCCCCTCCAGCACCTGGCACAGCCATCACACCATTCGAATCACCAGCACACTCCGTCCCAGACTCTATCAGGAAAGATATCCTAGACGGGAAGGATGTGTGTCTGGTGTCTTTACTCATAGCCTCTCAGGACATACTCGAGAACAAGGCATACAACTATGGTGACATTTCAGTTGTGCTCAAAACGAGGGATCCCAGGCTCAATAAAAAATTGTCTATCCCACAGTTTGTGATAGCTTTTGGGATATACCGCGACGTCATTTGTACGGTGTATCCCCATAGGAGAAAAGAGCTAGATCTCTATCTCCACAAGGTAGTGGATTTAGGCATCAAGTACGGGGGCTCTTCCTTCTATGACTACCACAAGTCAGTTTCGGCGAAGGCGGCGACCCATCTCAAGCAGTTCAACGTTAGAATGAACTGGGGTCAGATGGACACAGAACTTTTCTGTCGCCACTTCGCTGGACTCAGGCCCCCGGCTTGTGCCATCTGTAATTCTACATCCCACATGGCGGACTTATGTCCCGTCGAACCAGATCCCACCACCTCCACTGCCACCCCTCACCCCATGTTCACACCTCACTCCTCTTTCACCCCTCACAACAAGCCAGCAGGTGGTCTTCGGGATAAGCTGGGTAGGCCCATCTCCTTTTTAGGTAAAGCGCAGGTGTGCAATAATTTCAACGCAGGCTCCTGCAGTTTCAGCGCCTGTAGATTATTGCACATCTGCTCCATATGTTTCAGGGCACATACCAAGACCATGTGTCCAGCCAGGTTGTCACCAAACAAATGACTAACCGACATAAATATCGACAACCTGGTTTTTTATCTAAGGTCTCACCCCAGCAGGCACTTGGTGGATTTTCTCACCACAGGTTTCTCACAAGGGTTTCACACAGGCATTATAGCCATTCCCCCAGGTACACTAGAATGTCCTAATCTCCAGTCTGCACGTTTAGACCCAGTCGCTGTAGACACTCTCATTTCCGCAGAAACCACCAACGGTTTCATGATCGGTCCCTTCACCTCTTCACCGTTTTCCTCCTGGCGCACTAACCCTATTGGTATTGCTATTCACAAATACTCTAATAAAAAACGTCTTATTATCGATTTATCGGCACCGCACTCCTCTTTTGTTCCAAGCATAAATGCACTCATTCCAGCAGACGAATTCTCACTGCAGTATGTTACCATCGACGACGCCATACAGTCCATCATTACATCTGGTAATCGACCCTGGCTCAGCAAAACAGACATCACTAACGCCTTTAAATTACTGCCCATACACCCCTCACTCTGGCACTTACATGGTGTTAAATGGCGAGGGAATTATTACTTCTCAACATGACTCACTTTCGGTTCTCGAAGCAGCCCCAAACTTTTCGACATTTTCGCAGAGTCACTATGCTGGCTGCTTCTGAACGTCATCAGGTGTCACTCCGTTATTCACTATCTAGACGACTTTCTACTGATAGAGCCAGGGTCATCTACACCCACAGCAATCAATAGTACTACCGCACTATTTTCCACACTTGGAGTCCCTTTGTCCCCAGCCAAAACTATAGGACCCACAACAAAGTTGACCTTTTTAGGCATAGAGCTCGATTCTGTCAAACTCAGAGCTAGCCTTCCCCACGACAAACTTTCACGATTGAGAGGGGAGATAGACACGTTCCTGCGGAATGACGTTTGCTCCAGGAGAGAACTTCAGTCCCTTCTTGGATCTCTGAACTTCGCCATGCGCATCATTCCGCAGGGAATGTCTTTCATTTCCAGACTTCTTTGCCTGCTCCACGGCGTCCCGGACTCCAGCACAGTTTCTTTGGACCCCCACGCCAAGGCTGACCTAGCTATGTGGGGGAAGTTTTTGAAAGACTGGAATGGTATCTCCATGTTTATCCCCCCTCTCTCCACCTCTTCACCCATCATCCACACAGACGCAGCAGCCAACACCGGTTTCGCAGCCATTTTCGGGAACCACTGGTTTAGGGGCCACTGGCCCACTGAGACGGATGCCTTGCCAGGATTCAGGGAGACCTCAGCCCTATTTGAAATTTACCCCATTGTGGCGGCCGCACACACCTGGGGTCATCTCTGGTCCGGCAAGGCAGTAAAATGCTACTCAGATAACTCGGCAGCTTGCGATATCATTAACAAAGGGCGCTCATCTTCCCTGACCATCATGCGGCTGATTCGCAAGTTGACCTGGCTGGCAGCATCCAATCAGTTTCACTTAGTATGTTCTCACATCCCGGGTATTCACAACACCGCCGCTGACGCTCTTTCTCGTTCTCGATTCCAGGCTTTTTCTCAGGCACTCCCAGCGGCTCACCAACAGCCATCCAGGACACCACGGTTTCACGAACTAATATTGGATTAAGCACACTCTTGCTTCACGCTAGATCACTCACTCACCAAGCATTATCACCCAACACTGCTATCACTTACAATAGGGCACTTAACATATTTAACAAATTCACTGCAGAATTCGGGCTACAAGGTGACTTTTCTATACAAATCATGGTGTCTTTTGCCTCTTTCTGCCACCTACACCTTAATCTGTCACACAACACCATTAAACTTTACCTCACCGGGGTTCAGCACCACAGCCTCACCAATTTTCCTAACAGCACTCCTTTTTTGTCTTCATACCCCATTAAAAAGGTATTGAAAGGTATATCAAAGGTTTCACCACCACTCGCAAGCACTAGATTACCCATAGACGGGCCTATCTTCAGGTCACTTAGCAATCTCCTTGACACAGCCCCATTTGATAGCAACACCAATACGGTGATCAAATCTGCCATATATCTCGCTTTCTATGGTTTTCTCAGACCTAGAGAGTTCACCGTGGTTTGTCAAGGAGATATCGCGCTATGCCTTAAAACTTCACACCTCACCAAGGTAGAGGATCACTACCTACTTTCTATCCCTACCACTAAAACCAACCGGTCAATACACCCTACAATAATTCCTCTCTTCCCTACTGATAATGCCTGGTGTCCGGTGAAGGTTCTCGACCAACTACGGTCAACTCCTCATGCTCACCTGCCAGACTCTCCGCTATTAACATTACAAGGGCACCCGCTTACCACGGCAAAATTGATGTTACATGTCAGAACCCTGTTATCTAAGCTCGGACACAACCCGGCTGCATTCTCCGGGCACTGCTTCCGCATAGGAGCCGCCTCAGCAGCCTCTAGCACAAACGCACCGGTCCACATCATCAAAAGGCTGGGGCGATGGAAATCCTCCATATATAACGCATATATTCCGCAACCAGAGAATTTTTGCATTTTTTCGGTTTGTGTTCAACTGCAATTTGCATCGCTCTCATTTATTGAATCAATACATATTATATATCGTTTTTTAAAGGACAAGATGGGCTTTACTTTGATGTGACTTATACATATCTAAAATCTAATTTATTATTTTAAAAAAATGAAAAAATATATTTTTTTTTTCACAGTTTTGGCAATAATAGTGTGTGCATAATATGTCCATCTTAGGAAAAGTAATTCAAAATAAATTCATTTAGGTGTCTTGTTTTTCAAAGTGCATAATATGTAAAGGATTTCAGCTTATTTTAAAAGTTACAGGTCACAAAATACAAGGAGTAATATAAAATTTAAATGTGAAAAAATTTAGAAGTTCATATGTTTGACTTGTAAGTTTGACAGCCGTCACAGAAAACAAAATTGCTACACAAAAGTATATATTTATATAAAGAAGACATCACAGGCTATTTATTTAAGAGTATTTTGACACTTTTTGCCATTTTCCCACCAATTTCTGCTACATATTGTAGTAAAATTTTGTTTTTTTCTGTTTTTTGAAATACACACATATAACAAGGTTTTTTAAATGTGTATTTTGTAAAGCTGCTGTGTGCTATTCCTGATCAGAATCCCATTTTGTGTTCAGCTACATCTGCTGAGTACAACAATACCCCCGTTGTATGCCTTTGCCACTAGTTTTGGGAAGCTACAATGACATATAAGAGGCCAGACTATTTCAGTTTCTACAGTTAGAAAATTCAAAGATGGATTTAATGGACCTGTCTTATTTTGGGGCATTATAGTAGTTTGGTTGTTCAAATGACCACACAAAGGCCTTCCATTTGTGAAAGCAGACACTCCATGGTATCTCATATGACATATATTTTGCCTTAACGGGTCCCCATTTATTCACCATTAAATGTCAAAATTTGTGTTAAAAGAATATTTTTTGCATTTTTTACTTAAGCATTACATTTGTGCTGGGCATTTTGTATATTTGATATGTTCCACTATGATCAAACACCCCTAATTATGCTCAGCTAAGTCTTCTGAGTAAAACAATACCCCCAATGTATGTCTTTGACACTATTTCGTGATGCTACAGTGCCATAAAGGAGACCTGACCATTTCAGTTTTTAGAGTAGAATTTTGAGACTGATTTGCAGGGCTTATGTTTCAATTTGGGCCATTTTAGCAGATTGACTGTTTCAATAACCGCAAAAGGCCTACCAATTGTGAAAGTAGACACTCCAGGGTATCTCATATGGCATATATTGTGCCTTAACATGTCGCCATTTTTTCACCATTATATGTCAACGTTTGTGGTAAAAAATATATTTTTCACATTTTTAACTTATGCGTTACATTTGTGCTGGGCATTTTGTATATTTGATATGTTCCAATATGATCAAATAACCCAAATTATGCTGAGCTATCTCCTGTGAGTAAAACGATACCCCCAATGTATGCCTTTGGCCGTATTTCCTGAAGCAACACTGCCATATAGGAGACCTGACCATTTCAGTTTTTACAGAATTTTATAGGTTTATGACTCATTTTGGGGTCTAATAGCAGGTTGCTTATTCAAGATTCCCCCACAAAGGCCTACCGTTTTTAAAAGAAAACACCCCAGGGTATTTCAAAAGGCCCATTTTGAACTTTAGGGTGGGATCATTTTTTCGCTAGTGAGTACCATGTCTAGTAGTAGTAAGCATTTTCTCTGCCTTTTTGACACACACTTTGAGATTTTACTGCATAGTTTACAATCCTTAGGTGTGCTACGGCAGTATAACGCTTCATATGTCACTCAGCTATGTTGTCTGAGCACAGCAATACCCCCGTGTGTACCTTTCCCAGGTATATGGGAATGTTGAAGGGGCAAATTGGAGACTCGGTTTGTTACAAGCTTTGAATTTTCATGCAGGGACCATGTCCCATTTTGGGTCAAACACTGAGGCACTGTCTGTCACCTCTGAATCCGCTGTCATAATTCTCTAACTGTACTTCCTAAGCATTTTGAACTTTTTACACAATAACTTTAACAAAACAATGTTATAATAATGTTATTTTATTTTTTTGTGGATTTTTTTTTATTTGTATTTTTACTCCTAGCATACGCACTAAACTCCCCAATTTCCCAGGAACTATCATCCACCCCAATTAACTAAATAAAAGTTTTAAAAAAAAATAGAATAAATATATATATATATATATATATATATATATATATATATATATATATATATATATATATATATATATATATATATATATATATATATATACACATATATTTCAGTGGTCAAATAACAGAAGAACTACAACAAGAATATTAATTGTATTGAGAATTTATTGGCCCTGAGTATGAAATAATTTAAAACAGTTCCCAATACAAAGGCTGAGAGGGACAATCAGGGCAGTAGAAACTGGTCTCTGTTTGAATGCCTCTCTAGTAACACAGCCTGCACCTTTTCTGGGGGGTCTATTTTGGGGGGGGTTGGTGGTATCCAAAAGCAGAAGTGACATGTCTGAATATCTCTGCTGCTAGGCCCTGCTGATGGCTCCCCACTGTGGCACTCAGTGAGCAGCACAGAAATGAGCTGAAACTGAAATGTAAGAAAAGTACATTTCAGCTGAGGATTTGCCTTTTTAAAAAGGATGAATGCATTGTGAGTAGCCATTTGCATTAAATAAATGCCCACTTTCTCATTATCAGATATGGCTGCAGCAGTTGATCAGACAGGTCCACTCCCCCCATGTGTTTATTGTATTACTTAATGCAGACAGGCAGTCGTCTTGTTTCCTGTCTGCCACGGACTTCAACCCTGCCTGTGTGTTCTGCGTGTGTGTTCACTGTGCATGGTAGTCAGTATGAACACCTCCTTTTTGTCTCTGTATTTCAGAGCCAGCAGTTCGTCCTGGCAGAGAGCAGCCGTTTCCCGCTTTTTAAATTTTTTTTCTGCCAGAGCCTTGGGGAAGCCAGTGCGTGTCTTGCGGATAGTGCCGCAGACCACAGTCTCAAAACAATATAGCATTTTTTGGAGGGGTATGCTATTGTAATAATTATCAAGGTAGAGGTGGCACCCCTTGTTCAGTAGCGGGTTCATTAGATCCCAAACTATTTTTCCGCTAGTCCCAACTACATCAGGGCAACCTGGGGGATCCCGGTGGCTATCTTTACCTTCATATACTCTGAAGGTATAAACATACCCACTGCTACTTTCACATAACTTGTATAGCTTGATGCCATACTGGGATCTTTTGGCTGGGATGTATTGCTTGAACCCCAGTCTACCCTTGTATTTCATTAGGGACTCGTCAATACATATATTCTTTTGGGGAGTATAAATTATGCCAAATTCTTTATTAAAATGGTTAATTAGGGGGCGGATTTTATAAAGTTTGTCATACTGCGGATGATCTTTGGGGTGTTTTATTATTTATTATTATCAAGTGCAGAAAACGCAGTACTAATTCGTACTACTCATGGTCTGAGAGAAAATGGGAGTATTGCATACTGGGTTTTTGGACCAGTACATTCGGATGCTGGGCTTTTTTATAATTCCCATTAGCATGGTTAGTGCCCAGAACTGTTTTAACTCTGCCCTAAAAAATCATCCCCAAGGAACAGCTCCATAAAATCCTGGGAGTTATAACTGGTCAGTCTCCCTGAATACTAGGAGTCGCAGTGAAGAGAGGGATGTTGGGGACAAAATTGTTAGGGGGCACCCAGATATCAGCGCCAGGAGCAGTGCCAGGGGTATTGTCACTTTCTTCATCTCTGTCTGGCACATAGTCACCCTCTGCACTTTCTGAGGCAGTGTCGGTTGCCTCTGAGTCGGCTGCTAATATATTATATGCCTCCTCGGCACTAAATCTTCTAAGACTGGTGAAAGCTTAAAATTAACTTTAACTGGGGGGCGGAGCGATGACGTGACGTGCACGTGGTGACGTCGCGCGGGTGAGAGGAGCAGAGGAGGAGGAAGCAGTAATGGACGCTGCAATGCTGTAATGCTGCCGACCCTTGAGCCGACCCCTGAGCCGGTGTTCGGTATCCGAGTGAGACGTGAGACGACCCCTGAGCCGGTGCTTGAGTGAGACGATAAGAGCGACCGCAGAGATTAATCATATTGCGGTGAATTATACTGCTAACTACACTGCGGACGCGAGAATCAAGCGAGATTGGTGGTAAGGCGGTCGGATGGAATTAAGACCGCAAGGGAAAAAAACGAAGGCGGAGAGGAACGTTGAAAGGCTACAACGCTATAATACGGTAACAGCGCAGCAACCTGAGAAGACACAGAGAGGCTGGATATAACGCTCTGTATACAGAATTTAAGAAGTATAGCAAGGCATGTGAAGTACACAGCAGTAAGATAGGATTTATCAATTGAATGTAGAATCCTATATTGAAAACCGACCTAACATTAGCTCAGTTGGACATTTTTTTTTTTTTTTTTTCCTGCCTACATGATCAGGCTAATTGAAATCTGCTTTATGAAGTCTGAAGTGTGAACAAATAAAGTCAGACGAAGTGAGAAGAGTGAAACCAGTGATATGAGTGATAAAATACAAGTTGGATTTGTTAAAACTTTGTAAAATATTCTGTAAAATACTCTGAGAAGTCAGAGAAGTCTGGGAAGCAGGAATAGCTTCTTAAAGCTCATTAATCTATATTTAAAGCTATATTTAAAGCTACTTAAAGCTAACTAAAGCTAATTAAAATATCAGAGCTTCGCAGACAATATCCTTAAAGCTTTCTAAAGCTGCTTAAAATCTCGTATGCCCAAGTAAGGACAAAGATACGGAAGCCTAAGAATAAATTGAATAATTGAATAGCTGAGATAGCTGAGATAATTGGACATATTTTGCGCTACTGCAGGTGTACAACTGCATCTATTGTCTTTATCCACAAGTAAATCAGAAAACATGGCGGCAAAAAAGGGGGAAAATAAAATAAACACAAGGAAGGACAAAGATAAAAAAGTCGACCCTAAATTTGAATCTAAAGCGGAATTAAAATCTGATAAACGCTTGTCAAATTATTTCTCTGCTCAAGAGAAGGATAGGAGACTAAGCCAAGTGGGCTCTACTAAACCTACAGAAGAAGATATGGTGAATACTAGCCTTATGGAGACAAATGGTCTAAATTCATACAGCAATTCCCCTCCAAGTGACCTCCTTAATATTGATAGAGTCACTCTTAATAACTGTTTTGACTCACAAATGGAAAAGATAAAGGGTGAGATGCAACTTTTTACAACGACCTTTAAAGAAGAAATAAAGAAAGTAAATATAAGAATTACATCCATCGAAGAGAAATTGGAATGTTCAATGCTTAGAAATAACCTTATGGAAGATAAAATTAATTCCTTGGAGCAGAAAATAAATAACCTGGAAGCTAAGATGGTTGACTGGGAAGACAGGTCGCGGAGGAGAAATATTAGGATTAGAGGAATCCCGGAAAGTATATCCAACCAAATGTTGATTGCTTACCTGACTGAGCTTTTAAACTTTCTAGATATGCAGCTGCAAAATATCCCAATTATATTTGAGAATGTTCATAGACTGCCAAAAGCAAGAAGCCTACCAGCTCATATCCCAAGAGAAGTTATTGTAAGTTTTCATTCTCCTTACTTGAAGACCAAATTCAACCAAGCTTTAAGGCTGAAATCTTTAAAAGACTCAAAATTTGAAGAGCTAAAATGCTTTAATGACCTATCTCTGGCTACTAGAACTGCAAGGAAGAAATTTCTAACTTGCACAGGCAAGCTTAGAGATCACAACATAAGCTACACATGGCTATTCCCTACGGGGTTAAAGTTTTATTATAAAGACAATCTAGAAGCCTTTAAAGAAGTTGATAGTTTACATCAATGGTTATTAACAAATAAGATGATATGAAGCTATTCGAGATAAAACGGATGAGGGAAGCAGAGGTTATTTAAAATTTCCCTTTTTTTTTTTTTTTTTTTTGTGAAGAGAAGCACTAAATAGTCTAACCAAACAAGGGGAATATTAAGTACCACAATAATTGTAAAACTACAAGGGTAACTTTAAAATTAGGGACACATATATATAAGTGAAATAGGGATATTAAGCAGAAATATAAATTAGAATATAAGGTTAGATAGTATATCCTAGATTATAATGAAATTATGTTGCACGGGGGAACACAACATGACATGCGCGTAAATAATATTATACACTAGTTTTTTAATATATGATTAAACAGGATACAATATTTCTGTAGAATATTAGAGCAAATTAATATGAGATACAAAGAAAATTCACGGGATGCTTGAAGCAGTGTTAAGTATACATAATATATATAGCACTAGTCAAATTAACCACTAAGATAAGCACGGTTGACTAAAGCTATGAAGTCTCTTGAGGATTGCAATAGATAAGTACTTAATATATTAGATTTTTAATTTTTGAAACATAAGATTTGCACCTTGGCTAAATGATTGAGGAGATTATGTCGGTCAGATTGTTTTCAATATACGTATTATATATAGCACTGAATTTAAATTAATCACTGAGATATGCACTGATGATTAAAGTTATGAAGTCACCTTAGGAGGGTAATGGATAAATAGTAAAGGAAGAAGGTATTAAACTCTAGTTTTTTTTTTTTTTTTTCTCTATGGAGTTTTTATTTATGTGGCTCTCGGGTTGATAATTAGGTATGATTCTCCTCTGCTTCCCTCCAACCGCTAACGCGGTTGAGTTTAACTGATTTATACCTTGGGTAGGTTACGATCAGTAAAGGGCTTTGGGATGGCTCCCATGGGAGGAGGGGTAGGGAGCCTTCGGGGGTTTAATGTTTTATGTACGTGCTGTTGTTTTGTTATGGTCTGGTCATATTTGGTCCTTCACATGAGATTGGCTCTATATGAGTTGTCCAATTCTAAATTTAATTAATTTTGGTAAAAATAGCAAGCCTGAACTAAGGGGAGTAGATCTAATAAAAAATTGTAATATTTTCTCTAGAGTCCTGGAAGATGAGTTTACTCCCTATAGCTGGACACAAGGGAGATTGTTCAACGCTAAACTGGATTAATAAGGATAAAGATAGTAACTTTGAACCTTAGAGGTTTAAATTCACCACAAAAGCGCAATATCCTTCTTAGGTTTTTGAAAGATGAATCTATTTCTATATGCGGGTTGCAAGAAACACATTGGGAGCAAAGAGGAAAAATACGCTTAAATTCTAAAGATTATCCATTTATTTTTTCCTCCTCCTTATATGATTAAAAAAAAAGAGGGGTTGCGACCCTCATTTCTTCTAGATTAGCTTTTAAATTTATTTACCAAATACAGGATCCAGAAGGTAGATATCATATATTAATTTGCGAAATAAATAATAGGATTTATACGATAGTGAATCTTTATGCCCCAAATTTAGCCCCGATTAAGTTTATTAGGAAACTAATGGATATAGTAGATAGAAAAAGACAAGGTATGGTAATCTATTTAGGGGATTTTAATTGTATGCTTAATCCAGAATTAGATAGGAGAAGCTTAATTAACGATCAATATAATAAACAGCTAAAAACCTCTGCTAAATCCTTCAGTAATTTGTTAAAAAATAGGGGCCTTTTGGATCTATGGAGGATTTTGCATCCTATGGAATATGATTATACTTGTTTCTCTGGGGCTCACCGGGTTTATTCCAGAATCGATCTAATAATATCAGACCCAAGCATATCTAAAATGCTTAAAAAAGTTTTTATTAAAAATATTGCATGGTCAGATCATAATGCGGTAATGATGATTCTGGATGATGGCTTGAAGGATAATAGATCAAATTGGAGATTAAACGACCGTCTATTAAGTATTTCAGAATATTTAAAACAAATTAAGTCAACTACAAATTTATTTTTTGAAGAAAATACTAAAGACGACTTACCATTACCTATTATATGGTGCGCCTATAAGTGTACAATTCGAGGACATTTTATTAAGATGGGGTCCCAGGAGAAAAAAAAGAAGGGAAATAATCTTACGCACCTATATATACAACTAGATCAATTAGAATATATAAATAAAAATAATCCATCTATAGATATTACTAAACAACTCGCTATCATTAAAGAGAGCATTAACGATTTACTAATCCAGAAAGCAAATTTTTCATTAGAAAAATTACGAAGGACATGGTATTACAGGGGGAATAAAGCGGATAAATTACTCTCGAATAGGTTAAAGAAGGATTCTACCAAGATGAGGGTAACTAAAATCATTCAAGAAGATAAGGTTCTTTTGAATCCATCAAAAATAGGTCAGGCTTTCCAAGCATTTTATACTAAACTATATAATCTGCCAGACAGACATTCCCCAGTTAATCTCTTAGAATATTTAGAGAAGTTAAATCTGCCAAAAATAACGAAATCTCAATTACAAAACTTAAATGACCCTATAAACCTGGAAGAGGTCAACCAAGCTATAGATAGATTGAAAATCGCTAAGTCTCCAGGTCCGGATGGTTTTACAAATAAATTTTATAAATCTATGAAAGAAAACTTAGCAAATACCCTGAGGGAGATATTTAACGAGTTTATGTTGAAAGGTAATATCCCGCCGGAGATGCTGAGAGCTAACTTGGTCCCTATTCTTAAACCACAAAAGTCCTCAGAGTTAATAACCAATTATAGACCTATCTCGTTATTGAATGAGGATTTAAAACTTTACTCCTCAATAATGGCAAGTAGATTAAATGGAATTATGATGGATATAATCCACAGGGACCAAGTGGGCTTCATTTCTAAACGCTCTTCGGTATATAATGTCAGACGTCTCATAGACGTAGTGGATTGGGCCCAATCGAGGAAATATTCCCTCCTGATCCTGTCTTTAGATGCAGAGAAAGCATTCGACAGGGTCAGGTGGGACTTCCTCGATGCGGTCCTACAAACCTTTGGCTTCTTTGGGAATATAAGAAAAGCAATACTGGCCTTATATTCAACTCCTTCTGCAAGAGTTGTGGGAGCGGGATTCAGCTCAGATTTTTTCTCGTTGAAAAACGGGACGAGACAGGGCTGCCCGCTCTCACCTCTTCTCTACTTATTGACAATAGAAGTTCTAGCGGTAGCAATAAGGAAAAACGAGGCAATAAAGGGCCTTAATTTAAAAAACGATTGCATTAAATTAACAATGTATGCTGACGATATTGTATTAACTCTGGCAGATCCTTTAAACTCCTCTATAGCTTTTTTTAATACCTTAGATGAATACGCTTTACACTCAGGCTATAAAATTAATGTCAATAAGTCGACTGCATTACTAATGAATACCCCTCAGAATACAAGGGCATTACTTAAGCAGAGATATGAATTTAATTGGGCGGAGGTTTCTTTTAATTATTTGGGAATTGAAATAGCAAATAATGTTAATATTATCATGGAACTCAATTTCCTATCTCTTCTTAGAACTACGGCAAAGAAACTAAAAAATTGGAAAAATTTAGAGATCTCATGGTGGGGCCGTATCAATGTAGTTAAATCTTATATCATCCCAAAATGGGTTTATCTATTTAGAATGGTGGCATTACCGTGCCCGGACAGCTGGTTGACCTTAGCTCAATCCCTATTGAATACATTTATATGGTTACATAAGCCTCCAAGAATATCCCAAAAATGCTTAGCCTTAAAAGTGAAAAAGGGGGGCCTGGGGGTCCCTATTTTAAAAGACTTCCAAAATGCTGCGACCTTTACACACGCAATCATTACTCAACTAAATGATAGTAAGAATGAGATATGGTACAAGATAGAACAAGACCTTACTTCAACTGAGGGTCCACCGATGGAGCTGTCTGTGCTCTTTTGGCCCCTAAAATTACAAACCGATCACAAAGTAAACCCCATTTCATCAAGTGTTATTCTGAATAATGTTCTAAGGGGGTGGAAAAAAACTAAAAATTCACTAGGTCTTTATAATAAGTTAATCCCTTCCCTTTCTTTAAGAAATATAGCTTACTATATGACTAATTTTAACGTAAAAAGCTGGATTGAAAAAGGCATATATAAATTTCAAGATTTAATGGATAGAAACGGATGGATGGATTTCCAAACTTTAAAACAAACATATAAAATAGACAATAGGGAGACTTTTAATTACCTTAGACTAAAAGGCTTTTGTCATCAATATGTTACCACAGAAAGGTGTGATCGCTTAAGGGATATAGGAAACATCCTTGATAGGGATTCTCCAAAAAAACTATTATCTATGGGATTAAATTTATTACAAAAAAACTCAGATGAACCCTTAAAAGCTATAATTAATTCCTGGCAAAGAGATTTGGGAAATCAGATTACTTGTAACCAATGGAGAGAAGCTCTAAATCTTACCTATAAACATACCCATTGTCTTAATCTGAAGGAATGCCATTTTAAAATCATAAATAGGTGGTATATGGTCCCCAGTAAAATCGAGAAGTTTAACGCCAATTGCTGGAGATGCAATGTGGAATGTGGGAACTATCTACACATATGGTGGGACTGTAGGTATATACAGAAGTTTTGGAAAATGATTTTATCTAAGATAAAACTTATTACTTTGATTGATTTACCTATGGTACCACAGATATGCCTTTTGCAATTAGATATCTATCAGGTTAGTGGTAGTTCAATGCCGGTTATCTTGCATATACTTCTAGCCGCGAAACTTTCTATCGCAAGGTATTGGAAAATGGAGTTGGTGCCCTCATGGCCCGTAGTTAAGGAACAAATTAAATATCAATTGAAAATGGAAGCTGGGTTAAATATAAAATATCAAGAACGCTATAACTCCTGGGTGGCGAAGTTGGAGGCTGTTGTTGACTTATAGATAGATGTCCAAAATTTCTTTGGACCTAAGTTAATATTGATACTGGGCACAATAAAAAATCCTGGCATCTATCTGTCAGAAATTCCCAAAACATTTCACCAACTAGTACTGGCCAGCATGGGCGAGCCATATGTTGGGAATCAATAGGATTTTTCTCACTTGAACAAGGCCAGGATTTAGAGAACTAAAGATATGTGGATGCCTCAAGTAACGCTAAAGAAATAAAATGGAAGAACACAGTCAGTAACGAACTAAAGATCAGGATAATAGAAAACTAGACACAGTCATTGAAAAGCCGCAATCGCATGCAGCACAGAGGCCTTAAAGTGAGAGCTCTGTGATTGGTCAATTGCCCAGCACATACTGAAAGTTTGTGTTGGGGAAAGCGGAGAGGGCTTGAAAAGGCAACACACAACAGATCTGCAGCTTTTGCAAGCTGTTTTTTTTTTTTCATACACCCCCAAAGAAAAGATGTTTTAAAAAAATGCATGTTGTTTTGTAATCTTTTTGTAAAGGTGTGTTCCTTTAAATATTCTAGTTCAGCACTCCTTATTCTGTGCTACAATTTACTGCTACACATGCTCGTTATTGTAACTTTTATAACTAAAGGCAGACACACCTCCCTAGCTGTCAATCAGACAGCCAGAGAGGTATCCTCTTGCTTATGTTCGCTCTACAGAGCTAATGAATTTTACAGGCATGCTGGGCTAGATCATTCCCCCCTTTTCTCCTTCTCAATGAGCTCTACTACAGCACACTGAGAAGCACTGGAAAGCTGTGATCTCATGCTTTGCGCATGCTCGCAGCTCCAACGTAGAGGCTTCTCCCTGAAAGTCTGTGTAAGGGCAAGAAGGGAGAGCTTGCAAAGGCTGTCTGCAGGAGGACAAGAGGTCTGCAGCTTTTGCAAGCTGGTTTTTCATATATGCCCAAAGAAAACATGCTGAAAAAATCATGCATATTTTGTTTTGGGATATATCTACCAAACAGTTTAAAAACCTAAATGGAGTGTTCCTTTAACTGGGAGTCTCTATACTACCAGTAGCAGCATTTAGGCTGGTGGACTACTATTATTATATTTTCTCCAATATTCCAATTGATTGGTTCTTCCTCAAGGGGCACAACTGAATACCTTCTAACAAGATATCTGGCTCCACATGGATTTATGTCAGAGCTTAAAGGGCTACTCCAAATAAAACAGTGTTTTAATAAAAGACTGTTTTTGTCTTATCACAGCTAAAAAGACAAAATAAAGTAGCTAAAATATTGGATCTCCACCATGTGCGATTAAAGTGATGCTATTTGTAGCGGATGGCACCAGGCGACCATACAAAAATACTGTATAAAGCTGCATCCGTGTATCTGCTGTATTTTCTGTGTATTAAAAAGAATTGTATTTCTCTGATTGTTCGGTAGTTTCATTCCCTTAGTTTATTCGAATGAAACTACCGAACAACCAGAACTCCCCTGTGTGAAGTGTGTCCTCAATTACCCGTTGCAACATTGTTGCGAACGGGTAATTGAACAGTAAGTAGCCGTCCTTTGTTCTCGGGGGGGGGGGGCCATTTTAAAACTCCCGAACAGCGGTGTTTTGCCGTCGAGTGTCTGGAACAAAAAATCGGACACTCGAGTAGGCGAACACCGCTGAGACCTCCACAGCCCTGGTCCGTTCGGTTCCAAACTACCGAACGGCCCCTCGTTCGGTAGATAGAGAATACCGAACGAGGGGATTCAGGCGAACCCTCCCTAGACTCTATAGCTAGAGGCCTTCGTGTATTTTATTCCCTTATGCCAGGACCGACCGCAAGGCCCATTCACATGGAACCGAATTCGGCTATCTCAGTTCGTGCGGTCGGTCATTTTATTCCCTCCATACTTTTCCCGAACCCCTGGTCTGATTTGGGTGATTTTTGGATATGTTGTTCACCCAGATCAGGGGTATCCGGGGATGTAGGATTTAAAGAGGTACCCCTACGTTTAGGGGTACATCTAGAAATGGGGGGAATTGGTGTGCTGGATAAGGGGATTATGATGCTGGCTGAGGGGAGGAGATGTGTGGGAGGTTACCAGGACAGGATTGGCTACTGTAATAATTACTGTAAGTCCCTCCCTTGCATGGGAGCATGCTTTATAAGGAGACTGTGATTAAAGGCTTGTCAGTTATGCTCCTGAAACTGTGTGTCGTCCAGTTATGGGATTGCTGTTCGGATATTGCTGTATTTTACCTGCTGGAAACCCTGCCTTTGGATGTACTATTTACTTGTTCCTGAGTCTCACTTGGATTATAAGCGGAGATAACCTGGGTAATATTGCATCTCCGCTACACTATTGATGATTGCTTCACTGCATGATAAAGTTTATCCAATGAAGAAAAATATGAATCTGTATACTAAAAATTATTAAAATGTATACTGTATTAGCTTTCAAGTTAAACAGAAAATCTATTAAAATAACAGTGTCATGTGTGAGATAATGCTATTAGTCTCTGAATGAGAAAATACATGAATAAATGGCATTTTTATATTATGTGGCAATATTTGTGCAGTTCAGTACAGATTCCAGCCTCTAGATGGCACTGTAAGCAGACAGTGTCACTGCTCCAATGGGTGACATTACATATAGTTGTCAGCAAAGGAAATACATCTCACTAATAACCATCTGAATTTATTTTTATTAAGGCTGAAAAATAGTATTATTGGAATAAGTTGCATGTTCCTACTATAACATTAACTGTGAAAGACGAACGGCTTTATTCGCTAAAGTGAGAATTCAAGGTGGATTCAAAAATAATTTTTACATTTTAAGGGTTAGATTAGCCAAACTGGAGAAATTCTTTAAGTAACGAATGCTTTTCATTGAGCTTCGCTGACCTTAAATTTAAAATTCACTTTGAATTCCCACTTTACTGAATAACCTTGTATGCTTTCAAGTCCCACAAATTATTGGGATGATATAAATAGTTTAGAATTCCCTAATTAACTTTTTATCTCTAATGATGATAATAATTATAAAATAAGAATAATATATAAATCAGAGA
The DNA here is from genome assembly GCA_933207985.1 of Pelobates cultripes. Classification (NCBI taxonomy): domain Eukaryota; kingdom Metazoa; phylum Chordata; class Amphibia; order Anura; family Pelobatidae; genus Pelobates; species Pelobates cultripes. The sequence goes on from OW240912.1 coordinate 265,939,078, forward strand.
ATGTCACTTTTTCACTCCATCAGATTGCTCTTATTTTAAATAAATACATATCGCAAATGGTTGTCGCTAGATGGATTGAGGCAAATAAGGGCTGTAGCGGGACAGATAGGAGGGAGGTACCAAAATCTCATAATAACCAGTGTGTACACTGCTTACCCCATGCATGAAGGTTACTACAGTAAACCAGGGATGAGTAACCTGATGGCTGACTGGGCAACAAGGGGAATTTAGATCATGACATCCATGATTCTTACATAATTTATTAGTCATTTAAATAAACATGGAAACCAAGTATATAAATGCATAACTTGAACAAACCCCAAAACCAGTTGGTTTATGCAAGTTTAATTTATTAATTAATTTTATTTGTGCAATTTTAGGCACCTGTTCTAAAGAAGGATATGATGGCACTAGAAAAAGTGCAGAGGCAGGCTACAGAATTAGTAAAAGAAATGGAACATTTAGCTATGAAGAAAGGTTAAAAAATGTAAATCTCTTTAGTTTAGAAAAACGGCGCCTCAGAGGGGATATGATAACATTATACAAATATATCCAAGGACACAAGGTCATGTGTTTAGACTGGAAGAAAATAGATTTAGTCTGAGGCAAAGGAAATGTTTTTTTTTTTTTTATTGTAAGAACCATAGGAATGTGGAATTCTCAGCCTGAAGAAGTGGTTTTATCAGAGTATGTACAGATGTTTAAACAGCAACCAGATGCATACTTTCAAAAACATAATATTCAAAGATATAAATTTTTCAATTTTAGGGTAATAGCTTCTTGATCCAAGGATAAATCTAACTTCCATTCTGAGGTCAAGGAAAGTATTTTTTCACAGTATTTTGCAAAACTGGAAGTGCTTCAAACTGGGTGTTTTGCCTTCTTTTGGATCAACAGCAAAAAACAGATCTGAGGAAGGCTGAACTTGATGGACACATGTCTCTTTTCAGCCTATGTAACTATGTAACTATTTCCTTTAACATGACATCTGTACAACAGAGAAAATAGGAACAAGTAGGGTCCATCCCATCAAATGACAACCAAACAAAATATTTCTATTGAAGTGTAAGAAAAATGAGAGAAAAGTAGAGATGGGAGCGGCATGGTTAAGGCACATACATTAAAACAATAAACTATTTTGCTATTTTAACATCACTTTTACAAGCATTAGACAAGAGCTGTGAGCGTTTTTGTTGTTTTAGGTGGATTACTGAAGACAGGGAAAACAAACAATCATTATTTTCAACACTACCATTTGTTAAAAGGCTTAAGGTCACCATAACATATTAAATAATAGAGACCAAATTCTTTTTCATGGTGATAATGGAAATCAGGGTCTAATTGACAATGTTATGAATTACATCATCAGTACAGCGGTGAACGAGAGAGAGAGACAGAGAGAGAGAGAGAGAGAAAGAGAGAGAGAGAGAGAGTTGATACTCTCGGCAGGTGATAAACATTTAAATACATAAAGGGAATCAACACAGTAAAGGAGGAGACTATATTTAAAAGAAGAACTACCACAACAAGGGGACATAGTCTTAAATTAGAGGGGCAAAGGTTTAAAAATAATTTCAGGAAGTATTACTTTACTGAGCCTTTTAGCTGAAGTGGTAGAGGTTAACACAGTGAGGTAGTTTAAGCATGCGTGGGATAGGCATAAGGCCAGGGACTAATTAAAAGTAGTTTGAAATATTGGGCAGACTAGATGGGCCGAATGGTTCTTATCTGCCGTCACATTCTATGTTTCTATGAGTTTTACCCTGGTAGCTCTATGATGTTCCAAATATCTAAAGTATGTATGGAGCAATGGATGGACTGAATGCACAGATGGATGGACTGAAGGACAAAGGAATGAATGGATAAATAAATGGATAGATGGATGGATGGACGGACGGATACCAATATACATTACAAACAAGTGGAAAGAACATCGTCAGTCTGATTCTCTATATACAATGTGTACAATGTGTGTTTTTATTATTTTAGCAACATGATCACGGTAACTTTTATTTGGTATATGTTAGTGGTATCATTTCTAGATAGTGAATCAGCAAATGGGATAGAAATCAGGGAAAAGGTTCAGCGCTGATAAGAAACAGGGAGTATAATAACAAGGCAGCACACCTTAAAAGGGGAATCCCCTCTGAACCCCTTAAAGTACAATAGAAAAGAGAGAAAAGAATAAGGGTGCGCCTAAAACAAGTAAAAATAGTAAAATGAGAATAGCAGCAATAACAAAAAATTCGGAAAAATGTCCAAATAATATAAAAAATGGGATAACCACGGTACCTAATAGTCCAAATATAAAATGTCCAAATGCGCAAATGGTGGTCCTAATAGTCCATCAGAAGGGTATGTAGCGTCCCGGATAAGTATAAATATGCGGGGAGAACAGAAGAGAGAGAAAAACTCCAATGGTGTAGTATAAAAACAGAATATGAATATATAGTAAATATTTGTGGAACTACTCACAATCTTCAGAGCTTAAATCCAGCTCTGGTATGGATAGCGTGAAGTGGAATAATCCCCACTCAAGGATATGTGGTGCTCCTCTTTGGTCCTTTGGTGGAAGGATGGAGTTCAACTCGGGATAAAAATAATAAAAAATATATAGTGCTCACTGTGTGGTCGGTGAAACAATAAAAATGAAATAAAATATACTCACGGTATATAGAGCAGACGTACTGCTCGGTGAATGGCGTATGGGTGGTATAATCCCCACCTTAAGGATTCTTTGGTAGTCCAATATGGTCTAAATCGATGGTAGTTAGGTCTGGATAAAATGAACTTACATAGAATAAAATAATAAATAATATGATATAAAAGTGAAAAAGGAATGTGGCACACCAGTGTATAATAGCCAGATATTCCTTTAATGACACTTTGATTTTAAAAAAGAAAGTTTCTATACGCGTTTCGCCACAAAGGCTTCATCAAGTAGAAACAGTATAAAAAAGAAAGGAAACAGACCTAACATACAGTACTTATATAGGAAACATTGAAATACACAATAATTTTAAAATTCCCGCCAAAATGACGTCACCAATCGTCATGGGAGGGAATACAATGCAATATATAAAAAGAATAGAATATACTATAATATAAATATAAATTTCAATGTAATAAATAATGTAAAACATATTTGGTGTAAAAACAATTGAAAACGAGTGCATTAAATACAAGAAATCAAATGAATAAACATGTCACGTGACGCGGAAGTGAATAAAGCCGTGTCACGTGATAGTAAATGGACCGCACGCGTCATCCAGCAATGGAACGCACATGCAGTCTTTACAGAAGACAGCTACCAGGCATAACCTTATTAGTAAGAAAAGTATCATAACAAGCTGTGTGGTGCCGGTGGTTACGCTGGTAGTGCATCCGCATAGGACCATACACTTCACAAGTTCGAAACCCGACAGGGGCTGACACATATATTTGAGACAACAAATAAACATGAATATATTAATAGCAAAATAAAACATTATTATGAATAGAATATACAAATAGAAGATAAGTATAATTAAATGAACTAGGAATGTATATTGAGACAACAGATGAAAGTGAATATATTGACAACAAGATAAAACTTAACTTTGAGTAATATATGCAAGTAAAAGGTAAGTATAATAAAATGGACAGGAGGAGAAAAAAAAAAAAAAAAGCTATTAAAAGGGAATAATAAATGTATTTTGTTATAAAAAAATATATATGTTTATTATAGAAAATTAAAAAGATCGAATTCTATATTAAGACCTAATGGGATGAGGGTCTTCAAATTGTAAACCCATTCCATTTCTTTACTTCCTAAAGTTTTTTTGATATTGCCTCCTCTCCATGAGATTTCGCATGTGTCAATACCTATACACTTAAGTAATTTAGGGTTTTTATTATGTATCAGAAAGTGCTTTGATAATGAGTGATTTTCAAAACCTTTAGAAATATTTCGGCAATGTTCTGCTAGCCTTATTTTAAGATTTCTAGTTGTCATGCCAACATATTGGAGTCCGCAAGGGCACTCCAATAAATAGATCACATTTTTTGAATTGCAGTGAATAAATTTATTTATTGGATAAGTCTTTTGTGTAACGGAAGATGTAAAAGAATTGGTCTTAGATCTAATAATTGTGTCAGTGCGTTTACAGGCAATACACTTATTGCATTTAAAAAAACCTTTAGGTTTAATAAACGGGGACGGGGAACTAAGCTTAGAAATAGTGCTTTTGGCTTTGGTAAAATTATTTGTAAGGATAGATTTAAAGCTGGGTGCTCCTCTAAAAATAACATGAGGTCTATCTGGAATGATCCCAGCTAAAATGTCATCCTGTTTTAATATATGCCAATGTTTTTTTATGATTTTCTTAACAACATGGCTTTTGTTGTTAAAATCAAAAATAATTGGCAATGTTGGGGTGCCCTCAGTGGTTGTCTTATCTTTATATTTTAAAAGATCTGATCTATTTTTATCCTTAATATTATTTCTGATTCTATTTAAATCATTAGTGGAATAATTCTTTGAGCAAATTTGTTTAATAGAATATTTGATTGATCATCATAATCCTGGGTAAGGGAACAGTTCCTCCGAAGACGGAGAAACTGGCTTTTTGGTATCCCATTAAGCCAGGGTTTATGGTGACAACTTGACATATCAATAGCGTTGTTGGTACAAACTTTCTTAAAGAAAGTCCTTGTTTGCACTTCATTTTCTTTGATAAAAATTTCCAAGTCTAAAAAATGGATAAGAGAACGACTATATTCAAAAGTTAAAATAATACCTTTGTTGTTTGAATTTAAAAATTGTATAAAAAGATTAAGAGAACTTTTAGAACCATCCCAAATAAAAAACAGATCATCAATATATCTGAAATAAGTAACCAGGTTTGCTCTCCAGTCATGCCCGCCCAATATGGCAGAGGATTCCCAATCTGCCATAAATAGGTTGGCATAACTGGGGGCAAACCTGGTTCCCATAGCCGTCCCCTGTCACATATCCTTGAGTGGGGATTATTCCACTTCACGCTATCCATACCAGAGCTGGATTTAAGCTCTGAAGATTGTGAGTAGTTCCACAAATATTTACTATATATTCATATTCTGTTTTTATACTACACCATTGGAGTTTTTCTCTCTCTTCTGTTCTCCCCGCATATTTATACTTATCCGGGACGCTACATACCCTTCTGATGGACTATTAGGACCACCATTTGCGCATTTGGACATTTTATATTTGGACTATTAGGTACCGTGGTTATCCCATTTTTTATATTATTTGGACATTTTTCCGAATTTTTTGTTATTGCTGCTATTCTCATTTTACTATTTTTACTTGTTTTAGGCGCACCCTTATTCTTTTCTCTCTTTTCTAGTGAATCCGCAAATGTTCACGAACCGGGTGAACCGCCATAGACTTCAATGGGCAGGCGAATTTTAAAACACACCGGGACTCTTTCTGGCCACAATAGTGATGGAAAAGTTGTTTCAAGAGGACTAACACCTGGACTGTGGCATACCGGAGGGGGATCCATGGCAAAACTCCCATGGAAAATTACACAGTTGATGCACAGTCTGGTCTTAATCCATAAAGGGCCGAAATCACCTAACATTCCTAAATCACAATGGATATGGATTGATACCTGACATATGACATATTGACACAGAGCAGAATAGGGACTGTTCCCCCTACATAGGGTCACTTGGCAGATATGGATTGACACCTGTCCTCAGAGACCATGATACACACTGACACAGAGGAGAATAGAGACTGTTCCCCCTACATAGGGTCACTTGGCAGATATGGATTGACACCTGTCCTCAGAGACCATGATACACACTGACACAGAGCAGAATAGAGACTGTTCCCCCTACACAGGGTCACTTGGCAGATATGGATTGACACCTGTCCTCAGAGACCATGATACACACTGACACAGAGCAGAATAGAGACTGTTCCCCCTACATAGGGTCACTTGGCAGATATGGATTGACACCTGTCCTCAGAGACCATGATACACTGACACAGAGCAGAATAGAGACTGTTCCCCTACATAGGGTCACTTGGCAGATATGGAGTGACACCTGTCCTCAGAGACCATGATACACACTGACACAGAGCAGAATAGAGACTGTTCCCCCTACATGGGGTCACTTGGCAGATATGGATTGACACCTGTCCTCAGAGCCCCTGATACACACTGACACAGAGCAGAATAGAGACTGTTCCTCCTACATAGGGTCCCTTGGCAGATATGGATTGACACCTGTCCTCAGAGACCATGATACACACTGACAGAGAGCATAATAGAGACTGTTCCCCCTATATAGGGTCACTTGGCAGACATGGATTGACACCTGTCCTCAGAAACCATGATACACACTGATACAGAGCAGAATAGAGACTGTTCCCCCTACATAGGGTCACTTGGCAGATATGGATTGACACCTGTCCTCAGAGACCATGATACACACTGACACGGAGCAGAATAGAGACTGTTCCCCCTACATAGGGTCACTTGGCAGATATGGATTGACACCTGTCTTCAGAGACTATGATACACACTGACACAGAGCAGAATAGAGACTGTTTCCCCTACATAGGGTCACTTGGCAGATATGGATTGACACCTGTCCTCAGGGACCATGATACACACTGACACAGAGCAGAATAGAGACTTTTCCCCCTACATAGGGTCACTGGCAGATATGGATTGACACCTGTCCTCAGAGCCCCTGATACACACTGACACAGAGCAGAATAGGGAATGTTACCCCAACATAGGGTCACTTGGCAGATATGGATTGACATACCTATCCTCAGGATCCCTGATACACACTGACACAGAGCAGAATAGGGAATGTTCCCCTACATAGGGTCACTTGGCAGATATGGATTGACACCTGTCCTCCGAGATCATGATACACACTGACACAGAGCAGAATAGAGACTGTTCCCCCTACATAGGGTCACTTGGCAGATATGGATTGACACCTGTCCTCAGGATCCCTGATACACACTGACACAGAATAGGGACTGTTCCCCCTACATAGGGTCACTTGGCAGGTATGGATTGACACCTGTCCTCAGAGACCATGATACACACTGACACAGAGCAGAATAGAGACTGTTCTCCTACATAGGGTCACTTGGCAGATATGGATTGACACCTGTCCTCAGAGACCATGATACACACTGACATAGAGCAGAATAGGGAATGTTCCCCCTACATAGGGTCACTTGGCAGATATGGATTGACACCTATCCTAAGGATCCCTGATACACACTGACACAGAGCAGAATAGGGAATATTCACTAAATGCCAAACATTGTTATACAGGGGAATATTCAGTAAATAAGGATAAGGGGGACCTACTGTCCTCCCGCCCGCCCCCACCCGTGAGCGGTGGGTGGGGGCCATAAAAATAATGAGGGGGGGACCTACTGTATGATGTTGTATCGATCAGGTAGTGTAAGGGTTATGCCCGCTTCACAGTGACAGACCAAACTCCCCGTTTAACGCACCGCAAACAACCGCAAACAGTCCATTTGCACAACTGCAAACTTCCCTTTTGCACAAGGTTGGATACCAAGCTAGCCATGTCCCATACCTTGTCCTCACTGATGTCATTGAAGGCCTCCACCCAGCCATGTACAACACCAAGGGTCCCCGAAAGGTGACAACAAGCCCCCTGGGACGCCTGCTGTGTTTGGTCTTCCACCTCCTCAAAGCCACCTTCCATCTCTGACTCCTCTTCTTCAGACTCCTCTCTCTGTGTTGCCTCTCTCTGCGTTATTATAATGTGTGTTAAGTAGTATTATTCCTATCAGTTTAATCCCTGTTACGTCCCCTATCAGGGGATGTGTATATGGCATCGATTTTAGGAACCGGGAGATGGAAAAAGATGCTTGGTCGGTCCTCCTACTTCAAATTTGGGGCACTGCGCGTGCAATCTAATGTGCCACCAGATAGGAGTGGTGTGTTAAGTAGTACTATTCTTATCAGTTTAATCCCTGTTACATCCCCTATCCGTTGATGTGGAGCAAAACGCAGCAGCAGAAGAGGACTCAGCCGAGGAGGTTATGGAAGAGGATGGAGTAGGAGGAGTAGAGGAGGTGGCAGCAGGCCTGCCTGAAAGTCGTGGCGGTGTCACCAACTTCTCTGCAGAGCCACGCATTCCATGCTTGGCAGCCGTCAGCAGGTTTACCCAATGCGCAGTGTAGGGGTGGCCTGCCTCTGCCTGTCATTTTTTTTTCGATTAGTGGTACTATGCGTGCAAGCTATTGTGACACCAGATATGAGTGGCATTGTGAACTGGCAGAGGTTGGCAGAGTACACGCTGTAGGGCTGACACACCCGCTTGAAGACAACTAACTGCTATTCAATCTATAACAGTGAAAAAAGTTTTTTGGTTTTAAATACAAGCTATTGTGACACCAGTGAGTGAGTGGTGGCACTGGGCACAGTATCCACTGTGAGCCTGACACACCCGCTTTGAGACAACTAACTGCTATTCAATCTATAACGGTGAAAAAAGTTTTTTGTTTTTAAATGCAAGCTATTGTGACACCAGTGAGTGAGTGGTGGCACTGGGCACAGTATCCACTGTGAGCCTGACACACCAGCTTTGAGACAACTAACTGCTATTCAATCTATAACAGTGAAAAAAGTTTTTTGGTTTTTAAATGCACGCTATTGTGACACCAGTGAGTGAGTGGTGGCACTGGTCAAGTGGGCACAGTATAAGCTGCAAGCCTGACACACAGACGCTTGAAGACAACTAACTGCTATTCAATCTATAACAGTGAAAAAAGTTTTTGGGTTTTTAAATGCACGCTATTGTGACACCAGTGAGTGAGTGGTGGCACTGGGCAAATGGGCACAGTATACGCTGCGAGCCTGACACACAGACGCTTGCAGACAACTAACTGCTATTCAATCTATAACAGTGAAAAAAGTTTTTGGTTTTTTAAATGCACGCTATTGTGACACCAGTGAGTGAGTGGTGGCACTGGGCACAGTATCCACTGTGAGCCTGACACACCCGCTTTGAGACAACTAACTGCTATTCAATCTATAACAGTGAAAAAAGTTTTTTGGTTTTAAATGCAAGCTATTGTGACACCAGTGAGTGAGTGGTGGCACTGGGCTTAGTATCCACTGTGAGCCTGACACAGACGCTGGCAGACAACTAACTGCTATTCAATCTATAACAGTGAAAAAAGATTTTTGTTTTTTAAATGCACGCTATTGTGACACCAGTGAGTGAGCGGTGGAACTGGGCACAGTATCCACTGTTAGCGTAACACACCCGCTTTAAGGACACTGACTGCTATTCAATCTATAACAGTGAAAAAAGTTTTTTGTTTTTAAATCCAAGCTTTGTGTCACCAGATCTAAGTGGTGGCACTGGTCACCGTATCCACTGTTAGCGTAACACACCAGCTTTAAGGACACTGACTGCTATTCAATCTATAACAGTGAAAAAAGTTTTGGGTTTTTAAATGCAAGCTATTATGACACCAGTGAGTGGTGGCACTGGTCACCGTATCCACTGTTAGCGTAACACACCCGCTTTAAGGACACTGACTGCTATTCAATCTATAACAGTGAAAAAAGTTTGTTTTTAAATGCAAGCTATTGTGACACCAGTGAGTGAGTGGTGGCACTGGGCACAGTATCCACTGTGAGCCCTGACTCAGAAGCTGGCGAACCAACTAACTGCTATTCAATCTATTATAGTGAAAAAAAATAATATTTTTTTTAAATGCAAATATTGTGACACCAGATATGAGTGGTGGCATTGACTGGGCAAATGGGCACAGTATCCACTGTGAGCCTGACACAGAAGCTGGCAGCAGTGGCAGACCACTAACTGCAATTACATTACACAAAAAAAAAAAAAGCAGACTGATGTTCTAGCCCTAAAAGGGCTTTTTGGGGTGCTGTCCTTACAGCAGAGATCAGATGAGTCCTTCAGGACTGTAGTGGACACTGTATACCCTAACCTAGCTATGCATTTCCCTATCTAATCAACAGCAGCTACACTTCCCCTCCTCTCACTAAGCATGCAGCTTGAGAATGAATGTAAAATGGATGCCTTCCAGTAGGTGGGAGGGTCTGCTAGGGAGGGTGTGCTGCTAATTGGCTGGAATGTGTCTGCTGACTGTGAGGTACATGGTCAAAGTTTACTCAATGATGACGAATAGGGGGCGGATCGAACCGCTCATATGTTCGCCCGCCGTGGCGAACGCGAACATACTATGTTCTCCTGGAACTATTCGCCAGCGAACCGTTCGGTGCATCACTAGTTTTGGGGACCTCACTTCTATTATCAGTATTTTATCAATAAGAAGCGCCTTTACACACTCGTCTTGTATACTTTTATAAACATTTTTTGCAACAGTGCTTGGCAGCCAAGATTCAAGGTGTGTAGATCGAACCTTGGGTACAACTAGTGGTTGTTAGTGAAATTCCAATTTAAAATTCACAGTGTACAGATGGAAGGTTTGCTGTGTTAGCTTAAGATAATTATGTATTGATTTTAATATAAAGTTTCTTTAATAGCTAAGTTGTTGGAAAACCAGCATTATTGTTAGGTGATAGATTTTCCTGATTTTTAAATCCTACAATTTCTGGTCCAATGTTCCTGTCTACTCAACAAAAATTAAATATCACTTTTCTTTGAATCTTCACTTTCTACCACTGAAAGTAGCAAAAAACAAACAAACAAAAAAAACCTTATTATGTATAAGTGCAGTTGTAAAAAAAATCCAGTTTCAATTTGTTGCAGAGTACTTGTTTTATAGCTGCAATTGAATAAAATGGGCGTGATGATGTATAATTGTGGCGAAACGAACCTTGCCGAAGGCTTTTGGAGTGACCTACTTGCCAGCCTCCTGCCAAAAGACTATGGCCAGGTCAGCAGTTATAAAGACCAATATTTTATTCCCCCTGGTTCGGCACTTTCCATAAAACCGAATACTAGCTCACTGGCGACCGTTCGCATGGACCAAAACCACGAATAAACTACAGGGGGACTTAGCCGCGAATGCACTAGAACTATTTTTGGCATGAAAACTTTTCAGTTTTCTGGTCGCTCACAGCGGCACTTAGCCATGATTCTATGGAACTGTTTTCAGCATGGGACCATGCGTGATGTCGGCCAAAACTATGACTTCCAGGAAATTCCTGAACCCCTGAACCGATCTGGGTGATTTTTGGATATGTTGTTCACCCAGATCGGGTCTATCAGGTGATGTAACGTTTGTGTTTTTTTAATGTTTTAAAAGGTATTTATGGGGTTTTATAAAAATGTGTATTTTTTGTGTCTAGAGATAATTGAGTTAATACAGTACTTGACTCAATTATCTCCCAGGTACAGGGGAGGGATAGACCTAGTTTGTATGGGAGTGTCGTGGATCTAAGAGTCAATGTGACAGGGGGGAGTGCCTCTTTCATGGGGACTGTCATAAAAGGCCAAGTGTGGTCCCATTAAAATCGGTTCACTTCACCCTCAACATGCAGCCTCGTCTCGTGATTGTAGCGAACAGCTATACCAGCTATACCTGCTTGGGATTGCTATACTGGCTATAATCACTAGCTCTTGTAAGAGCTACACAGCTATACCTGCTAGACTCTTTGGAGTAGGAGAGATCGACCCACTGGATGCTGGAACCTGGGGTTGGGTCCAGGGTGGGTGGAGGACAGCGAGACCCCAGCCAAGCTGCGGTGGCTAAGGGGTTACGGTGCTTATGGTGTCTCGTGCGGTGCTTATAGTACTCCAGGCTACTAGGAAGCAGTGATTGGCAGAGGCACCCAGTCTGGGTGCCAGGCGGTCCATCACAATAACACTATAAAGTTGTTTCTATTCTTGTAATGGTATTGAAACCTTAGTAAAGAGTATGTGTGCTACAGTCGAGGTGTGCCTAATACAGTTTATAAATTAACAAAATGTTTTGACATTTTCATTAGTAAACCAATGTATTAATGTTAAAGTGTATTTCTTAAAACAAGTGTCCTCCACTCAGTCACTATGATTTCATGAGTACTGTTTTGAGGTCAAAAGACAAGATAAACAAGATGTTAATTAGTAAGACCAATATGGTCAGAGAAGGGAGTCTATAAATTAGGTCACACTGATGCAAGTCTAAAAGATGTGCTCACTCTCTAATGGCAAGAAAAAACAGTTAAAAGGTCAGAGTTTTTCTTCATATACAATAAGTATGTATAAATATATTGTTTAAAGGAATCTAACTCTGAACTTTCAGCATGTCACCTCATTTTATTGCAGATACAATTTAAACTGAAAACATATGGTTATAAATTCTAAAGTTGTTCAATTAAGCTTAGGAATTCAAACTTGTATACAGTTGCACATTTTTCACATTGTATTACCGTACAGAGTTTTGTGTCATCTTCAAACACTATTTCAAGATCATTTAGAAATATGCTAAAAGCTTGGCTCTTTCCTCTGCAAAAGTTACTTCAATACCCTCATAACCACACTCTCCCGTGAATCCAAACGACTATTTCACACATTTAACTCTCTTCTTCGCCCTGCTGTTCCTCCTCCACCTACTAACTTGACTGCCTCAGACTTTGCAACTCACTTCACTGACAAGATCTCTACAATCAGAGAAGAGATCTCTCATCTTTCTTCTTCCCCTTACAATACTTCCTCTAACTTCACTCCCTCTGCTGTTCTATGTTCATTCGCACCCGCTACATTGGAAGAGGTTTCTGCTCTGCTCCAGTCCTCCCGCCCCACCACCTGCTCCCTAGATCCAATTCCCTTGCATCTCATCCATACTCTGTCTTCTTCTCTTTCTCCACTAAAATTCTCACTCTCTCTCTCCTCTGGTATATTTCCATTGCCCTTCAAACATGCAACTGTAACCCCAATTCTAAAGAAGTCCAACCTTGACCCTAACTCCCCATCCAAGTATCGTCCAACCTGCTACTGACTTTTGCATCCAAGATCCTTGAAAGAATTGTGTATGCGAGATTGACAGACTTCCTTGAGTCCAACTCTCTGCTAGACCTGCTTCAGTCTGGTTTCTGCGCTAAGCACTCTGTGGAAACGGCACTGACCAAAGTATCCAATGATCTACTCGCTGCAAAATCTCGTGATAACTACTCTATCCTAATTCTCCTTGACCTGTCTGTGGCTTTTGACACTGTTGATCATCACCAGCTTCTTCTCATCCTCCGCTATATCAGTCTACAAGATATTGCTTTCTCCTGGCGCTCCTCCTACCTCTCCCAGCGCTCTTTCAGTGTTTCTTTCTGAATATTTTAATTTTCATTTATTTTTTTAGCTCATGGAGACTCACTCACTTTCCTTAACATGCAAATTATGATAACCAGCCTGTAGAGGAACCAATGTTTCAGGCATAAATCACTACTCACTGATATTATAAATGTAAATTAGCTGAAAATGTACGCTCACTTAAACCTTCTGAACTGTACAAGAAGTTTCACTGGGTGATAGCATTCCTACAGTCAAGGAGGGGAAGGAGTGAATTGATTCTACCATTTTACATTTTGCATTATTAGCAGTCTAGAGATTTATAAGTTTCACAAAAGCAATTTTAAGCACCTTTATTTTAGAAATATATGATTTCACTGTATTTACTGTATGTGGGCATTATGCTCAAATGCAGACATAATTTTTGCATTCTGTTGCAATATTTAGTTACCTGCACTTGTAGTAGTGCTTTCAGGGTCCTTATCAATACCTATAAGCAATGGATTTGAGCAATGTAATTTATTTATTTATGTTACACCTATTATACACGTATAAGAGAAAAAAATTCATGTTTACATTTATGCTAACATTTCAGAAGCTGTGTGAGATATTGCAAGATAAAGAACATTGTATACTGTCTAAAGCTTTTAATTCCCCAATGTTTGTTTCATAAAGGATGGAAAAAATAAGTGAAACATGAAAACTGTGCAAATGTACACAATTCAAATTTCTCAGTTTGCCTGCAAAGCAATTTACGAACCAAATTCCTGTTATGTTTATGTGCTAGCTATGCATCCCTTGCTTTAAATAAGTTCTACACTATTTTTTCAATCAGAAAGTGAAGGAGTTAAAAAAATGTAAGTAATGATTACTCACTTCCTTTCCAACACCTCCACTCTGGCGATGTCATGCTGATATCACACACAATCGCTTCCAAGCCATTGCTTCTCATAGAGAAGCAATGAATTGGAGGTATACATGCACAGCCAAATACAGTGCTCCTCCAATTTGGAGGAGAAGGAGGAGGAAAAGCCTCTAATAGCTGTCAGAAAGGGTTAAAATGACAGGACCACTGCACCTAGACCACAAAATCTCAACAAAGTAGTCTGGGTGACTATAGTGTTCCGTCAAATGTGCTTCAGAACCATTCTGCCACAAGCAATACACATTTTAATGTTCATGATATTGCCTCTTCAAATGATTACACTAAGGTCTGTGTTTTCATGAGTATGAAAGAATAAAAGAAAATTGCAGATAATACAATTTATGGACAAGAAAATAGCCAAGTATTAAGAACTAGTCATTTGTTGTAAAGGGAATGTTATTGTGTTTGTAGCCAATTATTGGGACAGGTGTTAAATCCCAGCTCTGACAAGGCTAAATGTCAGGAATCACCCTTGTGATTTCAGAGGCAAATTATGGAAATGCCTTGTGGCATTTCTGATTAAGGTAAAACTGACTGCATAACTAATGTTTCCTGAAACTTCTGAATACCTGGATATTCATACAGCTGCTGAAGCACTTTAAATATGTGAATAAGATAATGGCAGAATAAAATAGTCAGAAGGCTTGAGGGTGGTGGAGCTACCACTTGACTTGGTATCTGAAATTTAAATAATTTTTTTATACTTTGCCCAAGATCATTTATGGACTTAAATGTTAAAACCCTCTTAATATATTTCAGTAGAGAAATAAAAAAAAAATATGTCAAATGAAAATCAATTCACTAGCAGAGAGAGCTTTGTTACAGTGCCTGCAGCTATGCTGAAGATACTTCAGTACTTTAAGAAAATGAAGCTTCTTTACAGTCTCCCTACATACTTTTTTGTAACCAAATTCTATGCAATACAATTTTAATTTTATTTGTCAGAGTAATTTGATAGATCATTATGATCTGAAAAAAACAACCACCTTTTAATTTTAAGTAGTGACATAACATACCTTCACCACAAAGGCACACTACTCAGGGTATGTTAATTCATGTTCCATATAAAATAAATAAATAAAAATAAAACACACAATAAATGAAGGTAAATATAGTATATAGTAACCAGATATCAGCTCAGTATATCCTGCATATACTACCAAAGAGGAGTCCTACCATTTACTGGAGCAGTTTAGTGCTGCAAGTTATGTAAAAAGAATACCCACGGACGATATATTAAAGCTGTATTGTTACAAATGTAATTTGAACAAGTCCTACATATGCAACATTTGCTTCCATTTCCACTACTTGCCTAATGATCTTTGGGGATCATTGAGGGTGAATCTCTCTTTACATAGGACACAAGGCCATGAGTTTAGACTGGAAGAAAGAAGATTTCGTCTAAGGCAAAGGAAAGGTTTTTTTACTGTAAGAACAATCAGGATGTGGAATTCTCTGCCTGAGGAAGTGGTTTTATCAGAGTCCATACAGATGTTCAAACGGCTACTAGATGCATACTTGCAAGAACAGAATATTCAAGGATATAATCTTCCAATGTAGGGTAATAACTGCTTGATCCAAGGATAAATCTGACTGCCATTCTGGGGTCAAGAAGGATTTTTTTCCTAGTTTGTTGCAAAATTGTGCTTCAAACTGGGTTTTTTTGCCTTCTTTTGGATCAACAGCAAAAAACAAATGTGAGGTAGGCTGAACTTGATGGACGCAAGTCTCTTTTCAGCTATGTAACTATGTAACTATGTAACTATGTAATCTATGAAAGAATATAGAAAATTTTATC
>OW240912.1:265955145-265979426 GCA_933207985.1 Pelobates cultripes
AAATGCTACTCAGATAACTCGGCAGCTTGCGATATCATTAACAAAGGGCGCTCATCATCCCTGACCATCATGCGGCTGATTCGCAAGTTGACCTGGCTGGCAGCATCCAATCAGTTTCACTTAGTATGTTCTCACATCCCGGGTATTCACAACACCGCCGCTGACGCTCTTTCTCGTTCTCGATTCCAGGCATTTTCTCAGGCACTCCCAGCGGCTCACCAACAGCCATCCAGGACACCATGGTTTCACGAACTAATATTGGATTAAGCACACTCTTGCTTCACGCTAGATCACTCACTCACCAAGCATTATCACCCAACACTGCTATCACTTACAATAGGGCACTTAACATATTTAACAAATTCACTGCAGAATTCGGGCTACAAGGTGACTTTTCTATACAAATCATGGTGTCTTTTGCCTCTTTCTGCCACCTACACCTTAATCTGTCACACAACACCATTAAACTTTACCTCACCGGGGTTCAGCACCACAGCCTCACCAATTTTCCTAACAGCACTCCTTTTTTGTCTTCATACCCCATTAAAAAGGTATTGAAAGGTATATCAAAGGTTTCATCACCACTCGCAAGCACTAGATTACCCATAGACGGGCCTATCTTCAGGTCACTTAGCAATCTCCTTGACACAGTCCCATTTGATAGCAACACCAATACGGTGATCAAATCTGCCATATATCTCGCTTTCTATGGTTTTCTCAGACCTAGAGAGTTCACCGTGGTTTGTCAAGGAGATATCGCGCTATGCCTTAAAACTTCACACCTCACCAAGGTAGAGGATCACTACCTACTTTCTATCCCTACCACTAAAACCAACCGGTCAATACACCCTACAATAATTCCTCTCTTCCCTACTGATAATGCCTGGTGTCCGGTGAAGGTTCTCGACCAACTACGGTCAACTCCTCATGCTCACCTGCCAGACTCTCCGCTATTAACATTACAAGGGCACCCGCTTACCACGGCAAAATTGATGTTACATGTCAGAACCCTGTTATCTAAGCTCGGACACAACCCGGCTGCATTCTCCGGGCACTGCTTCCGCATAGGAGCCGCCTCAGCAGCCTCTAGCACAAACGCACCGGTCCACATCATCAAAAGGCTGGGGCGATGGAAATCCTCCATATATAACGCATATATTCCGCAACCAGAGAATTTTTGCATTTTTTCGGTTTGTGTTCAACTGCAATTTGCATCGCTCTCATTTATTGAATCAATACATATTATATATCGTTTTTTAAAGGACAAGATGGGCTTTACTTTGATGTGACTTATACATATCTAAAATCTAATTTATTATTTTAAAAAAATGAAAAAATATATTTTTTTTTTCACAGTTTTGGCAATAATAGTGTGTGCATAATATGTCCATCTTAGGAAAAGTAATTCAAAATAAATTCATTTAGGTGTCTTGTTTTTCAAAGTGCATAATATGTAAAGGATTTCAGCTTATTTTAAAAGTTACAGGTCACAAAATACAAGGAGTAATATAAAATTTAAATGTGAAAAAATTTAGAAGTTCATATGTTTGACTTGTAAGTTTGACAGCCGTCACAGAAAACAAAATTGCTACACAAAAGTATATATTTATATAAAGAAGACATCACAGGCTATTTATTTAAGAGTATTTTGACACTTTTTGCCATTTTCCCACCAATTTCTGCTACATATTGTAGTAAAATTTTGTTTTTTTCTGTTTTTTGAAATACACACATATAACAAGGTTTTTTAAATGTGTATTTTGTAAAGCTGCTGTGTGCTATTCCTGATCAGAATCCCATTTTGTGTTCAGCTACATCTGCTGAGTACAACAATACCCCCGTTGTATGCCTTTGCCACTAGTTTTGGGAAGCTACAATGACATATAAGAGGCCAGACTATTTCAGTTTCTACAGTTAGAAAATTCAAAGATGGATTTAATGGACCTGTCTTATTTTGGGGCATTATAGTAGTTTGGTTGTTCAAATGACCACACAAAGGCCTTCCATTTGTGAAAGCAGACACTCCATGGTATCTCATATGACATATATTTTGCCTTAACGGGTCCCCATTTATTCACCATTAAATGTCAAAATTTGTGTTAAAAGAATATTTTTTGCATTTTTTACTTAAGCATTACATTTGTGCTGGGCATTTTGTATATTTGATATGTTCCACTATGATCAAACACCCCTAATTATGCTCAGCTAAGTCTTCTGAGTAAAACAATACCCCCAATGTATGTCTTTGACACTATTTCGTGATGCTACAGTGCCATAAAGGAGACCTGACCATTTCAGTTTTTAGAGTAGAATTTTGAGAGACTGATTTGCAGGGCTTATGTTTCAATTTGGGCCATTTTAGCAGATTGACTGTTTCAATAACCGCAAAAGGCCTACCAATTGTGAAAGTAGACACTCCAGGGTATCTCATATGGCATATATTGTGCCTTAACATGTCGCCATTTTTTCACCATTATATGTCAACGTTTGTGGTAAAAAATATATTTTTCACATTTTTAACTTATGCGTTACATTTGTGCTGGGCATTTTGTATATTTGATATGTTCCAATATGATCAAATAACCCAAATTATGCTGAGCTATCTCCTGTGAGTAAAACGATACCCCCAATGTATGCCTTTGGCCGTATTTCCTGAAGCAACACTGCCATATAGGAGACCTGACCATTTCAGTTTTTACAGAATTTTATAGGTTTATGACTCATTTTGGGGTCTAATAGCAGGTTGCTTATTCAAGATTCCCCCACAAAGGCCTACCGTTTTTAAAAGAAAACACCCCAGGGTATTTCAAAAGGCCCATTTTGAACTTTAGGGTGGGATCATTTTTTCGCTAGTGAGTACCATGTCTAGTAGTAGTAAGCATTTTCTCTGCCTTTTTGACACACACTTTGAGATTTTACTGCATAGTTTACAATCCTTAGGTGTGCTACGGCAGTATAACGCTTCATATGTCACTCAGCTATGTTGTCTGAGCACAGCAATACCCCCGTGTGTACCTTTCCCAGGTATATGGGAATGTTGAAGGGGCAAATTGGAGACTCGGTTTGTTACAAGCTTTGAATTTTCATGCAGGGACCATGTCCCATTTTGGGTCAAACACTGAGGCACTGTCTGTCACCTCTGAATCCGCTGTCATAATTCTCTAACTGTACTTCCTAAGCATTTTGAACTTTTTACACAATAACTTTAACAAAACAATGTTATAATAATGTTATTTTATTTTTTTGTGGATTTTTTTTTATTTGTATTTTTACTCCTAGCATACGCACTAAACTCCCCAATTTCCCAGGAACTATCATCCACCCCAATTAACTAAATAAAAGTTTTAAAAAAAAATAGAATAAATATATATATATATATATATATATATATATATATATATATATATATATATATATATATATATATATATATATATATATATATATATATACATATATTTCAGTGGTCAAATAACAGAAGAACTACAACAAGAATATTAATTGTATTGAGAATTTATTGGCCCTGAGTATGAAATAATTTAAAACAGTTCCCAATACAAAGGCTGAGAGGGACAATCAGGGCAGTAGAAACTGGTCTCTGTTTGAATGCCTCTCTAGTAACACAGCCTGCACCTTTTCTGGGGGGTCTATTTTGGGGGGGGTTGGTGGTATCCAAAAGCAGAAGTGACATGTCTGAATATCTCTGCTGCTAGGCCCTGCTGATGGCTCCCCACTGTGGCACTCAGTGAGCAGCACAGAAATGAGCTGAAACTGAAATGTAAGAAAAGTACATTTCAGCTGAGGATTTGCCTTTTTAAAAAGGATGAATGCATTGTGAGTAGCCATTTGCATTAAATAAATGCCCACTTTCTCATTATCAGATATGGCTGCAGCAGTTGATCAGACAGGTCCACTCCCCCCATGTGTTTATTGTATTACTTAATGCAGACAGGCAGTCGTCTTGTTTCCTGTCTGCCACGGACTTCGACCCTGCCTGTGTGTTCTGCGTGTGTGTTCACTGTGCATGGTAGTCAGTATGAACACCTCCTTTTTGTCTCTGTATTTCAGAGCCAGCAGTTCGTCCTGGCAGAGAGCAGCCGTTTCCCGCTTTTTAAATTTTTTTTCTGCCAGAGCCTTGGGGAAGCCAGTGCGTGTCTTGCGGATAGTGCCGCAGACCACAGTCTCAAAACAATATAGCATTTTTTGGAGGGGTATGCTATTGTAATAATTATCAAGGTAGAGGTGGCACCCCTTGTTCAGTAGCGGGTTCATTAGATCCCAAACTATTTTTCCGCTAGTCCCAACTACATCAGGGCAACCTGGGGGATCCCGGTGGCTATCTTTACCTTCATATACTCTGAAGGTATAAACATACCCACTGCTACTTTCACATAACTTGTATAGCTTGATGCCATACTGGGATCTTTTGGCTGGGATGTATTGCTTGAACCCCAGTCTACCCTTGTATTTCATTAGGGACTCGTCAATACATATATTCTTTTGGGGAGTATAAATTATGCCAAATTCTTTATTAAAATGGTTAATTAGGGGGCGGATTTTATAAAGTTTGTCATACTGCGGATGATCTTTGGGGTGTTTTATTATTTATTATTATCAAGTGCAGAAAACGCAGTACTAATTCGTACTACTCATGGTCTGAGAGAAAATGGGAGTATTGCATACTGGGTTTTTGGACCAGTACATTCGGATGCTGGGCTTTTTTATAATTCCCATTAGCATGGTTAGTGCCCAGAACTGTTTTAACTCTGCCCTAAAAAATCATCCCCAAGGAACAGCTCCATAAAATCCTGGGAGTTATAACTGGTCAGTCTCCCTGAATACTAGGAGTCGCAGTGAAGAGAGGGATGTTGGGGACAAAATTGTTAGGGGGCACCCAGATATCAGCGCCAGGAGCAGTGCCAGGGGTATTGTCACTTTCTTCATCTCTGTCTGGCACATAGTCACCCTCTGCACTTTCTGAGGCAGTGTCGGTTGCCTCTGAGTCGGCTGCTAATATATTATATGCCTCCTCGGCACTAAATCTTCTAAGACTGGTGAAAGCTTAAAATTAACTTTAACTGGGGGGCGGAGCGATGACGTGACGTGCACGTGGTGACGTCGCGCGGGTGAGAGGAGCAGAGGAGGAGGAAGCAGTAATGGACGCTGCAATGCTGTAATGCTGCCGACCCTTGAGCCGACCCCTGAGCCGGTGTTCGGTATCCGAGTGAGACGTGAGACGACCCCTGAGCCGGTGCTTGAGTGAGACGATAAGAGCGACCGCAGAGATTAATCATATTGCGGTGAATTATACTGCTAACTACACTGCGGACGCGAGAATCAAGCGAGATTGGTGGTAAGGCGGTCGGATGGAATTAAGACCGCAAGGGAAAAAAACGAAGGCGGAGAGGAACGTTGAAAGGCTACAACGCTATAATACGGTAACAGCGCAGCAACCTGAGAAGACACAGAGAGGCTGGATATAACGCTCTGTATACAGAATTTAAGAAGTATAGCAAGGCATGTGAAGTACACAGCAGTAAGATAGGATTTATCAATTGAATGTAGAATCCTATATTGAAAACCGACCTAACATTAGCTCAGTTGGACATTTTTTTTTTTTTTTTCCCTGCCTACATGATCAGGCTAATTGAAATCTGCTTTATGAAGTCTGAAGTGTGAACAAATAAAGTCAGACGAAGTGAGAAGAGTGAAACCAGTGATATGAGTGATAAAATACAAGTTGGATTTGTTAAAACTTTGTAAAATATTCTGTAAAATACTCTGAGAAGTCAGAGAAGTCTGGGAAGCAGGAATAGCTTCTTAAAGCTCATTAATCTATATTTAAAGCTATATTTAAAGCTACTTAAAGCTAACTAAAGCTAATTAAAATATCAGAGCTTCGCAGACAATATCCTTAAAGCTTTCTAAAGCTGCTTAAAATCTCGTATGCCCAAGTAAGGACAAAGATACGGAAGCCTAAGAATAAATTGAATAATTGAATAGCTGAGATAGCTGAGATAATTGGACATATTTTGCGCTACTGCAGGTGTACAACTGCATCTATTGTCTTTATCCACAAGTAAATCAGAAAACATGGCGGCAAAAAAGGGGGAAAATAAAATAAACACAAGGAAGGACAAAGATAAAAAAGTCGACCCTAAATTTGAATCTAAAGCGGAATTAAAATCTGATAAACGCTTGTCAAATTATTTCTCTGCTCAAGAGAAGGATAGGAGACTAAGCCAAGTGGGCTCTACTAAACCTACAGAAGAAGATATGGTGAATACTAGCCTTATGGAGACAAATGGTCTAAATTCATACAGCAATTCCCCTCCAAGTGACCTCCTTAATATTGATAGAGTCACTCTTAATAACTGTTTTGACTCACAAATGGAAAAGATAAAGGGTGAGATGCAACTTTTTACAACGACCTTTAAAGAAGAAATAAAGAAAGTAAATATAAGAATTACATCCATCGAAGAGAAATTGGAATGTTCAATGCTTAGAAATAACCTTATGGAAGATAAAATTAATTCCTTGGAGCAGAAAATAAATAACCTGGAAGCTAAGATGGTTGACTGGGAAGACAGGTCGCGGAGGAGAAATATTAGGATTAGAGGAATCCCGGAAAGTATATCCAACCAAATGTTGATTGCTTACCTGACTGAGCTTTTAAACTTTCTAGATATGCAGCTGCAAAATATCCCAATTATATTTGAGAATGTTCATAGACTGCCAAAAGCAAGAAGCCTACCAGCTCATATCCCAAGAGAAGTTATTGTAAGTTTTCATTCTCCTTACTTGAAGACCAAATTCAACCAAGCTTTAAGGCTGAAATCTTTAAAAGACTCAAAATTTGAAGAGCTAAAATGCTTTAATGACCTATCTCTGGCTACTAGAACTGCAAGGAAGAAATTTCTAACTTGCACAGGCAAGCTTAGAGATCACAACATAAGCTACACATGGCTATTCCCTACGGGGTTAAAGTTTTATTATAAAGACAATCTAGAAGCCTTTAAAGAAGTTGATAGTTTACATCAATGGTTATTAACAAATAAGATGATATGAAGCTATTCGAGATAAAACGGATGAGGGAAGCAGAGGTTATTTAAAATTTCCCTTTTTTTTTTTTTGTGAAGAGAAGCACTAAATAGTCTAACCAAACAAGGGGAATATTAAGTACCACAATAATTGTAAAACTACAAGGGTAACTTTAAAATTAGGGACACATATATATAAGTGAAATAGGGATATTAAGCAGAAATATAAATTAGAATATAAGGTTAGATAGTATATCCTAGATTATAATGAAATTATGTTGCACGGGGGAACACAACATGACATGCGCGTAAATAATATTATACACTAGTTTTTTTAATATATGATTAAACAGGATACAATATTTCTGTAGAATATTAGAGCAAATTAATATGAGATACAAAGAAAATTCACGGGATGCTTGAAGCAGTGTTAAGTATACATAATATATATAGCACTAGTCAAATTAACCACTAAGATAAGCACGGTTGACTAAAGCTATGAAGTCTCTTGAGGATTGCAATAGATAAGTACTTAATATATTAGATTTTTAATTTTTGAAACATAAGATTTGCACCTTGGCTAAATGATTGAGTAGATTATGTCGGTCAGATTGTTTTAAACATACGTATTATATATAGCACTGAATTTAAATTAATCACTGAGATATGCACTGATGATTAAAGTTATGAAGTCACCTTAGGAGGGTAATGGATAAATAGTAAAGGAAGAAGGTATTAAACTCTAGTTTTTTTTTTTTTTTTTCTCTATGGAGTTTTTATTTATGTGGCTCTCGGGTTGATAATTAGGTATGATTCTCCTCTGCTTCCCTCCAACCGCTAACGCGGTTGAGTTTAACTGATTTATACCTTGGGTAGGTTACGATCAGTAAAGGGCTTTGGGATGGCTCCCATGGGAGGAGGGGTAGGGAGCCTTCGGGGGTTTAATGTTTTATGTACGTGCTGTTGTTTTGTTATGGTCTGGTCATATTTGGTCCTTCACATGAGATTGGCTCTATATGAGTTGTCCAATTCTAAATTTAATTAATTTTGGTAAAAATAGCAAGCCTGAACTAAGGGGAGTAGATCTAATAAAAAATTGTAATATTTTCTCTAGAGTCCTGGAAGATGAGTTTACTCCCTATAGCTGGACACAAGGGAGATTGTTCAACGCTAAACTGGATTAATAAGGATAAAGATAGTAACTTTGAACCTTAGAGGTTTAAATTCACCACAAAAGCGCAATATCCTTCTTAGGTTTTTGAAAGATGAATCTATTTCTATATGCGGGTTGCAAGAAACACATTGGGAGCAAAGAGGAAAAATACGCTTAAATTCTAAAGATTATCCATTTATTTTTTCCTCCTCCTTATATGATTAAAAAAAAAGAGGGGTTGCGACCCTCATTTCTTCTAGATTAGCTTTTAAATTTATTTACCAAATACAGGATCCAGAAGGTAGATATCATATATTAATTTGCGAAATAAATAATAGGATTTATACGATAGTGAATCTTTATGCCCCAAATTTAGCCCCGATTAAGTTTATTAGGAAACTAATGGATATAGTAGATAGAAAAAGACAAGGTATGGTAATCTATTTAGGGGATTTTAATTGTATGCTTAATCCAGAATTAGATAGGAGAAGCTTAATTAACGATCAATATAATAAACAGCTAAAAACCTCTGCTAAATCCTTCAGTAATTTGTTAAAAAATAGGGGCCTTTTGGATCTATGGAGGATTTTGCATCCTATGGAATATGATTATACTTGTTTCTCTGGGGCTCACCGGGTTTATTCCAGAATCGATCTAATAATATCAGACCCAAGCATATCTAAAATGCTTAAAAAAGTTTTTATTAAAAATATTGCATGGTCAGATCATAATGCGGTAATGATGATTCTGGATGATGGCTTGAAGGATAATAGATCAAATTGGAGATTAAACGACCGTCTATTAAGTATTTCAGAATATTTAAAACAAATTAAGTCAACTACAAATTTATTTTTTGAAGAAAATACTAAAGACGACTTACCATTACCTATTATATGGTGCGCCTATAAGTGTACAATTCGAGGACATTTTATTAAGATGGGGTCCCAGGAGAAAAAAAAGAAGGGAAATAATCTTACGCACCTATATATACAACTAGATCAATTAGAATATATAAATAAAAATAATCCATCTATAGATATTACTAAACAACTCGCTATCATTAAAGAGAGCATTAACGATTTACTAATCCAGAAAGCAAATTTTTCATTAGAAAAATTACGAAGGACATGGTATTACAGGGGGAATAAAGCGGATAAATTACTCTCGAATAGGTTAAAGAAGGATTCTACCAAGATGAGGGTAACTAAAATCATTCAAGAAGATAAGGTTCTTTTGAATCCATCAAAAATAGGTCAGGCTTTCCAAGCATTTTATACTAAACTATATAATCTGCCAGACAGACATTCCCCAGTTAATCTCTTAGAATATTTAGAGAAGTTAAATCTGCCAAAAATAACGAAATCTCAATTACAAAACTTAAATGACCCTATAAACCTGGAAGAGGTCAACCAAGCTATAGATAGATTGAAAATCGCTAAGTCTCCAGGTCCGGATGGTTTTACAAATAAATTTTATAAATCTATGAAAGAAAACTTAGCAAATACCCTGAGGGAGATATTTAACGAGTTTATGTTGAAAGGTAATATCCCGCCGGAGATGCTGAGAGCTAACTTGGTCCCTATTCTTAAACCACAAAAGTCCTCAGAGTTAATAACCAATTATAGACCTATCTCGTTATTGAATGAGGATTTAAAACTTTACTCCTCAATAATGGCAAGTAGATTAAATGGAATTATGATGGATATAATCCACAGGGACCAAGTGGGCTTCATTTCTAAACGCTCTTCGGTATATAATGTCAGACGTCTCATAGACGTAGTGGATTGGGCCCAATCGAGGAAATATTCCCTCCTGATCCTGTCTTTAGATGCAGAGAAAGCATTCGACAGGGTCAGGTGGGACTTCCTCGATGCGGTCCTACAAACCTTTGGCTTCTTTGGGAATATAAGAAAAGCAATACTGGCCTTATATTCAACTCCTTCTGCAAGAGTTGTGGGAGCGGGATTCAGCTCAGATTTTTTCTCGTTGAAAAACGGGACGAGACAGGGCTGCCCGCTCTCACCTCTTCTCTACTTATTGACAATAGAAGTTCTAGCGGTAGCAATAAGGAAAAACGAGGCAATAAAGGGCCTTAATTTCAAAAACGATTGCATTAAATTAACAATGTATGCTGACGATATTGTATTAACTCTGGCAGATCCTTTAAACTCCTCTATAGCTTTTTTTAATACCTTAGATGAATACGCTTTACACTCAGGCTATAAAATTAATGTCAATAAGTCGACTGCATTACTAATGAATACCCCTCAGAATACAAGGGCATTACTTAAGCAGAGATATGAATTTAATTGGGCGGAGGTTTCTTTTAATTATTTGGGAATTGAAATAGCAAATAATGTCAATATTATCATGGAACTCAATTTCCTATCTCTTCTTAGAACTACGGCAAAGAAACTAAAAAATTGGAAAAATTTAGAGATCTCATGGTGGGGCCGTATCAATGTAGTTAAATCTTATATCATCCCAAAATGGGTTTATCTATTTAGAATGGTGGCATTACCGTGCCCGGACAGCTGGTTGACCTTAGCTCAATCCCTATTGAATAAATTTATATGGTTACATAAGCCTCCAAGAATATCCCAAAAACGCTTAGCCTTAAAAGTGAAAAAGGGGGGCCTGGGGGTCCCTATTTTAAAAGACTTCCAAAATGCTGCGACCTTTACACACGCAATCATTACTCAACTAAATGATAGTAAGAATGAGATATGGTACAAGATAGAACAAGACCTTACTTCAACTGAGGGTCCACCGATGGAGCTGTCTGTGCTCTTTTGGCCCCTAAAATTACAAACCGATCACAAAGTAAACCCCATTTCATCAAGTGTTATTCTGAATAATGTTCTAAGGGGGTGGAAAAAAACTAAAAATTCACTAGGTCTTTATAATAAGTTAATCCCTTCCCTTTCTCTAAGAAATATAGCTTACTATATGACTAATTTTAACGTAAAAAGCTGGATTGAAAAAGGCATATATAAATTTCAAGATTTAATGGATAGAAACGGATGGATGGATTTCCAAACTTTAAAACAAACATATAAAATAGACAATAGGGAGACTTTCAATTACCTTAGACTAAAAGGCTTTTGTCATCAATATGTTACTATAGAAAGGTGTGATCGCTTAAGGGATATAGGAAATATCCTTGATAGGGATTCTCCAAAAAAACTATTATCTATGGGATTAAACCTATTACAAAAAAACTTAGATGAACCCTTAAAAGCTATAATTAATTCTTGGCAAAGAGATTTGGGAAATCAGATTACTTGTAACCAATGGAGAGAAGCTCTAAATCTTACCTATAAACATATCCATTGTCTTAATCTGATGGAATGCCATTTTAAAATCATAAATAGGTGGTATATGGTCCCCAGTAAAATCGAGAAGTTTAGTAACTCAGGTAACGCCAATTGCTGGAGATGCAATGTGGAATGTGGGAACTATCTACACATATGGTGGGACTGTAGGTATATACAGAAGTTTTGGAAAATGATTTTATCTAAGATAAAACTTATTACTTTGATTGATTTACCTATGGTACCACAGATATGCCTTTTGCAATTAGATATCCATCAGGTTAGTGGTAGTTCAATGCCGGTTATCTTGCATATACTTCTAGCCGCAAAACTTTCTATCGCAAGGTATTGGAAAATGGAGTTGGTGCCCTCATGGCCCGTAGTTAAGGAACAAATTAAATATCAATTGAAAATGGAAGCTGGGTTAAATATAAAACATCAAGAACGCTATAACTTCTGGGTGGCGAAGTTGGAGGCTGTTGTTGACTTATAGATAGATGTCCAAAATTTCTTTGGACCTAAGTTAATATTGATACTATATTAAGAGTGACCTCATATGACCATCTGATGTTTTGTTCTGTTATGTCATTTTGTATGTGTGTTGTTTACAGTGAGATTTTTAAACAACATAGGTGTTTCACTAAACGTATCTATACTACTTCAAACTTATGTGAAAAAAGTAATGAGGTTAAGGATGTTGTGTGTCTCACTGTACATGTTTTTTACGGGATATGTTGTTAATTGTATTTTTCTCTGTTGTTAATTCTATTGTGTCAAAAAAAGAAAAAAAAAAAGCGGAGTTGATGTCTCCGAATAAAGATTATATACTTTAAAAAAATAAAATTAACTTTAACTAAATAAAAAATTTTTTTTTTTTACTTTTTTTCTACTTTTTTGTTTTCTGAACTTTTTTTAATACTTTTTTCACTTTTTTAAAACTCTTAAAAACTTTCTAAAACTTCTAAAAACTTTTTTTTTTAAATGAACCCCTTTGGGTAAAAACAGAAATCAGATCACCGCTAAACACAGTGCTTACATCTGTGCTGCTTTGGCTAATAAGGAAGTATTACCCTGAGAGGCAATGGGCAGCTGTGATTGGCTGAGAGTGTCAGCTGACTGCTTTTAACCCGTCAGAGCTCCAACTGACGGTATGAATGGGTATGACAACAAGGAAGTGTGTAATCTCTGCCTTAGCTACACATACAGAAGGGGCCGGACTGTGGGTGGCCAGGGACTTTTATTTTGTGGCATACTGCACAAACATGGTGCAACACTGAATGGAGGGACAGTGCCAGGCCACTCCAGGCACTATAACCAATTCAAAGAGACAAAGTGGTTATAGTGACTACAGTGTCCCTTTAATTTTAAAAGGAAGAGTAAGGTTTAGTTTTTTTTAACTTTTAAACACTTTGTGTCTGTCAGGGACACAAAGTTTCAAACGATCCGTCTCTCTCCACTTCTAATCACACACAGAGGTGGAGGGAGGAGGATCTGGCCGTCACATCTATCACATGTGCTGGGACAGCACTATTGGCTGTTGCTGGGCTTCCTCAAACGCCGAGGCACCCAGCAACAGCGTTAACCCCACGATCGCGGCGATCTGGCGTTAACTTTAGTAATTGACGGAAATTTTCCATCAAGCGTCCTTAAGGGTAGGTTAATAAAAAAAAATACACTTAGTACGACATATATAAGATTTAAGATATATTATTTAGTTTCTTTTTTTCTATTTTTTTTTTCACTGCCAGGGGTTAATTTAAAAAAATAAAAGTTTCATGTATTTATTTCTTCACTGAGTGGCTCGACCCCTCCAGCGCTCTAATTCCCTGCGGACATGTCAGTTACATTCGCGGTCCTTAAGGACCGTTTTTTGTCGGACGTATCTTCCGAGGTCGGGGAGGAGTTAAATACACATATACATTTAACACAGAACAGGTAGGAAATATAATCAACCATGATTGAGCTTTGAGCTGTGGAACTTTTGAAACACCTTTCCTTATTTTTACGGGTGCTCCGCGAACCCTGAGTCTTCCTGCTGTATGCTCCTGGGTGAGAGATGTTGCTGATCTCCCACCTTTTCCCTGCTCCTCCCCACTCTCCTGTGGACAGTTGTGGGTCATTCTGGTCCTCTACAGCACTGATTAGTGCTTGGCTCTACACGCCAGGGCTCTGATACTTGGGCATCTGAACCCCAGCCACGCACTTAGCATGGCGGCCGATGCTACCAAAATGGCTCCTGGTGGCAACGCTGAACACGTGCAGTCTCCTTGCAGTTTCTTGGCCCCCTTTAATCAAGTGTGTGGTGCATTCTGAAACCACCTGCAGGAGAGGCAGAAGGCTGAGACTAGTGAGGAGAAATCTTCACTGCATTTATGCACCTTGTCTCGAGCTAACTCTGTGGAAATCCCAGAGGTGTCGCAACTAAGCCCTGTTGGAGGCTGGGCATAGTAGGGAGACTATCCACGTGGCCAGGCCTCCACATACAAAGAAAACATATTTCACTGTGCATGCATGGGAGCCATTTCTGGCTTCACTTCACCAGCGGTTGGCAGAGTGATAGTGGTGTGTGCCACAGGAGTGTAGAGCAGAGTATTGGAGTGTAGCTGAGGATGTACCCTGACTTCTATACCAGGCCTGCATTCGGAGTCTCTAAGCGGGGCGTCAGCTAATTTCAGAGGACTATGTTCTATAAAACATAGAATTGTTGTGTCTCTTCACTGTCTGTTGGCACAGTCTATCGATTGTTGGTTGTTTCTGTCTCACCAGTTTTTGAGCTTCACGGTATTATAGCTATTAGTTCTCATCTGCTATACGTTTTAGGAGCCAGTACTCTTACCTCTGTTTGTATCTAAATGCATGAGCCTTTTTCATAGTCTTCTCTATGACAGCTGTAGATTTATGAATAGCCTGTTTTATGCATGTCTTGAGTATGTTCCCTTATACTAAAGCATCTGAATATGCTCACTAAGCTACTCACCCACATGTCTAGTCTATGTAATATACCTTACAGTATAATGTCATTTTCTGCATAGACATGTTTGTAAAGCCTGTTTATTTTAATAAAATAAAAAAATAAAAAAGAGTATGGCACACAGGAGATTATTGTGACCATCTGTATTCTTGAAAAATAATCATTTACTATAACTCCTCTTTCTTTTTTTCTGTACCGTATTAATCATTGCCTCAATAAAAGAATGGCTGACAAGAACAATAAAATAATAACCAATGGCTGAACATTAATTACTATGTAGACAGGCCTGAGTTCAGAGTCCTGATCAACCCTTGCTATGCAAGACATAGCCCCTTGGTAAGTCCAGCAGCCAGAGAGCCAGCAGTTTAAACGGGGAGGTGCTTGTGGGGCGATCAGGGTGCTTCCAGGATAGCAGGGTCATCAGCTGTACTGGGGGAACTCCATCTACCATTTCTGCATTAGACACCTCTCTTTGGGATTGTGGACGGCAGTCATAGGATCTCCTGAAGATCACCGGTAAGACATGTTTAAATCACCACAGGTTTTTGTGTGGTTGGGGGCCGGATCATGCTATGTTTCAGTGATGTCCTAACCCCCGGTGGAGATGTAGAAACACTCAACCTTACATAGATAGGCTCCAAGGAAGCATGAGAGGGGTCTCTGGTGTCTGGTTCACAGACAAGGTGTAACACTGGACTTGTTGGTTACTGGGGGATGCTGTTGCCGTTGGAGCTTGGACCAAAAGTCAACGAACAATTAGGTCAGTTTGGCCAGAGTGGGAGATGCTTGATCCGCCATTGCACAAATGCGTCACTCCTGTAGTATGATTGTACGAGAGGTAAGTGCCAGGATAACCTTCACCAGCTGGGGGGTTGGCCCCAGGGAGGTACAGCGGATCAGAGAATCCAGTGCAAAGGGATTGGCCGCCTTCCCCACACCTTGTCAATTAGGCCGCAGGTCCGCCGTGGGTTAGAATCACCAAACTTAATTTTCAAAAGTGGCACAGCTGTTCAAGGTCTCAGCAAC
Organism: Pelobates cultripes; assembly: GCA_933207985.1. NCBI lineage: Eukaryota > Metazoa > Chordata > Amphibia > Anura > Pelobatidae > Pelobates > Pelobates cultripes. The sequence goes on from OW240912.1 coordinate 265,970,650, forward strand.
TCGTGTAAGGTAATAGATGTGAGAAATAAGCAGATTAAATCACGAATTTGCAATGTTTTTCTCAAAACTCTGTTAAGACGCGTCTGATCAGCTTGGTGGTCATGCCCTGCCCCTCCTTTCAGTGAATTGTGGTCCACCATTTCTCATGAGTACAGGATTGATCTACTGCATACCATGACTTCAAAGGATATAGGCTGACATTATCTGTCTGGTTCATTTTTTTCAAACACAATGCTGATGTTTGTTCATTTCACATTTTCAGTCATTTAGTGTCTAGCACATTCAAGTTATTCTATAAACGGATTCCATTTGGAAATGTAGGCAACATGGGGTATCTAACATGGTGTATTTCCATCCTTATTGTGGGACCATTTTTACAGCATGCATAAACCTTATGAGTGGTACTTTGAAGAAATAAAAATCCTTAAATACACATGGCTTGTATGTTACTGTTAACAAAAGATACAAAAAAAAAAAATACCAGCCAAATTAGCAACATGCCCATTGCTGTTTTCAAAAAATATAGAAAGGTTCTCTTTTTTTTTTTTTCTCTATCTTTAATTTCAGGATGCTTGGATGGGCCACCTGAGGGGCCCCTGAATGTAAGGTCTTGGCGGATCTACTGCGCGCGCAAGGGGCGCAGCACATGGCGGTGGGCACCCGTTTGCAGGGGTCCACAGGGTGACTGCGGTAGGTCCGCCACTGAACACAGGAGTCAATTTCACTAAATGGCAAATCGAAACTGAATTGCATTATTTGTGCAGAAATCGATAAGTTAGAAAAACCGCTGAACTGGAGAATCTTTCCAATGTAGCTATCTAGAATCTGCATCAGTTTACTGTCCAGTGAATAAACCACAAAGTGCTTGGGATTAAAAAAAAAAAAAAAAAAAGTCACTGTGTCTGTTTTGTACACCCTCCTCCACTGCTGTCTGCACTTAAAATTAAACATGGATGCCAGTTACCATATTGATTCCCAAGCTGTGAACCAGGGGGGGCGCATAGAAGGGACGATCATGTTCTCCAATTCACCTGTTCTAAAGTGGCAACTTGCTAAAATATTAATTTATTTTATCCCACGTTCATGCCTTGACTCTCACTTCTCCGGCAGAATCTCCTAAAATGACTAAGAAGCTGTTTCTCATTGATGTGGACTGTGGTGTGGACGATGCTCAGGCGCTAATGATGGCTCTTGCAGCCCCTGAGGTTCAAATCCTGGGAATCACATGTTGCCATGGGAATACGACCATTGAGCATGTCTGCAGGAATGTGCTGCGTGTCCTGCAAATCTGTGACAGATCTCAGGTAACTGCATTGCATTAGTAAAATCATGCACCAAGGTTTTTATTTTATTATTTTATTGACAGCTGCTCTAAAGTTTCATAGCACTGATTTGGTTTTCAGGGGTGCACAAATAAATATATATAAGATTATCAAGGCAAAAACAAGTGCTACTTTGTGGCCAAGTGCTAAATTAGGACTGAAACCAATTAATTGTTCGTCAGCATTTTAAAAGAAAGACGCAATCAACAAAACCAAAATTAAAGGGACACTAAGCGCTGTAAATGCTTTGTGTTATTGAAGTGGTTATAGTGCCTGGAGTATCCTGACTCAGTGATTCCATTCAATGTTAAACATTTTTTTTTTTTATATTTTAATGCTGAGAGTCCCAATAGCTCATCTTCTCTCTGCTGCATGTACTAATGAGGAAATATTAGACTGAGCAACAATGGTGGTGATTGGCTGAGAGTGTCAGCTGACTGCTTTCAGTTTATCACACCATCCATTGTTGGTGTAAATTAGCATGGCAAGGAAGTGTGTAATCTCTGCCTTAGTCATACCTCCAGGGTTCTGGACTGAGGAGGGAGCCTTATTCAGTGTTAAAGCAGCTCCCCAAATGAGCATTTCATAAAAACAAAATGTTAATGAGATTCTCATAAAGACTATGTTGGATTTCTTTTGACTGGAAATTCCAATCCAGTCAAAAGGAGTCATAAGATAAAGGAGGGACTACTTTCTCTTATGTATTTTTTATATGCCTGATAAAAGGCAGAACTACCTTTTTTGTCATGCCTTCTCAAGCTCTCAGCCGTCACTAGTGTCATAATCATCAGTGTTTTACTCTCGTGCATGCGGAAGAGTACATCGCTGATTTCGGCTCGTGGCTAATGACACTCCAAGAGCTTAGAGGACCTTGAGGCAGGAAAGAGCAGTGTCCATGAAGAGGAAATACATTTAAAAAAAAAACATACTTTCCCTGCATGCTGCGGCCACCAGAATGCAAGTGGAGCAATCAATATCAGGAGTCTTTGCAAAATACATAAAAATCCCAGAAGGCAAGCCCACGGTAGTATCGCTAGGAATTGACTTCAACATCTATTTGATTTATTTAAGTTTATCTACTTTATCAGTTTCTGTACAGTACCTAGTGGAGATGGAAGTACTGCCTTGTTAATCAATCCTTACTAAGGGAGTTTATCTTGATTGATTCAAGGTTGGTAACATGGATACATTACTCAACGAACAGATACACTGTGTAGAAGTTGTATGTATCCAACATATTGCTCTCTATAATTGAAGTCTCTTTAGGTTATATTTATCTGGCTTTATACCATATCTGGCACTCCTTAGAGGCAATAGCACTGCAGTATTGCTGCCAAACTTATTACAATACTGCACTGCTGACTTAACTTACCCTCACAGTGTGAGCTACTCTGACCTTAACTTACCCTCACAGTGTGAGCTACTCTGACCTTAACTTACCCTCACAGTGTGAGCTACTCTGACCTTAACTTACCCTCACAGTATGAGCTACTCTGACCTTAACTTACCCTCACAGTGTGAGCTACTCTGACCTTAACTTACCCTCACAGTGCGAGCTACTCTGACCTTAACTTACCCTCACAGTGTGAGCTACTCTGACCTTAACTTACCCTCACAGTGCGAGCTACTCTGACCTTAACTTACCCTCACAGTGCGAGCTACTCTGACCTTAACTTACCCTCACAGTGTGAGCTACTCTGACCTTAACTTACCCTCACAGTGTGAGCTACTCTGACCTTAACTTACCCTCACAGTGTGAGCTACTCTGACCTTAACTTACCCTCACAGTGTGAGCTACTCTGACCTTAACTTACCCTCACAGTGTGAGCTACTCTGACCTTAACTTACCCTCACAGTGTGAGCTACTCTGACCTTAACTTACCCCTCACAGTGTGAGCTACTCTGACCTTAACTTACCCTCACAGTATGAGCTACTCTGACCTTAATTTACCCTCACAGTGCGAGCTACTCTGACCTTAACTTACCCTCACAGTATGAGCTACTCTGACCTTAACTTACCCTCACAGTGTGAGCTACTCTGACCTTAACTTACCCTCACAGTGTGAGCTACTCTGACCTTAACTTACCCTCACAGTATGAGCTACTCTGACCTTAATTTACCCTCACAGTGTGAGCTACTCTGACCTTAACTTACCCTCACAGTGTGAGCTACTCTGACCTTAACTTACCCTCACAGTGTGAGCTACTCTGACCTTAACTTACCCTCACAGTGTGAGCTACTCTGACCTTAACTTACCCCTCACAGTGTGAGCTACTCTGACCTTAACTTACCCTCACAGTATGAGCTACTCTGACCTTAACTTACCCTCACAGTGCGAGCTACTCTGACCTTAACTTACCCTCACAGTGTGAGCTACTCTGACCTTAACTTACCCTCACAGTGTGAGCTACTCTGACCAATATTTGTCCTGGAACAAAGATACACAGACTAAGCTGGTGTATACATAGTTCAGACACTGTACTTACACAACATATTAATCTTTATCATCAGTGACTCTAGAAAAATTTGTCCTCATTTATACAGTCCCCGATTGATATATTCTATCTGACAGTTTAGTCCAGTATCGACAAACTCGGCTCTGGCCAACTATTGAAGACTCCTATTCTCATTCAGGTCCAATAGAAAGTTATATTGCCCATGTAGCCCTGGTTTGATAAACTGTATATGACAGATTAGCACGGAATCTACAAACACGGTAAACTATTAAAGACCATTATTACCATACAGGTCCAATAGTTAATAATATTGCCTACAATCAGTAACATCAAAACATTCTTATAACCAATATTCTGACAGCTTTTACTTGATTGTGCTCTCAAGGACCATTAAAATTAGTTTCAACCCATATCAACTATCTTTATTCAGGGCATCTATTATATTTGAATATTCCTTGTCCTAAACCTATATTAATAGAACTAAAGAGTTTGTGTGCTATTCTTAGTAACACTAATCTTGGATATATATATATATACATTTATTATTCTTAGATATATTTAGTCATTTAGTGCCGTTTTTAATCGCACTTTGCATGGGTGTTAGGTTTTTTCCACTCCCCTGTTTTTAGTTTAACTATTAAAAGTTAAGTTTTAACATGGAAGTGACATATGTCATTCGGCATTCACATTTTTCCCTTTATGTTTCCCTTGAATAAGAGGAAAACCCCCTCCTAAGGATATTTCACCCTATTCCTTTCTTTCTTCTGTTTTTTTTTCTCCTTTTTTTTTTTTAAGTAGAATCCTGAGCAGTTCTAGAATTATATAAAAATCAGTGATAAGGAATTTAGTCTGCAGTCATGAGAAAAACTTACTACCAGTATTGGAGAAATGCTCGAATTAAGGGTTTGTGAACACAATTGGAAGGTAGAATTATAGAACATCACACATTTGGTAAAATTCTTGTATGTGATATGAACCATGTTAATTCAACAGAGTTATTATTATAAGAATATTGTCAAGGAACATTTTTCTTTGAATACTAGCAACACACAGGAATGGATATTGGCTTTCCAGCCACTCTTAGACCTACACTTCCACGTTGACATTCAATCATTCAGATAATATGTTTTGCAGATTCCAGTGTATAGAGGTGCAAGTGAACCACTGCTAGGAGATAATCATTCAATCAATGCAAGCTATTACCATGGAAAAGATGGTTTGGGAGATGTACCTGACCCTGCAAGCCCAGATCTAGACTATGTACAGAAGGAGCATGCAGCCCTGGCAATGGTGCGGATTGCCAGTGAGTATCCTGGACAGGTGAGATCAGTGGTGTATCCTGGTTTTGTGCTGCCCTAGGCAGGACAAAACTCAGGCACCCTCCTCCCCCCGTGCCATCCCCACCCAACCCCCCCCCGTCCCACCTTCTAAATACACACACACACAAACAGTCAGACACACATACACACATACACAGTCAGACACAAACACACACACACAGTCAGACACAAACACACACACAGTCAGACACAGTCAGACACAAACACACACAGTCACACACACACAGTCAGACACACACACACACCCACAAACACACAGTCAGATACACACACAGTCAGACAGACACACACACAGTCAGACAGACACACATACACACAATCACTCACATTAACACTTTTTTTTTTAAATTTACCCAGCCTCTTTACCTTTGGGAGTGCCGGTCGGGCTGATGGGCTGGCTGCTGGGCAGGCGGCTGGCGAGGGAGCACTTCATCTGAGCGGTCTGCTCAGCTCCCTCGCGCGCCGCAGAGTGAGGCTGGGAGACGGAATATGACGTCATCAACCCGGCTCCCAGCCTCACTCTGCGGCGCGCGAGGGAGCTGAGCAGACAGCTCAGAGGAAGAGCTCCCTCGCCAGCCGCCCGCCCAGCAGCCAGCGCCGCCCGCCAGCCCGGCATGTCTGTTAGCCGCAAGGCTAACAAGGCATTTGCCCTGGGCATTTGGGGGGCGGCGTTTTTTGCCGCCCCCTGAAAAATCCCGCCCAAGGCAAATGCCTTGTTTGCCTCACGGCTAATACGTCCCTGGGTGAGATAACAAATCCAATGTGAGACCTTGATTTTAGTAATTATATACTATGTGGAGGGAGAAGGGTTAAAGGGACACTAAAAGAACCAGTAGACAAAAAAATTGTAATTGTTTGCTTGTGCTCTAGGTTTCCCTTGTTGCAACAGGTCCTTTGACTAATCTGGCTTTAGCTGTGAAAATGGATCCAACCTTCCCACAGAAGATTAAAAATCTCTTTATCATGGGGGGAAACATGGAATGTAAGTTGGGAATGTTCTAATGCACCCTTTCTAGTATAGCTCTCATGCTTTGATACAATGTCAATTCATTTCATCTTTTTTTATATATATATATATATATATATATATATATATATATATATATGCATAGGCATGCAAATATCTTGTCTTTAAAATGTATTTAGAGAATATAGTAATAGTTTCTGCTATTTTCATAAATAAATGTTCCGTATAAACATCTGTTTATATTAAGCCAGGGGGAATGTGACCGCTTGCGGAGAATTCAACTTTACGAGTGATCCAGAAGCCGCCTACATTGTCCTGAATGTCTATGATTGCCCTACGTACATCGCCACATGGGAATTCACTTGTAATAACTACCTCTCTTGGGTAAGAAATATTTTACATTATTCTTTAAATAAAATAATGCATACAGAAAACTACACCTGATTTAAATCTTTGTTGTTGTAACTTGTATGTTCTGCTAATCTATTTATTGTGCTTAAAAATTTTAAAAGCCACCAACTAAAATTATTTAAACTGGAGCAGCCAATTATTTTTCTAATTGGCAGTCCAAGCCGGCCCCAAAGATCTGTATAACTCCATTTGAGATCTTATCTGATAATCATTAGACAGGGTTATTTGGGCATCTGCATAGGTCAAGAATATATAGATACAGAAAGGCAGTTTATAATTGTATTCATTTTCCAGAAATAGATTAGAAATTTCACAAAACAATTATATATTAATGGGGGGGAAATTGTGTTTTGAAAATCTCACATAGAGTTATTCAATACAGTGTGATTGTCTGGAATTCAATGTAAATTGCAAACTTTCAAACAGTGTGCACTCCCATGCCTGCTTATTGGGGGTGTAACTACTAAAAAGTAAGGAATAAAGAAGAGTAATTGGCTGCTTTTTGTCCTTCTCCTAAAATATTATTGCTGGCAGCATTTTGTGTAGTTTCATTGTGGTCATGAGTAAGTCAACTTCTACAATTTGAAGACAAAAGTTCCAGTTGTGAGTAATAGTCAAATTTCAGTCTGAATACATTGTTTATTAGGTAATGTAGTCATTCTTATTGTTACATAACATACAGCACAAAATTAAGACTAGAGGAATTACGGAAAAAATAAAAATGCTGAAACGGAGAATTCACATTGCACAACTGATGTATACATCATTTTAAGGCTTCCTATACGTGCCCATGGGCTTTCTCATTATCATAGAAAGGAAATTAGATACTCAATCTACATATTCTTTATAGAAAACTATTACTGATACTCAATTTGGATTAGGTAACAGAATTTGGAAACACAAATTCAGCTAAATGTATTTAGGCGCCGAAAAAGAGAAAAACGAGACAAGTGGAAATGAAAATATGAAAACAAGTTCCTCTTCCTCCCCATCATTAGCATAGATGGCATATTTTCTCATTAATTTTGTTTTGGGGGGTGAAATTAGTAACAACTCTGACTAATTTTAATCACAGTTCAAATGCATTTGAAAAGGGAGGAATTTGCTAAATTGTTTACAATTTGCTAAATTGCTTTAAATTATGCTGAAAGCATTCAGTATATAACTGTCTCCGTGTGTGATCAGTCATTTTTCAGAAGTGATCTCATTTTTGTTTCAGACTTTTTATGACGAATGGATTCTGCAGGAAACTAAGAAAGCAGAGTTTATGAGAAAGATCTCTGCGCATGCTGCAGAGTTTATCAAAACTGGCTCCAGCGCTATCGGAGCAGACTTTAACAAAGGATTTGTATCGTGTGATTCATATGCTATGGCTGCTGCTATAGATAAGAGCTTTGTTACTGAGGCTATAAATTGTGCTGTGAGTGTGGAGCTTAATGGAACCCTAACTAGAGGAATGATGGTGTTGGACATAACTGGAAGGCTCCAAAAGAAAAACAAAGCATTTGTCATGACTAAATGCAATATGGACACATTTAAACGTCTCATGATGGCAGCTCTGAAATAAACTAATTAGCAAAGATGATGGAGGCATGCAGTCTGGTTCTAAGGCACAGAGCCCACTAGAGTGCACATTCTGGAATACATGTTGTGGCTCCTGTAACAAGGTCTCTGCATTTATTTTATTGTAGCTGGTCAGTTACATGACTATTTTTACCTCCTAAAATTAGATATTTTTTTTAACATACTGTATTTTTTTATCATCTGTCTACAAACTACCTGTTTCCTATATCCATAATATAACATAGTCATAAATACAGAAAAATATTGTTGTTTTTACTATGTTCATCGCTAACATTCTGTGTGTGGTGTGTATGTATGAATGTTTTGTGATGTGTGTGTGTGTGTGTGTGTGTGTATATGTATATATATATATATATATATATATATATATATATAAATAGCGAAGGCTTGCACTCCTGGTGTAATCCTGTGGTGCCCGGTGCTGGTCTGGCAAGGATCATGTAGACATAGCAGAAATGACCGCACTCCAAGGACTTTATAGAGATTTTCAAATAAAATTTAGCTTTTATTCAATCCATTTAAAAAGTCAGCGTTTCAGCTCCCACATGGAGCTTTCATCAGGACAAAACATGTTTTGTCCTGATGAAAGCTCCATGTGGGAGCTGAAACGCTGACTTTTTAAATGGATTGAATAAAAGCTAAATTTTATTTGAAAATCTCTATAAAGTCCTTGGAGTGCGGTCATTTCTGCTATGT
>OW240912.1:265979526-266005326 GCA_933207985.1 Pelobates cultripes
TGGATGGGCCCGTGGCTGAATTGGTAAAGGGCAGAGAGCTCCAGTCCGACTCAGACGCCAGCAAGGTGGAGGTGGAGTACTGGTTTGGGCTGGTATCATCACAGATGAGCTTGTGGGGCCTTTTCGGGTTGAGGATGGAGTCAAGCTCAACTCCCAGTCCTACTGCCAGTTCCTGGAAGACACCTTCTTCAAGCAGTGGTACAAGAAGAAGTCTGCATCCTTCAAGAAAAACATGATTTTCATGCAGGACAATGCTCCATCACAAGCGTCCAAGTACTCCACAGCGTGGCTGGCAAGAAAGGGTATAAAAGAAGAAAATCTAATGACATGGCCTCCTTGTTCACCTGATCTGAACCCCATTGAGAACCTGTGGTCCATCATCAAATGTGAGATTTACAAGGAGGGAAAACAGTACACCTCTGAACAGTGTCTGGGAGGCTGTGGTTGCTGCTGCACGCAATGTTGATGGTGAACAGATCAAAACACTGACAGAATCCATGGATGGCAGGCTTTTGAGTGTCCTTGCAAAGAAAGGTGGCTATATTGGTCACCGATTTGTTTTTGTTTTGTTTTTGAATGTCAGAAATGTATATTTGTGAATGTTGAGATGTTATATTGGTTTCACTGGTAATAATAAATAATTGAAATGGGTATATATTTGTTTTTGTTAAGTTGCCTAATAATTATGCACAGTAATAGTCACCTGCACACACAGATATCCCCCTAACATAGCTATAACTAAAAACAAACTAAAAACTACTTCCAAAAATATTCAGCTTTGATATTAATGAGTTTTTGGGTTCATTGAGAACATGGTTGTTGTTCAATAATAAAATTAATCCTCAAAAATACAACTTGCCTAATAATTCTGCACTCCCTGTATATGTATATATATATATATATATATATATATATATATATATATACATATATACATATACATACAGTTGTCCTCTGCACTCTTCCTTAAATATATATTACCTCGGTGCTACCAGCGTTCAGTATATATCCATTAAGAGAGGTGCACTCACAGGTCTTTGCAAAGTATCGTTTATTCACTCAATATAATCCAATTGTCCCAACGTTTCGACCCTTCAGGGGCTTTTTCAAGGTCACAAAAACAGTGCAAAGTGAGCCGTTATATACAAAATAAATAATAACACTTACCAAATCAGGTGTGTGTAGTGCCATCCCTCGAACCCGGAAGTGTGTTAGGCAGGACACGTGATCACCGAAAAGTACATGAATTGTGTAATGACGTGTAGCCCGGTTACTAGGCTACAGGTATAAATATACAGTATATTAAAAACCGTGCCATTTATAAAGTGCAAATGTGATCTAAAAACAAGTAACAGAGGCTTATTAGTCACTGGGTACCAAGATATTAATCCCCATTAGTAGTATCGCTGGCTATATCATTAGCAGAAAGGTGTATAGTGAAGTGAAATGAACTGGCCGGTTGACTAAGGGGTGAATGAGTTCTTACAGAACTCATATATAGCTAGAGAGATGGGACTGAAGCAGAGTGATTATTAATATATACATATAATTTACAAGTAAAGAGTTATAGAGATTATCTGAATTAATTAATTGTACCAAGATACATAATATATGACTTATTAACTTGACATAAATTGAGTATGACCTTTAAACAAAGGTTTGAATAGCAGTAGGAGTAAGGGGAACATAACTAGACACATTTATAAAAACATAGAGTATGATATATATTCGTTGAGTCCTTTTGGAGCAACGGTATCTAGATAGTGTATCCAGTAGGTTTCCCTCTGTAAGAGAATTTTAGATCTATCTCCTCCTCTGGATAGAGGAGGTACATGGTCAATAGAGCCTTTAAAAAATGTTTTGCTACAGGGTTATCTGTCTGTTGATCCCTAAAGGCGGTGAGAATGCCGGAGCGGTGTCCTCTTATTCTTTCCCTTAACGATAGATCCTTTTCCCCAACATATGATAATCCACAGGGACATGTGATAAGATAAATTACATGGTCAGTAGTACATGTAATATAATGTGGTATTATAATTATTTTTCCACTGTGTATTTCTTATATATAAATGCTCAAAAGAAACCATAACCACCATAGCTCAATATAGTAGTTGTGGTGCAAAGAGTCTATGGGCACTATGTCCTGTATTTAACCCCTTAAGAATCAAACTTCTGGAATAAAAGGGAATCAGGACATGTCACACATGTCATGTGTCCTTAAGGGGTTAAAGGGACTATTCCTTTCAATGAAGTGGTCTTGGTGCAGGAGTGTTAAATCCACCTCTAGCGGCTGTCTTTTAGATGGGATGGCAGAGAGGTGAGCAGTGCTGAGGGAGCCTTAGAAAAAAAGGTAAGTAAAACTTTTTATTTATTAAAGGGCCACTATAGTGCCAGGAAAACAAACTCGTTTTCCTGGCACAATGTAGTCCTTAGGTCCCCCCCCACCATTATAGCCCCCATCCCGCTGTTAAAACCTCTTCAGCCACTTACTTTTCTCCAGCGCCAGGGAACTCTCCACCCCCTGCCGATGTCACCGCCAAATGCGCATATGCAGCAAGAGCCGCGCGCGCATACAAACCGCCCATAGGAAAGCATTACTCAATGCTTTCCTATGGACGTCAGCGTCTTTTCACTGTGATTTTCACAGTGAGAATTGCGGAAGTGAGACAGCCACTAGAGGCTGGATTAACCCTCAGTGTAAACATAGCAGTTTCTAGGGTTAAAACTAGAGGGACCTGGCACCCAGACCACTTCATTGAGCTGAAGTGGTCTGGGTGCCTATAGTGGTCCTTTAATATTTTGCCAAACAGTTGGGGGTGGAGACTACTTTATATAGGGACATTAAAACGTTAGGAATACATGTTTTTGTGGTCAGGGTAAACGAAGTTAAACTGAACAGTTTAATACCACACACAAAGCAATCCAAGCCGGTTTGCCAGGCCTAGCATGAACAGCAGCCTGATTGCCGGGAGAGGCCGCCGATCTCCTGACACTGGGTTAGTACCGCATTGCAGCTCTTCTGTTTCCCTGCTACCCTCCCCCCCCCCATGGACCAGCGGGGGATATCCCGGTCCCCGCTGGAGACTCAGATTTACCTACCACAGGGGGAACTGCAGTCCGGCGGCAAATCGCATGAGGCATCTAACATGGCTGCCAAGCCATGTCCTGAGCATGCTACAGATGACCCAGGGCTCCAGCAATGGAGGCAGCACTTCGAAGCCCGGTTTGACCAACTCTGCAGGGCCTTCTGGACGCGACTACAACACAAACCTTCCTCCCAAACCCCGCATGAAAAGCAGGGGCACGCACCAAAGGCTGGACACGGCCAATACAAGAGCTCCCATTACAGACCTGCCTATGGCCCTCCAGAACAAGCAAAGGTCACAAGGAGCGAGCCAAACGACCACTCTAACAAACGGTACACTCACCAAGCAGCAAAACCCTCCAAAGAAGAAAAGAGAGGTACCGCTTACCCCACCGGGAGTCCTGGGACCTTCCTGAACCGGGGGATTGGCTGAGCCGGAGACACCCTGAAATGGGAGGGCTGAGCATCTAACCTCTGAGTCCCCAATGTTCACAATGGACACCATCTTGTTACAATGACATACCGTACCATCATAACTGCCCTGTGTCCCAGCGGCTAACTGGCTACCTAACTAGCGAGCACTATACACACAGTATAGTATAATTATTTTTTTTCTTATTTAATACATAGCTCGCAGATTATCACCTTATCACTGGGACATCTCATCTCACCTTTTATATATAGGTGGCTTGTTTAGCAACATTCAAACATAAGAGTTGCCATGTTGTCAGCTACACTTATAGCACACATATAGTGTTAACTTTTAAGAATGTTATTATCTCTTTAGTTGCATAATATCACATATGGTGCGCCTTCACTTAAGTTAAGAGACAACAACAAAGTCGATAGCAAGGCTGTGTTATTTAATGATGTCTGCCATGCATGATTAATCACCAAATGATCCAAGCAATAACCATGCAGATTACAATGTCAAGCTATATTATATGTTTATCTTGTTCACTTAACCAAAAAATGTGCAATGCTTTCAATGCCATAGTGTTGTTTGTTTCTGTGTATCATCTGCTTTGCTTCAGCTATTGTGGCAGAACAAACTTGCCTGTTAATTATTTGCACTAATAAAATAAAGAATATAAAAAAAGGGAACACTAGCATTAGCTATAATGTTCCTTTATTTATATACTGTTATTAGCGTATTTGGGAGCAGTTTTAAGAAACACAGGGCTCTCCCTAAGATCCTATAGATACTGTCCTAGCTTGATGACAGTGATAAATGATGAGATCAAGGGAGGCACATCATTTTGTTTAAGTAATGTGGATTGCACATATCTACGTATCTACTACAGTGTCCTCTCCAATACACACACACACACACACACCTACATATGAACATATCTCTGGAGCTACATTTGATATCAAAGCCTTGTTTGATTACTTGGGTCTAAAGAACAGCTAGGAAGATCAACCTCATTACACAAGTATTGCCTGAAAGAGAGCTTTATTACGGTTATAATAATCTCTCTTTACCAGAGCCAGACCTACTTTTTGAGGGTAGATGATTAGATCCCAAATCATAGTATGAATGGGCACCAACACACAATATGTGCATTACATTTTCCAAAACAATTTAGATGTGGAGATTTATATATGGGTGATACATGTAGACTGAAATATCTGAATAACATAAAGCCTTAGGTTTTGTGTGATTTGTAAAGTGAGAGAATTTCCCCTTTCATGTAATCATACAGGGCACATCAGGTATAAACAGAGAGTTGTCATTTATTGATACAAGCTGTTGTGCACATCTCATAAATAAGCATAGGGATTGCATAGCTAGGTCTCTCTATATGAAATCTTTTAAGGAACACTCTAAGTACCATAACTACAGCACACTGGCACACCTCCCACTGCAGTAAATCCCGTACCTGGTTCCACAGGACGCAACTTCCTTTCTCCACTAAAGTCTACAAGAGAGGCAGATGCTCTTTGTCAGAGCTAAGCAATCACTTGACACTGTCAATGAGCTATCCCTGTACTATAGAGTTTAGCTCAGGAGAGCTAACGGAAGCTTCTAAGAAGGACCTTCTGACTATTTATATCAAATATTAGGAAGGATAATTTGGCTGCGTTTTCCATTCAGCTAGTATTTGTGCATAAATAGTATAGTCCAGTGGTTCCCACACTTTTTAGGTTCAAGGCACCGTAGGTCAAAAAAATTTCTGGGGCATACACTGGGCCCCTGTTCAGCAGAAATGTTTCCCTGTCAGGGGTGTATCCAGAACCTAATCTCGGGATGGGCACTGGTAGATTATTTAAAGAAACAATCCAGGCACAATAACCACTACAGTATGCTGTAGTGGTTATGGTGCCAGGAGTTCCGTGGTGCCCACCCAAAGTAAGTAGTCAAACTGTTTAAGAACAGTTTGACAACTTAGCTGGGGTCTGCCAGGATAGGGGCTGTAGTGGGGGATAGGGGCAGTGGTGTGTGTGTGTGTCGCAATGTGTGTGTGTAGGGTTAAGTGTATGTGTTAGAGGTGCAGTGTCTGTGTTTTTGTGTGAGGGGTGCAGTATGTGTACGGGGCTGCATTGTGTTTGTGAAGGATGTAGTGTCTGAGGGGTGCATTGTGTGTGTGTGTTTGAAGGGTGCAGTGTGTGCCTGAGGGATACAGTGTGTGTGTGAGGGTTATAGTGTGCTCGTGAATTGTAGTGTGTGTGTGTGTGTATTGAGGGGTACTGTGTGTGTATGGGGTGGTGGGAAGGCTATGTGTGTGTGTGTAGGGGGCAGTGTGTGTAGGAGCAGTGTGTGTATGAGGGAGTAGTTTGTGTGTATAGGGGAGAATTATTGTGGGTGTGTGGGGTTAGAGGGTAGATTAATAAGTATAATTTTTTTTAAATTAAAATAAAAAATAATTTTGATATGTCCCCTCCCTGCTTACCTATGCCTGGGAGGGGGGACAGTACAAGGCAATCATTGATGGTCCAGTGGGGAAGCCCTGGTGGTACAAGTGGTGAAAGTGAACCCGGTGGAGCTGCAGGTTAAAGCTCCCCCGGGTCCTCTCTCTCCCTCCCCTGCCAGCTGTCAGCATTTCAGTGCTAGCGGGCCAGTGAGGGAGATCTCTGATCTCCCCTCGGTCCTGCACAAACAGCAAGGGACAGTGAGGCACAATGGGGTCATAGAACTGGGGAAATATTTCACGGCGATCCTGTGTGCCAGTCATGGTGCCCCAGGGCACCACGGCACACAGTTTGGGAACTGGTGGTATAGTCTGTGTGACAAACTCCCCTATTCAAGTGAGTTTGCCATGAGTTTCTGGAGGAGCCTGCTTGCCAGCTTCCTGCCCACAGATTATGGACCTTGTAAAATGTGATATAAAAGTCTCTGATCGTGTATTTGGACTATATGGTTCGCGTACCCAACAGCTGCACGAACCGGTGACCACCCTGGTGCTTGTTAAGCCTAATTGATACATTATAGCAATTTCCACCACAGTGTTCTAAGTGTTCGTCTGGGTGGCCGCAATTCCTATGGACGAACACGAGGTGGTGGCCATCTTGTTCACATGAAACCAGGCAGCGGTGTTTGGTTGTCGAGTTCATGGTACTATTTTCGGACACTGAAACTCCCGAACACCGCTGGACTTCCATGATCGCCTGCGTTCGGTTCAACAACACTTAGAAAGACACTGTTTGATGGAAACGTTCCCACGAACAAGGGGAACAAGCTCCAGGGTAAGACTATTGACTATGTTCGGTAGTTTGTTCGTTTTTAAACTACCGAACTAGACCGACCGCAAGCCCTGAGTCTCTGGAACTGTTTTGGGCATGGGACTATGCATGTGGTCGGTCAAACAAATGACTTTC
This sequence comes from Pelobates cultripes, assembly GCA_933207985.1. Classification (NCBI taxonomy): domain Eukaryota; kingdom Metazoa; phylum Chordata; class Amphibia; order Anura; family Pelobatidae; genus Pelobates; species Pelobates cultripes. Next base: position 265,986,431 of record OW240912.1, read on the forward strand.
AGGAAATTCCTGAACCCCTGAACTGATCTGGGTGATTTTTGGATATGTTGGTCACCCAGATCAGGGCTGTCAGGAGATGCAACTTTTGTGGGAGTTTTGTGTATTTTTAGGGTACCTTTGGCGTGTTTGGAAAAATGTTTTTTATTTCTGTGCTTGGAGATATTTGGATTACATTAGTACAGTTCCTGATCCAATTATCTCCCAGGCACAGAGGAGGGATTATCTGATTATGTATTGGAGTGTCCTGGATCTGAGAGCCAATGTAATTGTTATTTGTTTCTACTGTGGTTTACTCTCAGGTCCACGGGGGAGTGCCCCTTGCATGGAGACATGCATATAAGGCAAGTTGTGGCTGCCATTAAAAGGTGTTCCAGATTGTACTCCCAGAACTATGTGTTGTCTGGTTACTGGGAGGGGAAAGGGCTATTCTTTAATCACTGTTGCAGTGTTGAGGATTCAATGGAGAAAGCCCTTGAAAGGACTAGAGCTCCCAGGACTGAGTGTCGTCCAGTGCCTGGGGGTGTCTAGAGTGAATTCCCCATTCGGCTCCAGGAGAGAGCAGTTCCAGGGCCCCAGTCAAGCCACGGCGACTGTGGGCAGAAGTGCTGAGGTTTGTCCCCTGTTGCAGCTAGGAAGCTGTCCTTGGCAGAGGTACCCAGCTAGGGTACAGTGAGCTCCGCTACAGTCTGTATTCAGTAAAAGGGGTCTTAGGTTAGGACATACAGCAGAAGGATTTCCAGGTTTTTATGTGTCACAGATTTCTTTTCAAAATCTCTTTCAGCAGATGGCTACAATTTACGCAAACATTAAATAGTGTTACGAGGTGAATTACAAAATAGCTAAGTATCTTTCTGCCGGAGATAAACATTGTTTTAGCTACTCAATACCCTCAATTGACATAGAAGGGAAGGGTATTGTATCAAGTAATAATTTATCTAATCCTGTGAAGATTAAACTAAGGTTGAGTCATTACTTAAGTAATAAAACATTTTGTAGTTCTGTGCAGAACTGTCAGCAATGACCTTAGAACTGTACATTTTGTTAACATTATCTAACAAAGTACCTATTGCCTTATTTCCTTTGGAATAAAAATGTTGTGTTAGAACATGTGACTCCCCCCACCCCCAATCGAAGTTAATCATCTGTATACTTTTAACTGTTTCAAATTGTTATGCTCAAACTGTATTTTGGTTATAATAGAGCTGTGCAGGAGGAGATCTCATTATTTTATTGGGCTTGTCTTTTGTGCAGTGATGATACATATTTTATAATGCCCTCATGATTGTCTCTTGTCAGATCCATTAGGTTGCGGGGAAGATATTGGAAGTATTACTTTTTACAATATAGTCCTTGACAAAGTCTTGCAGGCATGTTTGAGTTGATGACTGGGCCATATAGTGATAGTTTAGTCTTTATTTCCCTAGTGTGATTGTCGTGTCGGCCATGGTTTCTCCAAATATTGCTTTATACGTCACAATTAATATTATATATATATAGCGCCAACAAATTCCACAGTTCTGTACAATGGGATGCATTACTGTAGATGTTTGTCTACCTAAACATACCTGATCATAAGAGGGGGCTGCCTGTGTTGATATATGTTTGGAGACCGTTTTGGTGTAGTATGTGTCTAAAGGGGTTTGTTTGTGATGCGTATGTGTGCACATATATAAGTACTGTAAAAATTGTGTGTGTGTCAGTAGGTGTTGTAGTGTGTGTTGGGGCTCTGGAGTGTGTATGTTTACCAGGACCCAGGTAAATTGTAAAACTACTTACTTTGGAAGGCTGCCTGGCTATTCCGGGCACCATAACCACTATAGCAAGCTATAGTGAGATGCAGGGCCGGCCTTAGGCCTTTAGGCACCCTGTGCGAAAAATCTTCACAGCGCCCTCCCCCCCACCCCAGTAATCCATGTATAGTGTGTGTGTGTGTGTAGAGGAGTGAAGTGATTGTATAGTGGATTTATTAAGTTATTAATGATTAAAAAACAAATACTCATTACTCTTTTCCTGTTGTTACCTAGTTGGGAGGGGGGCATGCTGATCTGAATCGGATCTGCCCCTCCACTGGATACAGACCATGTGCAACTGTCTTGCAAGCTCAGGGACTTGCAGTGTTCTCTGGTAAATATCGGAAGCGCTCTGATTATCACGAGCTAGGAAGACAGCTACGTATGGTCTGCAGCCAACAGAACTGCAGGCCAGAAGTGCCAGACTGCCTTCCCTACATTACAGAGGAAGAGACTAAGTATGCCACATAATACTGTGAGTGGTTTTGCTTTGGAGCTCTGGATTATACTTATTTACCTTGACCTCTTTGGAAATAAAATTTTGTAGTACTACTTCTCCATTTATCACAGAGCTCCACAACAATAAAACTCCCAGTAATGTGGAGCTCTGTGACAAGATCATACACTATACCACAATACATGTTGTAATGTAAGTAATGTGTCTATTAGTGTATCACCGAGCTCCCTAACTATAAAACAGAGTAATATGCATTTTATATACCAGAGCTCCACTGTAATACATCTCATGATGTAATGTTTGTGTTGTCTGTCTATGTGATAGGTGTGATGACTGTGTGTGATATGTATGCTATGTGTTGGCTGTGTTTTGATATTTGTCATGGGTGTATTAACTGTGTGTGGTATACGTGTATTGGTTGTATGTGATATTTGTGCTGGGTTTATTGGCTGTGTGTGATGGGTATTTAATTCAGATAAAAATATGCATTTAAGCCTATGTGTGAATGCAGGTGTATATTTTTGCAGAGCTTTGTGCACAAAGTCCCACAGTCAGATGCACAGTTATACATATACACTGTCAAATACACCACATGCACACAGTCGCAGGCAGAAAGTCGCAGAAACACACAGGTACAGACAGTAACACACATACACAGTTACAGGCAGATAAACACACTCACACACAATTACAGGAAGACAGCCACACACGCACAGCCACACATACAGTCTGACTTACACACACATATTTACATGCAGACAGCCACACACACACACACACACACACGCACAGCCACACATACAGTCTGACTTACACACACATACTTACATGCGACAGCCACACACGCAGACAGCCACCACACACAGGCAGGCAGTCACACACAGACAGCCACACACACACAGGCAGACATAGAAACATAGAATGTGACAGCAGATAAGAACCATTCGGCACATCTAGTCTGCCCAGACAGTCACACATAGGCAGTCACACACACACACACACACACAGGCAGACAGTCACACACAGACACAGTCAGACAGTCACACACACAGGCAGACAGTCACATAGAGACATACAGGCAGGCAGTCAAACACACAGACAGTCATACACACACACAGACAGACAGTCACATAGACACACACAGGCAGACTGTCAACACACACACAGACAGTCACACACAGGCAGGCAGTCATACACACACACAGGCAGACAGTCACATAGACACACACACACAGTCAAACAATCACACATAGTTACCTCTGTTCCTTATGGAGGTGGAAGTAGTGCAGCTCCTGGAGACTGGTTGTTGGGGGAAGCAATGACTCCTTCCTGCTTCCCCTGCAGCAGTTACCCGGCACTTTTAGCCCCGCCCCCGCTGCACAGTAAGCTGTGCCCCGACGCAATATTTGAAAAAAAATTTTTTTTATCCCGGCCGGCTATGTGTTTGTGATATATGTTGCAGTTCTGTAATTCTGACTGTGTGTGTGAGGTGACAGGCTGTAAATTGTCTGTGTGTGCACATGTGATGTGTTGTGACTGTTTTTAGGTGTAGGGTGGGTGGCTGTAACTGCAGTGTTGCCAAAGTGAAGGAATTGTCAGCCCCTGGACCATGCAACAGTTGCACGTTTGTGCCAGGGGCTGGTTGCACCCCAGCACATGTGACTTTCAAGCTGCCTAATGTCGATTCTATTTAAAAATTATTGTGCACACAGCATACTGGAGGCAATTTTTTTAGATTTAGTCGACTAAAACTAAATTGAAATTTGCCGCCAAAATTAACACTACACAGAGGGGTTTGTGGAAGGGGCAAAAAAGACAGACCAGGGCTTGGGAGAGAGATACCTATAGGGACTGGGAGGACACAAAGAGACACACAGGGGATGTGGAAGGGACAAAAATTAGAGATAGGGGTTTTAACTAAACCTATTAGATTTTAGTCGTGTCGACTGAAATGTAAAGGAGATTTATTTGACTAAAATCTTCTGTAGAATTAATCGATTAAAACAATTCAGATGACTAAAATACAACTAAAACGAAATTGAAATTTGCCGCCAAAATTAACACTACAGTGATGTCGACAGAGGCATACAAACCAGGACGGAAAGCTTTGCCAAGCACTCGATTCCAAGTAAGTTTATTGTTTTATTTGCAGAATTACAAGGGGTGCTTATTTGATACTGCCCAGTTTTTAAACAACATTTTAAACTAAATGAAAATAGACTTTAGGCAGCCTATTGGCTTGTGTTAGTTAGAAGTAGTGATATCGCGAACCGTTCGCGAACTTGCCGCGAACGGAACTCCGGTCAGTTGACACATCCCTGCCAATCTCCGGCAGACCCTGCCCCCCAGACCCTCCTACTTCCTGGACAGCATCCATGTTGAAAGCAGCTTCAACATGGATGCTGTCCAGGAGGTGGGAGGGTCTGGGAGGGAGGGTCTGCCGGAGATTGGCAGGGATGTGTCAGCTGACTGGAGTTCACCGCGAACGGTTCGTGGCGAACCGTTCGCGACATCACTAGTTAGAAGAAAAGCAAACAATGGAATAGTTTATCCAGGATAGCAGAGAATACAAAACTGAAGAAGTAAAAAATAAAAAAAATGAATTATGATTTAACCTTGTGAGGACCAATGGCATAAAACAAAACGGCCTTTGATGATCATGATGATCAAAGAGTATTATCAGGAACAATATGTACACTTTCACATTAGGCAAATACTCATCGTTCCATACCTAGAGCTGGTTCTTGTCTGGAGATTCCAATATAGACCACAATGTGTGCTTATAGTTAGAATGGTATTATATTAACTTTGACATGTGATCATACTATATTAATTATTCAACAAATATCTTTCAAGCACTGGACAATGGACTTAGCAACTGTCTTCTTAGCAACACCATATGAAGTTATTGAGCTCAAGTAACTTGTTTAAATAAGAGACTAAAGTCCACACTGTTTCCCGATAATAATTATAATCCAGTGGTTGATCATATCAACTAATGGAACATCACAGATGAATGTATATCTGTTTATTACTATATAATACATATATATATATAATAGTTACAAAAATGTTTGGGAGTAACATTTAATAAGATATTAGACAAATGTTTGAATATACAAACATGTATTTTCAAGGAAGATGCTAATAAAGGCTTTTTGTTGTTGCTATTTTAAATCCCATGACATTGGGATTTCTCCACCCCTGTGATGACTGACAGGTCAGAGAGCATGGCAGCCATCTTGAGTCAGTGAGTGTGATGCAGTGCTGCACAGAGGATGTTTTACTCCTGTGTTCCTGTCAGTTATAATAAGACTGATTATACAGTAAATGTACAGCAATAAAGCAAGGTTGGATCAAACCACTGGTCTCATATGTGAAGCAGTCAGGACCATAACACACACTGTTGTGCATTTTATTGCTTTTGGCCAATATAAATATTTTAATATTTTCAATGCTCGATTTTGTACAATATTTGCAAAAAGAGAAAATAAAAATAGAACATGTTTTGCAGCATTCCACATCTTAACCCTGTCTTGTCTGTCCTACTTCCCTGATACATAAATACTTCCTTCTTGCTAGTTAGTGTAGTGCAGCATGTGATGTGCACAGATAGATCCATACGACACTGACAGAAACCAAGGTTGAACCACAACAATGCATCATCAGAATACCCAGCCAGACAAACTACATGTATAGTCTGCGGAGAGAATTAAAGGACCACTATAGGCACCCAGACCACTTCAGCTTAATGAAGTGGTCTGGGTGCCTGGTCCAGCTAGGGTTAACCCTTTTTTTTTTTTAAAATAAACATAGCCGTTTCAGAGAAACTGCTATGTTTATAATAGGGTTAATCCAGCCTCTAGAGCTGAAAATCACAGTGAGAAGACGCCAGCGCCCATAGGAAAGCATTATAAATGCTTTCCTACGAACTGGCTGAATGCGCCCGCAGCTCCTGCCGCGCATGCGCATTCAGCCGATGACGTCACTATGAAGGAGGAGAGGAGGAGGAGAGCTCCCCGCCCGGCGCTGGAGAAAGAGGTAAGTTTAACCCCTTCCTCTCCATCCAGCCCGGCGGGAGGGGGACCCTGAGGGTCGGGGCACCCTCAGGGCACTATAGTGCCAGGAAAACGAGTATGTTTTCCTGGCACTATAGTGGTCCTTTAAGTGTCCAACAGTTAGACACATTGCTTCAAAGATGGCTGTAGTTGTTCTGGTGCAAGGAGTGTCTTGCCTTTCTCCAAAAGTGATCTTTCAAACTGTATAAACATGGTTTAACCCCTTCCCGACCGCAGACGAAAATTTTCCGTCAACCTTGTCCTTCAGTTAAGGACCGTTGACGGAAAATTTCCGTCATTTACTAAAGTTGACCCCAGATCGCCGCGATGTATTAGAGGCAGACCGGGAGCACCCGATCGGGCTGCCCCAGCACTGGTTCGCGCTCTGACAGGCTGTCAGAGCGAGCACATGTGCTCAGTGCACTTACCTTCCGCCTCCCTGCACCGGTTTCTGTGTGAAGTGCAGGGAGACGGATCAGTGCTGCTGATCTTCTCCCTGTGTAAAAAAATCAAACAAACAAAAAGTTAAATCCCACCCCTCCTTTCCCCTGCTTTAATAAAATTAACCCCTTCCCTGCCAATTGATCACTGACTACAGGGTTTAATGTCATCTGATTTTTTGTTTAACCCCTGAGGGTTATTTCTTTTTTTTTTTAACCCTCAGGGGTTAAATTTATTTTATTAATTTAAATATTTAAAAATTATATATTTAGCTAGCTGGGATGGGTGGAAGTTAGTGGGGAATTGGGGAATTTGGTGTTAGGCTAACTAGGGGTTAACGTTAAAAAAAGTTTTAAAATAAGCTTTAATAAGGTAAAAAAATGTTTTAGTAACGTTAAAGTAAAAAAAAAATACCACCCCCTTTATCCAGTCTAAAAAAATTAACCCCTTCCCTGCCAGTTGATCACTACCTACAGTGACCAAAATACAGATCACAGTATTATACTGTAATCTAATTTCTTTTAACCCCTGAAGATTAACTTTTATTTATTTTTTTAATCCTCAGGGGTTCAATTTATTTAATTTAAATATTTTATAATTATATATATTTGGCTAGCTGGAGTGGGTGGGAGTTATGGGAAAGGGGGGAATTTACTGTTAGTGCTGCTTACTGCTAGTTAGGGGTTAACGGTAAAAGAAAAGTTTAGAAAAAATTTAAAAGTGTAAAAAAAGTTAAGAAAGTGTAAAACATTTAATAAGTAAAAAAAAGTTTAAAAACGGGTATTACAAAGTAAAAAAATACATTAAAAAATGCTCATTACCATTACACTTGGTACAAGCTAGCGGAAAAATGATCCCACGCTAAGGTTCAAAATAGGCTTTTTGAATTACCCTGGGATGTGTTCTTTAAGAAATGGTATGCCTTTATGGTGTAATTGGATTATATAGCCTTGTAAAATACTCTAAAATGGGACATGGACACAGTGTAAAAATTCAAAATTTAAGAAAAACTGGAATGGCTGTGTCTCAAATGTGCCCCTTCAATGTCCACATATACCTAGCAAAGGTACATACGGGGGTATTGCTGTACTCATCCGACATAGCTGAGCAACATATGAAGTAGTATACAGTCGTAGTACACATAAGGTTTGCAAAATATACTGCGCAAACTCGCTTTGTGTGTCAAAAAGGCAGAAAAAATACTTATTACCACTACATCTGGTACAAGCTACCGGAAAAATGATCCCACGCTAAGGTTCAAAATAGGCCTTTTGAAATACCCTGGGATGTCTTCTTTAAGAAATGGTATGGCTTTATGGGGTATTTGGATTATATAGCCTGGTAAAATACTCTAAAATAGGACATGGACACAGCGTAAAAATGCAAAGTCTGAAAAAAAACTGGAATGGCTGTGTCCCAAATGTGCCCCTCCGATGTCCACATATAAGGTACATACGGGGGTATTGCTGTACTCAGCCGACCTAGCTGAGCAACATATGAAGTATTATACAGTCGTAGCACACATACAATTTGCAAAATATACTGTGCAAACTCACTTTGTGTGTCAAAAAGGCAAAAACTAACGCTAACGTTCAAAATATGCCTTTTGAAATACCCTGGGATGTGTTCTTTAAGAAATGGTATGCCTGTAGTTGTAATATGTAGCCTGCTCAAGTGCTCCAAAGTGGGACACGGACACATCAATACCCTCCATGAAAATTCACACTTAACCTTAACTTGTCACGTCTCTTTTACAGCAGTGTAACTTCACAAAATAGTGTCTAGGTCATACATTGGGCATATTGTTTTACTCAGAAGACTTAGCTGAGCATAATTTGGGTGGTTTAAACTTAGTGGCACATATGAAATGTACAAAATACCCAGCAAAAATGTAATCCTTATGTAAAAAATGCCCCAAATTATTTTTACCACATACTTTGGCATATATTGGTGAAAGAATGGGGGCATGTTAAGGCACAATATGCACCATATGAGATACCCTGGAGTATCTACTTTTACAAATGGTAGGCCTTTGTGGTTTTTTTTTTGAACAGTCAAACTGCTATAATACCCCAAATTGAAGCATAGGCCCATTAAATCTGCCTCTCAAAATTCTACTGTAAATGTTGGAACGGACAGGTCTCCTATATGGCACTGTAAATTCACGAAATAGTGCCAAAGACATACAATGGGGGTATCGTTGTACTCAGCAGAAGTAACTGAACACAAAATAAAACTTTGTACAGGAATAGCACACACCAACTTTACAAAATACACATGAGAAGTTCTTTGTTATAAGTTTGTGTGCCAAAACCCCCCCAAAATAAAATTTTACTCCAATATTTAGCAGAGATTGGCGGTGAAATGGTGAAGTGGCAAAACAACCTTAGGACAATAGCCTGTGATGTCTACTTTATATAAATATATACTTTTGTGCGGCAATTTTGTTTTCTTTTATGGCTATTAAGCTTACAAGACAAATAAACCAAATTCTAAAATCGCTCCACATTAAAAGTTTATTTTACTCCTTGTGCTTTGTGACCTGTAACTACCAAAAAAAACTTAAAATCCCAGGCACATTATATATTCTGTAAATCAGAACAACTAAATAAATTTATTTTTAATTACTTTCTTTAACCTGCACTAATTAGGCACACATTATTATTGCAAAAACTGTACAAAAAACACAAATTTTTTTTTAATAATAAATAAGCATTTTTATATATATATATATATATATATTTTGTAAATCTTTTTATATATATATATATATAGTATATCAATAATACGGATTGATCAACGTTTCGACCCGTTCCATCCTGAGGAAGACCCGAACGGGTCGAAACGTTGATCAATTTGTCATAATATGTGACGGAATAAATACCACTTGGAATATTTAAAAAAGACCGGAGAGTGCATCCTTATTATTGATATACTATATATTCCAGCGTGGGATAGCACCAGGGCAAGAGATTTTTATCATAGCAGTAAGGGTGAGTGCCATTATACTTCTACTATATATATATATATATATATATATATATATATATATATATATATGTTACATCAAATTAAAGCCCTTTCTGTCCTTTAAAAAACAGTATATGATATATGTCGGTGCAATAAACGAGAGAGATGCAAATTGCAGTTGAACGCATACAGCAAGAAAATGCAAAAATTGCTTGTGTCATTAAGCGTAAGACAAGCTTCTGAAGCTGTGTCCTTAAGGGGTTAACATTTACCTGGGTCCACCAAATGTCTGTGCTGCACCAGATCATTTTAGAGCAGTAGAAGCCGGTTGTCATTTTGGGAAAAATAGCTTCTCATTCAAGTAATTTATTGACTGAGAGCGCTGAGAAGGTTTGACAGGTCACTCAAAGACAGTGCCAAGGCACATCTCGCACCATAACAACTGCATCAGACTATAATGGTACTTAGAGTGTCTTTTTTAAATGGGCAATCCAGGAACATTAGATGCATTGTGTCAATAATGAAATATTATTTGTAATAAAGATAATAAAGATAACCAAGTGCCAGTGATTCAAAGCAGCTGCAGTAACAGGAGGATTTGTTGGGAGGCTGGTGATATGCAGAGAACATCAGCTGCAGTATAAGCCTATCACTGGCCAACCATTGAAAGCACTGATTGAAATAGTAACAGTAATTACAATTTATCTCAATAGGTGGCCAATGATAGGCTGAAAGCGTCAGCTAATGTTTTCAGCCAATTACCAGCCGCATTGCAAACCTTGCTGATACCAGGAAGAAGAGGTGTCTGTCCCGGGGACAATTTTAGGGATAAAACCAGACAGTCCTGCCTCCGAGACAACTTCAAGATGATGTGATTATTCGTTTGGGAGTGTGTCTTTAATTATTACTATTATTTTTAATAGAAAAAAGAAATGGACAGACATAGTGTAGTAAAAAAAAAAAAAAAGATTATTCAGTTGGAAAAAAAAAATAATAATGTCATATTTTATTACACCTAAGTGCTTATATTTCCCCCCACTCTGCCCTTATCTTAAAACTGGGGGTTACCCCTTTAATTGACACATCGGAAGATAAGAAAAATAGCCTTAGATATAAGTCCTAAGCTCTACTCTGTTGCTTGGAAGGGGTTCAGGAAGATAATAAGAAGCTAACCCTATGTAACGTTATAGATGGAAGATATTTGCAGATATATATTTAAAATGTAACCTCTTATAGGTTTAATGCAAGAAATTAATAACTATGGTGCCATTTCAAACTATAAATTAAATGAGTCAAAATCGATATCATTGACTATTAATATCGATAGAGCAACCATTGAGGATTTAAAAAAGAAATTTAATTTTATCTGGACCAAGAAAGGATTAAATTATTTAGGAATTATCATAATGGCAAATGTAGAAAGAATTATGGAAACTAATGTTCTAAAATTATTGAAATGTACTAAGACACTGAAAGAGTGGTGATCCTTGGTTGTTTCTTGGCTAGGCAGAATCAATACTATAAATTCATACATACTACCAAAATACACACAGCACACTAACAGCACACACACACAGCAGTGTATGTATGTGTGTGTGTGTATATATATACATACATACATACGTGGCGTGTGTTTGTGCTTTAGGGTGCACGCCCTAATGCAATAGGCTGCGCATGCCTATGCTTGTTAGTGTTACAAGGTCTCAGGTGTGAATGGAGAGCAGGTGTGTTAAATTTGGTGTTATCATACTAGTCACTGGAAGTACAACATGACACCTCATGGCAAATAACTCTGTAAGGATTATTATTATTTTATTATTTATATAGCGCCATCAGATTCCGTAGCGCTGTACAATGGGTGGACTAACAGACATGTAATTGTAACCAGACAACTGGACATACAGGAACAGAGGGGTGAAGGGCCCTGCTCCATGAGCTTGCATCATTTCTGAAAAAAATAATTGTTGCTCTACATAAAGATTGCCTAGGCTACAAGAAGATTGCCAAGACCCTGAAACTGAGCCGCAGCACAGTGGGAAAGACCATTCAGCGGTTTCACAGGACAGGTTCCACTCAGAACAGGCCTCACCATGGTCGACCAAAGAAGCTGAGTGCACATGCTCAGCGTCATATTCAGAGGTTGTCTTTGGGAACTAGACATATGAGTGCTGTCAGCATTGCTGCAGAGGTTGAAGGGGTGGGGGGGGTCAGCCGGTCAATGCTCAGACCATACGCTGCACACTGCATCAAAGTGGTCTGCATGGTTGTCGTCCCAGACGGAAGCTCTTCTAAAGATGATGCACAAGGAAGCCTGCAAACAGTTTATATGGTTCAGATGGTGTCAAGCGTGTGGCGGCAACCAGGTGAGGAGTACAAAGACAAGTGTGTCTTGCCTACAGTCAAGCATGGTGGTGGGCGTGTCATGATCTGGGCCTGCATGAGTGCTGCCGGCACTGAGGAGCTACAGTTCATTAAGGGAACCATGAATGCCAACATGTACTGTGACATACTGAAGCAGAGCGGCTCCTTCATTCTGAGACTAGGCATAGCAGTATTACAACATGATAACGAGCCCAAACACACCTCCAAGACGACCACTGCCTTGCTGAAGGTAAAGTTGATGGACTGGCCAAGCATGTCTCCAGACCTAAACCCTATTGAGTATCTGTGGGGCATCCTCAAACTGAAGGTGGGGGAGTGCAAGTCTCTAACTTCCACCAGCTCTGTGATGTCGTCATGGAGGAGTGAAAGAGGACTCCAGTGGCAACCTGTGAAGCTCTGGTGGACTCCATGCACATGGGTTAAGGCAGTGCTGGAAAATAATGGTGGCCACACAAAATATTTACACTTTGGGCCCAGTTTACACATTTCCACTTAGGGGTGTACTCACTTTTGTTGCCAACGGTTTAGACATTAATGGCTGTGTGTTGAGTTATTTTGAGGGGACAGCAAATTTACACTGTTATACAGGCTGTACACTTACTACTTTACATTGTAGAGAAAAGAAATAATAGTGACTCTGATTCAGAGGTCACAATACCTGACCAATGAATCAGTGCCAAAAAGCCCTAAGATTACTCTCCCTGATTGGGGAATAACCCACGAAGTTAGTATAAGAAAGAAAGAGAAAGGAAGGGGACTAAAATAAGTCCTCAGTGGGAGAGTAATAGTTAATGGGAAGGGGTCCCTACCTTTAATAATCCTAAAGGAAAAACACACATTAAAAAGGACAGATAGGAGAAAGGAATATAAATGGTAAACCATCTAGAGACAGTTGCCGAGAACAGGTGTCTACTATCAAAGAGAGAGGCTGCCTGGCAATTCCTAACCTAAAGGTTGAGCGCATGCGTCCTAAGTCTCATGGGTAACCAATCCAGGTGTATAGAGATGGCTAAAACACTGAGCCTGTATATAGAGGTGAAAAAAGACCCTCTATAGGAGAAGTTAAACTACCCCAAATATCCCAAAAACAGACTCCTATCAGTGGAAAGCTTCCTCTAATTACCTCGGCACTGTGTTGCCACAAGTGCCTACCCGGATACCAAGTCCCTATATGTCCTAAAAATTACAAAGATTTAAATAGCTAAATCCATAAGTGCTACCAAAAAGAGGTGAACAAAAAAGAAAATAATTAAATAAAATAAGCTCGACGCGCGTTTCGGCGTTTCAGCACGCCGTCGTCAGGAGCAATAAACTTTTAGAGTTCCCTGTATCCATTTAAATACCTTTTGTTACAAATGATCTCAACCTAAGATTCACCAGTGAGATTGGTGGAAAACAACTCAACTTCTTAGATATAACTGTGACCATCCAATCGGGAGGTGGAGTGTCAACAACTCTTTTCAAAAAACAAACTGCCACTAATAGTCTCCTTAACTGGCATAGCCATCATCCTCAGCCTCTCAAGGCAGGTATACCAATAGGACAGTACTTACGATTGAGGCGCAATTGCTCCTCTATTGAGGACTTTAAAATCAAAGCCTGGGGCCTTAGGCGTGCCTTTAAGGACAAGGGCTACCCCAATAGAGTCTTACGTAAAGCGTATGCTAGAGCAATCAGTACTGCACGTGATTCACTTCTTACTGATGAAAAAGTACAAGATCAGGATCAAAAATTGATCCGTTGCATTGCTACGTATGATGCAGGATGGGACTTTATGATGAGCGTATTGAAACGATATTGGCCAATCTTGACATCTGACCCACAAGTAAAACAAGTAATTACTACATTCCCCTCTGTGACTGCACGGAGAGGAAAAAATCTACGTGACACGCTGGTACAGAGTCACCTAGCCCCTCTTAAAAGAGGGATTAGCAACTATCTCCCCAAAGGGATTTATAGATGTGGACGCTGTAGTGCCTGTGAATTCATTGATAAAAAATCCAAGGAATTCATGGACAGCAATAATGAAAAAACCTTCCCTGTCCATTCATTTTTTAACTGTAAGACAGAGGGTGTCATATATTTACTCACATGCTCGTGCGGCATTAAGTATGTGGGAAAAACCTTCAGACCTTTCAAATTAAGGATTAGGGAACATGTCAATTCGGTCAGAAGACCTTTGGAAACCCCAATATCACGTCATTTGAAAGTTCATCATCTGAATTCTGCCAACAAATTAAAGTTTATGGGGATAGAACACATCCCACAAACCCAAAGGAAGGGGGATTGGGATAGGAAATTGAGACAGCGTGAGTCCTATTGGATTTATAAACTCAAGACCCTCTCCCCTGCAGGCTTGAATGAGGGTTTCTCATTCGCTGCCTTCCTTTAATTTGCCGTTACTTTTTCCCCCTTTAACTCTCTCCTTTTTCGGATGTATAAGTAGCAGGGAAATAGCTACCAAATCCTCATATGGATACAATACATTGCACTGTATATATGTTACACGTATCACACTATCTTTTATGTAGTATCCTGATTTATTCATTATATTCCTCCTGTCTACTTATTTTTCTCCCTTATAAAATATGGGACTATGCTGACCCAATGAGAATGGATAAATAAGTATAACTCCATTAGTTCTTATATATATGGCTTTTGAATTGTATATTTATTACTTAATTAAATGCCTTTGGCCGATCCATCCCTCTGTATTATGACCCAAAGATCGTAGTATCATTTAAGTAAGGATATGGGATCTAATTGACCCAATGACAGTTAAGTTGATTTATAAATGTCATCTTTCAAAACTCTAAGTATATAACCCGCAAAGTGTACAGTAATTATTTATCCTTCTGGCTGTTCTACCCTTGTACATTATGGCTCAAGGATTTAAGCAACTGTTAGTTGCTTTCCTATATTAGTGTAAACTATAGCACTCCCATGACACTTATTTTGTGCTTTGGGCATCAAGGCATGTTTATAATTTCACTCATTAAAACGAGCGTTCTATCCCGTTGGGTCGCAAATAGAGGGTTTTTCCCTCGAGTATGGGGTACTGCTGTCATTCAGCAGCCTAACCACTCCCACACTGCCCCCACGTGGGCTCCCCCCATTCATGCCATGACGTCACGTGATGCGGCCGATAAGGGATCACATTGGCTGGATACCGGACCAATGAGGAACTAGCAATTACGGCAGGATACCACACACAGCATCTCACAATCTTAATTGATTGTAACAAAAGGTATTTAAATGGATACAGGGAACTCTAAAAGTTTATTGCTCCTGACGACGGCGTGCTGAAACGCCGAAACGCGCGTCGAGCTTATTTTATTTAATTATTTTCTTTTTTGTTCACCTCTTTTTGGTAGCACTTATGGATTTAGCTATTTAAATCTTTGTAATTTTTTAGGACATATAGGGACTTGGTATCCGGGTAGGCACTTGTGGCAACACAGTGCCGAGGTAATTAGAGGAAGCTTTCCACTGATAGGAGTCTGTTTTTGGGATATTTGGGGTAGTTTAACTTCTCCTATAGAGGGTCTTTTTTCACCTCTATATACAGGCTCAGTGTTTTAGCCATCTCTATACACCTGGATTGGTTACCCATGAGACTTAGGACACATGCGCTCAACCTTTAGGTTAGGAATTGCCAGGCAGCCTCTCTCTTTGATAGTAGACACCTGTTCTCTGCGGCTGTCTCTAGATGGTTTACCATTTATATTCCTTTCTCCTATCTGTCCTTTTTAATGTGTGTTTTTCCTTTAGGATTATTAAAGGTAGGGACCCCTTCCCATTAACTATTACTCTCCCACTGAGGACTTATTTTAGTCCCCTTCCTTTCTCTTTCTTTCTTATACTTTACATTGTAGCAGAGTGTAATTTCTTCAGTGTTGTCACATGAAAAGTTATAATAAAGTATTTACAAAAATGTAAGGGGTGTACTCACTTTTGTGAGATACTGTATACCGTATATACTTGAGTATAAGTCGAGACCCCTAATTTTACCCCAAAAAACTGGGAAAACTTATTGACTCTAGTATAAGACTAGGGTGGGAAATGAAGCAGCTACTGGTAAATTTCTAAATAAAATTAGATCCCCAAAAAATTATATTAATTGAATATTTATTTACAGTGTGTGTATATAATGAATGCAGTGTGTTTGTATGAGTGCAGTGTGTATGTGATGCACTCATACACATATATTATTATATTATTAATATTTTTTATTATATTATTATTTAATTTTTTTATTTATATTTATTTTCGTCCCCCCTCCCTGCTTGTTAGCTGGCCAGGGAGGGTGGCTCTTATTCCCTGGTGGTCCAGTGGTGTGCACTGTGCAGCAGGGGGGCTGGCAGAGAGCTGTAACTTACCTTTCCTGCAGCTCCTATCAGCTCCCTTCTCCTCCACTGTAAGTCTCGCGGCTGCGCGGAGTGTTCCCTGCGGCTCTCGCGAGATTTACAGTGGAGCTGACAGGGGAGCTGACCGGAACGGAGGAGAGAGAAGGGAGCTGACAGAAGCTGCAGGAAAGGTAAGTTACAGCTCTCTGCCATCCCCCAGCAGGACCGCCGGGCTTGTAATGAGCCCGGCGGTCCTGGTCTGTATTATGGCAATGTTAATTGCCATAATACAGACATTAACTCGAGTATAAGTCGAGTGGGGGTTTTTCAGCATAAAAAATGTGCTGAAAAACTCGACTTATACTCGAGTATATACGGTATATTTATAAATATGTAGATGGATATTGAGATATTATAAATACTAAGATTGGTAGATGTAGATCAGATTTGTTCCCCATTCTTCTTTTTCTTTTTTGGAACATACTTTTATTTTTTGCACTTTTTTTATGTGCATTTTTAACCATTTTTCAAATCAAAGTGTATTCAAATTATCTTCTATCTACAGATGATTTTTTAATTGGTGGTAATTCTAGTGGAATTACTCTCTGATACTATAAAAACTTTGCAAAGTGGATACAGAAACTGGCTTCTGATGCTGTGACAGGGTTCATGGAAAAAAAAATACAAACAAAAAGGTTAAAATACACTAATAATAATAATAATAATGTGTTTCCTCTCTATTAAAGTACCTAGCAGCAAGTGAAAGTAAAGGAGAATGTGGTCTCTGTATACAGGCCCTGGAATGTGTTGTGGGGGGAGAGACCACTAAGAGAGGGAGGGGGTGGTGGAGAGACCACTAGGGGAGGGTCCTTTGCACACATACACAGAAATACACAATGCATCCCTTACACACACATGCAAACACACACTGCTTCTCTTACACACACACAGAAACACAATGCATCTCTTACGCACACTCAATGCACCCCTTACAGACACGCACACACACTGCATCCCTTACATACACAGAAACACACCTTGCATCCCTTATGCATACAAACACAGATTACCACAATGTATTCCTTACACACAAATACATCCCATATACACAAACACACACTGCTTTCTATCCCTTACACAAAAACACACTGCATCCACTACACAAACTGGTATCCCTATACACTACATTCCATAAGTATACTACATTCCATAAGTCCTCTACAATAACACATAACACATCCCCTACACAATCCACTCCCTGTGAGCGAACTCATGGGTGGTACATGTAGGTGGACTTATGAGTGGGCCTTATGGGCATACTCACTGTCAGGCCCTGGGGCTCAGACATTGAGCTGTGTAAGGGGCCCCAAAAAATGGAGCTGCTTCCCGTTCTCCCAAAACATTGAATTTTGTGACCACAGTTACAAACAGCCTCCAGATGTCCTGTTTTACACCAGACCAGTGAAACCAAACTGCAGCCAGAGCCCATCACCATCCTCATCTGGTTGTAAGTAGGCAATCTTGTATATTATTAGTGACACTAATCTCTAATTTACCTCACATTAAAGGGACACTATAGTCGTTTTCCTGGCACTTTAGTGCCCTGAGGGTGCCCCCACCCTCAGGGTCCCCCTCCCGCCCGGCTCTGGAAGGGGGAAAAACGTACCTTTTTCCAGCGCTGGGCGGGGAGCTCTCCTCCTCCGATCCTCCTCCGTTCCTCCCCGTCGGCTGAATGCGCACGCGCGGCAAGAGCTGCGCGCGCATTCAGCCGGTCGCATAGGAAAGCATTATCAATGCTTTCCTATGGACACTTGCGTGCTCTCACTTTGATTTTCACAGTGAGAAGCACGCAAGCGCCTCTAGTGGCTGTCAATGAGACAGCCACTAGAGGTTTTGGGGGAAGGCTTAACCCATTCATAAACATAGCAGTTTCTCTGAGACTGCTATGTTTATAAAAGAATAGGTTAAGCCCAGCTGGACCTGGCACCCAGACCACTTCATTAAGCTGAAGTGGTCTGGGTGCCTAGAGTGGTCCTTTAATGAAGTGGTTATGGTGTCTATAGCCTGTACCTGCAGGCTTTTTAATGTAAACACACACTGTGTGCAGCACTGGCGTTAGTTTATATGGCAGATCATATGGGTGGGGCACAGGGCCGGACTGGCCCACCGGGATACCGGGAAATTTCCCGGTGGGCCGCGGCACCTGGGGGCCGGCCGCCTGGCTGGAGCCGCCGGGCTGGCAGCTTCCCCGGTCCGGCGGCCCTGCTCCTCTCACTGCCAGGGGCGGGCTGGGCCGGGGGGCAGGGAGGCAATTGCCCCCCAGGCCGCCCTAAATTCCTGTAAGACCGGCCGCGGCGGGCCGGCCCTTTAAATACTGCAGCCGCCTGAGCGCTCTGTTAAGAGCCTCAGGAGGCTGCAGCTTCTCCCCTCCCCTGTAGTGTGGCCGAGCTGC
>OW240912.1:266012707-266058689 GCA_933207985.1 Pelobates cultripes
TACCAATGTAACAGTAGGTCACACGGATTAGCCCCAGCAGGAAGCATCGTCATATAAGTAAACAGCAATTTTTAAGGTTTGATATTGAAATGGAAATTATCATATGGACAGTAATGACTTAGAAATGAAAGCAAGAAGCTTTTATCAATTCTTTAAAAAAAAGAAATAGTCATTTTATTGGTAATTACTCGTAGTATTGCCTCCATGAAATGATTCAGGACATTATTTTTTATTTTTTATTTAACTAAATTCAGACTAGCCAAACTGCCATGTGGCCGGAATGTGGCTGTCCCAAAGAATTGCTTATTGGTGGAAGAAGTGGTTTGGCTGCAACCAGGTTTTTTGCACATCTCTCATTTTTATTATTATTAGTAGTAGAAGTTGTATAATCTGTATAGTATCAGCATAACCAAATGCTCTGTGTACATCTCAATTTGCATCTTAAAGGATCACTATAGGGTCAGGAACACAGGGAAAGGGGGGAGGGAGAGAGATGGGGAGAGACACAGGGAAAGGGGGGAGGGAGGAGCTGAGAGACACAGGGAAGGGGGGGGGAGGGAGAGAGATGGGGAGGAGGGAGAGACACACAGGAAAGGAGGGATGGGGAGTGAGGAGAGACACAGGAAAGGAGGAGAGAGATCGGGAGAGATACAGGAAAGGGGGAGGAGAGAGATGGAGAGAGAGCATAGGGACAGGGGGGAGGAGAGATGGGGAGAGGGGAGAGACACAGGGAAAGGGGAGGGAGATGGGGAGAGGGAGAGGACACAGGAAAGGGGGAGAGATGGGAGGAGACACAGGAAAGGGGGAGGGAGAGAGATGGGGAGGAGGGAGAGACACAGGGAAAGGGGGGAGGAAGAGACACAGGGAAAGGGGGTGAAAGAGGCAGAGGGGGAAGAGAGAGACAAAGAGGGAGAAATGAGAGAGACACACAAGGGGAGGGGAAGAAAGAGGCAGAGGGGGAAGAGAGAGACTGGGAAGGAGAGGGGAGACATTGACACAGAGGAGCAGTGAGGGGAAGAAATAAACATACAGAGTGACTGGGGGAGACAAAAAGGCACACAGAGGGGCTGGAGATAAAGAGACACACATAGGGGCAGTATATATCACAAAGCCCCCAAGGCCTTCCCCTGCCGGCCGATCTCCCTCCCCGTTCCACAGGCACCGTGCAGCCAGTCGGCAGGGGAGGAAGAGAGGACCTGGGGCAACGCTCCGGCTCTCACGAGGGTGAACTCTAGCCCTGGAGCTACGGGCTAGAGTTCACTCTCACCACTTCCTGGTGGTCCCAGTAGTAGGAGTGAACTCTAGCCCCATACACACACTGCCCTACACACACACCATACACATTCACACACACACACATACCATACACATTTACACACTGCCCACCCACACACTGAACCTTTCACACACATTGCACCACTGCTGTACACAGAGGAGTAGTGGTTATTGTGCATGGAATATTTCTTTAAATAATCTACAAGTGCCCCTCTCAGGCTCAGGCTCTGGATCCGTCATTAGTATATGACATGTATATTAATGTGTGTATTAGTTTTATATCTCTATTATATTTACACATATTAATGTACATTTATAAATGCATAATACACAGAGAAATTTCATTAATATGTACCATATGTAATGAGCAGATATTGGCCCAGTCTTGTTGCTAGGGGCATACTCCAGCACAATAACATATTTAAAGTGAAGAGCACACCCACAGGACTTCAAAATAAACATTTTTTCAGTTGTGCCCTACATACATTCACCATTTCAGTCCCATTAACAAGCTTTCCTTAATATGTCAAGGTAGTTGGACTGAAACATTGATTACATGCAAAGGCACGTCTGCTTAAAATAAATCTGCACTTTTGTTTATTTTGAAGCCTATGAGTGCGCTTTTTACGTTGAAGTACTTTTTAATTTTAAGTTATCTGTTCTAACTCTGTATCTGCACACTATGCTGGCGCGATGCATTATGGGGCTGGTAAATATTTTTTTTCCAGGGCTGCTTTTATTTCCCAGTCCGGCCCTGGTGGGGCATTGTGATGTCACATGGGGGGGCGGCAAATTTTTATTTTGCCCTGTGTGTGTGTGTATATATGTGTGTGTGTGTCTGTTTAGGTACCTGCCCCCCTCCTATCACATGATTGGTATTTATACTCACCTTTTTTCCCACGCCGTGCTGGTTTTGCCATTGCTTGTCCTGCTTTCATAGCTGAGATCTTAATGATCTCAGCTAAGCCAATGCTTTCCCGTAGGAAAGCATTGGGAGGATATTACGCATGTTTTCTATGGGTAACATTCAGCACCTCCATGTAGAGCACTGACACAGGACTCTCTAGTGGCCGTCTGAGTGACTGTCACTAGAGGTCTTAGTAGGCATTAATGTAAACGCTGCCTTTTCTCTGAAAAGGCTACAGAGACAGGCTATAGGCACCAGAACAACTACATTAATCTGTAGTGGTTCTGCTGACTATAGTGTCCCTTAAAAAACTGGCTCCTAACATTTTTAGCTGGCTCCTAGATTCCAAACAAATTTGTCAATCCCTGTGTTATGCACATTGCACATGTATCTGAATGGCTCTGTGAGAGAGAATTGCAAGCGTGAATGGGATTTCTCTGTTAGGTGCCTGAGCAATGGAATAGTGCAGTGCAGGTAAGTTAGTTTTTACCTACCTCCACTGCTCTATTAACCCTGGTAAAGTAATGATTACTGAGGTGAAGAAAGGAGGAACTGTCTGGGAGTGATGTTCCTCTTTAATGATATGACCCTTTACTTTTAACATTGCTGCTTCTGAGAAGGTGAAGCAGCTGCAGTGAGGAGACTCCCTGACTGGTAGATTTAATTGCATTTGATTTTTATTTATTTTTTTAATTGGGAGCCATAAATCTACAGCAACAAAATAATAACACCAAGAAGTTAAACACAATTATAGTTTATTTTTAACCTTTCTATTGTTTTTTTTAAACTTTTTGCTTGTTTGGTTGCATTGCTGTTCAGCTTTGTAAAACGCTGATTCCACCACATTCTGAATCTACACTACAAGCTCAGAGGAGGAGAGGGAGAGGCTCTGCAGTCAGGCATAGAGGAAGTAAGTGAATGGTCTGCTTGTGTTTTTTTTTTTCTTTTTAGAGGGATGTTCCTTTATGAGTCCACCTGACAACACACCGTAAGAGGGAACTGCTCACAGTTGGCTTTGTGGATCTGCAAGCTGAAACAGCTCTGGAGGCAATGAGGAGCATGCAAGCCTTTTATTAAAGGAATCATTCTCCAGGTAAAACAGCCCCATTTTACAGAAAACTATTTCTAAGAGCTTGGGATCTCTGGCAGTTTAAGTTTACCACAAATGCTCTTTTATTATAAATTCCATTCATAAATATTCATCATTCTCTCTATCTCTCTCATGGAGGTGGTGCTGGATGCATTTTTAGAGGAACACTATAGAATTACCGGTAGTTTGATTTTATTTATAATTTATTTTACTTCTGCTCTCTCTGCTCAGCTCCGTCCTGCAGTGATGCTGGGAGACGGAATATGACGTCAGTCCAGCTCCTGGCATCACTCTGCGGCATGCGATGGAGCTGATCACTGCTTCCTCGCTGAAAACTTAGAGCGCCCGCCCGCGTGGCCACCTTCCTGCCCAGCAGCCCCACTGAACCCCAGGTGAAAAATCCACCAGCTATCCCAAAAGTAGGGAGGATGGGTGGATTTAAATTTAAAAAAAAACATAATAATAATAATAATTGTGAGTCTTGGGGGGAAAATGTGTGTGTTTGTCAATGAATGTGATTGTGTGTGTCTGAGTGTTTGTGCGTGTCTGTCAGTAAGTGCATGCATCTGTCAGTGAGTGTCTAAATGATTGTATGTGTGTCAAATCAGTGAGTGTATCTGAGAGAGTGTGTGTCTGTCAGTCAAAATGTGTGTTAGTTAACAGGAAGAGGTGTGGCCTTGGCAGGAAGGGGCGAGTACATTTAAATTAGGGGGTGCCCGAGATCTGTCATGCCTAGGGCAGCACCATTTCAAAATACACCATTGCCTATGTTAATCTCTCTTCCATCTCTCAACCCAGTCTACCTGTTCCCAAACAAAGCTGATTTGGACAGTTTCTTAACCTCCTTTACCTACCTCATCGCTGATGGCTGAGTAGAATGAGAGTCAGTCATGGCAGTGTTAGGATGCTTTGTTAGGAATCTGTGAAGCATCACTAGTGTAGAAGGCAACGATCTCACTATAGCTTGCAATCACACCAGAGGATTAAAATCCCACAGGCAACCTACCAGTTTGGGGGCCCCTTCATTTCCCACATAGGCTGGATAATAGGACCAAGCAAATTGATGGTTCTGAGGCCGCTGTCTACCCCTGGGCCCTTGGTGGATGTCTAGGGTCACCTTATGGTTAATCCTACTCAGACTTAAACCCCTGGCAATTTACTTCAGAGTCCTGGAGAACTGTGTACCTTCTCAGGAGTCTGGCTCTATTGCTAGAATGCTATTTTGACATTAAATTTTGAATTGACTGTGAAGTCTCACTTTATTGAATAACCCTGATAGTCAATGTACTCAATATTTGTTACACCATATCTATTAAAAAATTCACATTCGGGGTGCAGGGCCCAACCGCCATGCTGACCGGTTGCGGGCTGGAAAGGCTCCTGGAAAATGTGGTCTCCTGTGGCAAGTTTCCAAGCAATATTGGAGTCCAAGAGTTACCTTAAGTGTCCAGGCTGTTGTCGGAGCCACTGTGGCCCCTGAGATTGGGAGTTTCAGAGCCCTGGAGGGTAATTCGAGGATTCGGAGTCTGCGGCCTATGAGGATGGAGACCGGGGCGGACGGCCGCCATCCTGTTTGCGAACCTGACTGCCATGCAACAGCCTTGTGATGCACTTTGCGGGTCCTGCCCCTCCCACCCATGGGCCGGGGGGGTTTCCCGGTCCCTACTGGAGGGAAACACCGCCTACCCGGCACTGTGCATCCCACGCCTGGTCACCAAAATGGTGACACATATCTCTCAGACACCTATTCACAGCTTAAAAGGACACACCACTGCCTAAATACAATCAAATAAATATCACTGTTCAGTAGAAATGCCCCAATGAAAACATAAATGCATTTATTTATGTAGTTTTCATTGGGGTTATATCTAAAATCTAGGTGCAAAAGCTGCAGATCTCTTGTCGGAAGGCTTCGCAAGCCCTGCTCTTTTTCTAACCAGGTCCAGACTTTCTGTGGCTGTCCAATCACAGACTTCCCAATGCAGCTCAATGAGAAGTCTTTGCAAGGCAGGTGCTCTAGGCAATTGCTTCCTCTTGAGTTTAGCTCCACTGAGCTATCGAAACGAGGAAGTAACAGGACCTGTTGTCTGCTTGCAAGCCAAGGGGGTGTAACTAAGTTAATTTTTAGAAGTGTCAATATCTATTGAAATCTGCAGTTTTTGTAAAATGAAACAAAGAGGACACACTCTTCACACATAAAGCACCTCAGCAAGCTAAAGTGCTTTATGGATCTGGAGTGTCCTTTTAACTAGGGCCGTCTTTAGCGCGGGGCAAACGGGGCAGCTGCTCTGGGCCCCACGATTTCAGCAGCCCCCATGTACCCGGCGGCCGGCGGTGCAGCCGCACCGGCCTGCCAACTAAGGAGGCCCCCGGGTGGCGCATGCACTAAGGGCCACCCTGTGGGCATGTGGCAGAAGGGGCCCGGTCGGGCGCTGTGACGCTTAAACAGCGCGACCGGGCCCCTTCCTGTACCGGCTGGGAAGAAGTAAGTACCGCGTGTCACTTCCTCCCACCGGAGATAGCCGCGCGGGAGGAGGAAGGCAGGGAGGAGGGGAGTTCCAGAGAAGAACTCCCATCTGCCTCAGCCTGCCACTGGACCCCAGGGAAACCACCCTCCATAAAAAGGTAAGAACCTGGAGGGTGGATAAATGTATGTCAGTATGTGTGTGTGTTAGTATGTCTGTGTGTGTGTGTTAGTATGTCTGTCTGTGTTTGTGTGTTAGTATGTCTGTGTGTGTGTGTGTGTGTCAGTATGTCTGTGTGTGTGTCAGTATGTCTGTGTGTGTGTCAGTATGTCTGTGTGTGTGTTAGTATGTCTGTCTGTGTTTGTGTGTTAGTATGTCTGTGTGTGTGTTTGTATGTCTGTATGTGTGTGTGTTTGTATGTCTGTATGTGTGTGTGTTTGTATGTCTGTATGTGTGTGTGTTAGTATGTCTGTATGTGTGTGTGTTAGTATGTCTGTCAGTATGTCTGTTTGTGTATGTCAGTATGTCTGTGTGTGTCTATGACAGACATACTGACATACACACACACACAGACATACTGACACATACACACACACAGACATACACACACAAACATACTGGCATACACACACAGACATACTAACACACACAGACATACTGACATACACACAGACATACTAACACGCACAGACATACTGTGTGTATGTCTGTGTGTGTATGTCTCACTGTGTTCCAGTGTGTGTGTGTGTATGTCAGTATGTCTGTGTATGTCAATACGCCTGTCAGTGTATGTGTCTGTGTCAATATATCTGTCAGTGTATGTGTCTGTGAGTATGTATGTGTGTGTGTCAGTATGTCTGAATGTGTGTCAATGTTTGCCAGTATATATTTTTGTGTCAGTGTATGTGTGTGTCAGTATGTATCTGCGAATGTTTTAATGTGTCTGTGTGTGTATGTGTCAGTATGTCTGTCAGTGTGATTGCGGGTTGGGTGTAATGGGAAAGGAGGGTGCGGTGACAGGGCCCAGGGGGCCCAAGAAAAGGCTTTGCCCGGGGTCCTATTCATATTATAGACGGCCCTGCTTTTAACATTCAAATTCCCAATCCAAAAAAAACTTACAAGCAGATATACATGCAATCATAGTCACAGAAACACAATTTGCCAGACAAACACAAAGATTCACCCACAGATATACACTGGAAGACACACACACTAAAACAATATTGTAAATCCATGTTTTTTTAGCCACTTTCCTGTTTACATATATTTTAAGTGCAGGAAAGTGGTTTCCCTGTAGTTTAGTGGAGCACTGGCTGGTCCAGGATGCCAGTTCCATTCCTACGCATGGTATCTCTGGGCGCTCTGGGACAGTGTAGTGAAATCACTTCCTCCCAGTGTAGCACTGCCGCAGGAAAAGTCTGTCAGCTATTTCGGAATGTACGGGCTTTCATGCCCTGGTGCCAGCCCTGCCTACCAGCAATATGTTTTCACAGTTCACAGAATTCCCAGTGTACATGAGAAAAATGGGAACACAGAATGTACCCTGCATAGGACATGGGGTTACACAGTGCAGTACACTACTGTGCATCACAGTTGAGCACAGGCACCATTATAAATAGCAATAATGCATTGCTGGAAAGACACTTAGTGTTTGTACAATAAATCCCACACTAGAAGAAGTATTTAACCTGAGTGTTCTGACAGGTCTTGCACCTTCACCCAGTCTAAGTGCCTGTTAGGGCAGACAACCATACTACTAGTCATTTCATTACTGCTTTTTTTTTTATTACTTTAGTTCCTTTTTATATAAATATATTAAGGTTACAATAAGGTCCATTGTAAAAAAAATTATTTATTATTAACAACCATATGACTCATTTCTGTTGACTGTTGGCGTTGGCATGAAGAAGCCTTATGTTATCCCAGATTTAAATATAATGGGCATTCTGCCAGACACGTAACCTTTTTGGTAATAGTAACAGTTCTGGAATGTCATGAGACCCTTGTTGAACTTTGTGAGATATTTATTAAGGGGCACTATTTAGTAAAGTAGTGATCATCATTATATTGGATGACATGTCGTATTATGCTCATGCGCCAGCTCTTTATCCCTAGCAGGATCTCTCAAAATGACTAAGAAGCTGTTTCTCATTGATGTGGACTGTGGTGTGGACGATGCTCAGGCGCTGATGATGGCTCTTGCAGCCCCAGAGGTTGAAATCCTGGGAATCACATGTTGCTTTGGAAATACGACCATTGAGCATGTCTGCAGGAATGTGCTGCGTGTTTTACACGTGTGTAACAGGATGGAGGTGAGATCACAATTACAGATTTTTCAATATGAAAGCACTTTTTTTTTCTTTTCATGTTCACTTGTGTCTAATTTAAAAAGTTCTGCAAGAAATCTGAAACTGGGAAGAGAAATGGTCCTTTTTGTACAAATCATCTCTTTCATGGAAGCAACTCACTCAGAAAATGTTCAGGTGTATTCAGAAAGTTTCACATACCTTAAAGAGGAACTGTCACACAGGAGGTAAATACGTAATCTAACTACTAAGTGGAAAGTTAAGGCGAAGGATGATAAAATGATTTCCATCCATACCTTTTACATATATACACATATTTCATTTTATATTTTTTTTGATCCACATATATATGTTTCAAAGGAGTAGGAACACTACTCTACAACATTTAATGTATTTTAACTCATTCCTGAGTCTGTTATGCATTTGGCTAATGAGGGGTTAACATATCCCCTTCTGCCGAGCAGACATTCTTGCCACTTGTTCAGCCCACTCTCCGCCCACCAACTGACGTACTTGGGCGTGACGATGACGTCACGAAGCACATGGGCGGAGCTTAGAAGGTTTAAAGGGACACTGTAGTCACTATAAGCATTTCATCTCTTTGAATTGGTTATAGTGCCTGGAGTACCCTGGCACTGTCCCTCCATTCAGTGTTGCACCATGTTCGTGCAGTATGCCACAAAATAAGAGTCCCTGGCCACCCACAGTCCGGCCCCTTCAGTATGTGTAGCTAAGGCAGAGATTACACACTTCCTTGTTTTCATACCCATTCATACCATCTCTCTGACAGGCTAAAAGCAGTCAGCTGACACTCTCAGCCAATCACAGCTGCCCATTGCTGCTCAGGCTAATACTTCCTTATTAGCCAAAGCAGGACAGAGGGGATGGATTGCTGGGGACTCTTGTTTAGCATTAAAACTTTAAAAACTGTTTAATGCTGATAGAAATTATGGGACCAGAGGACTCCAGACACTATAACCAGTTTAATGAGATGAAGCAGATACAGTGCCTACGGTGTCCCTTTAAATCGTGGCGTCTCTCCACATCCCGGTAAGCTCTTGAGAAAGGCGCATTCTGGCACCGAAACACGCGTTGAGCTGCATGGAGACCACAGGGTCTTTTATTTAATAAACGCCCACTATTTCGTTCTGGACAGGATAGGACCGCAATATAAGAATAAGAGGGGGGATTCTCTAGATATACGTGTTAGGACTTAAGTTTCTACCTTACTGGAATCCAAGCTACTTTTTACACTCAGGAGCTGATAGCTGTAGGAACAATAGCAGACTTTAACTATCTATACAATTACTCGGCAGAATCCTTTAGGTGGTGTGAGAATTGTGTATACCATTATCAGGAATAGGATTATATCTAGACAGGTTTGATATAGAGAATACAGAGAATATGTAGGCGTTTAAACTTAGGTCCGGCCGGACTCTTTCAATACGTGGTTTCTCTCTCTCTTTATACTATTTTTCTCTCTAGCAGAAACTAAGGGGGAACTTTTGGAGTATTATTAGGGGCTTTCTAATTCCCTCTAAAAGTGATACTATAGTCTATGTCATCCTATAGTCCTAACATAGGCAACCCTCACCCATACAAGTTACTAAAAGCACTATATCTTAGAAGGGTGTTTTCACCCAGATTAGGCAGGGCATAGTTGTTCGCTGCCTATTGAGTGGCACCTGTTCCTTTAAAGCATGTTACCTCAGCATATTGACTGTGGGAGATTCACACACATAAACTACATTGGCTGCTTAGACACTGTTGCACAATTATTACTATTAGCAACAGTTTATATCCTAATCTCAGTTGCTACTAACAGGAGCCTGTTTGGTGTGATGTACATATTGCTTTATAAATAGAATAGTAGATGTTTGGTTTTTTTTTTTTTTCTTTTTTATACACACACTTTATTTTTTGTATATACACTTTTCATTTTTCTTCATTCCCCAAGAGGGATTAATAAAGATTTATTAATTTCTTTTTGTACCAAATTTTCCCAAGTTCCAAACTGGAAACCAATTGACTTATACTAGCGGAACAGTCTCCTTTTAGGGTATAGGGACTGATATTTGGGAAGATCCTTTTTTGAGATTCTTCTTTCAGTCTTTTTCTTTTCTTAAGTGGAAAGTTAACCCCCTAACTCCCAAAATCGGATATAAATGTTTGTACTTTCAGTTACTTTGCAAAAGCCTTATTCACCATCATTTACACTACAGCAGTGATTGTCGGCTATAGAGGTTACTTAGCCAGTTACCAATTCTACCAATTTAAGGACACACCCTATTGATTTATTTATATATATATAATTTAGTAGATATACATACATAGGAAAACATGCATGTATTCTTTCCCCGCATGATTTCCAATAATAAAAAAAAAAAAAGTTAGAAAAAGCTGCAGACATGCCTATGCAAGCCCTTACAGCTCATTGACAAGGGGGGGAGGGCAGGCTCATTATAGCACATTGTGCCTGTCACTTCAGTTAGCTCTGTGGTGCTACCAGAGGTGGAAGAAAACTTCTCAGGTTGTCTGACAGCTTGGGAGTTATTTCTGTCTCTAGTTATAAAATTGCAGATTTCTATTGAATATAGATGCATAAAGCAGTTTTTTATGTCTATAGGAATGGTATGATCCATTCAATCAGTATATTTGCAGTCAGGCACGACGTGGGGGAGCTGAGTGAACGATGTGTCCAAGTCACCATTTTGCTAAGTTTTAGCACAGAAATTAAGGTATTGACACCTAAAACCACTGCCCCCTGCTTTCTTCATCTCGCTGTGTTTTATTTTGAGGAAAGTTTAAGCAGGTGGCCGATGATAGGGTGAGAGTCTATCATGGGCCTCTCAGTTAAACCTTATTGTACTGCAACACACAGAGAAAGGAAGCCGGGCGGCAACTATGCTCAAAGTTTGGCTATTTAGACTTTACATTTGAAATTCACTTTAAATTGCTTACAATTCTCACTTTAGTGAATAACCCTGAAATTTATTTCTTTGTGTGTGTCTATGGGGCAGATTCCGGTGTACCGTGGAGTCTCACATTCCCTTCTTGGAGAAATAAATCCTGAATTTGCCCACTTTGGAGGGGACGGACTGGGGGACGCAGGTGATCCAAATAGTCCAGGACTGGAACACCTGCAGCAGGAAGATGCTGTTCATGCTATGATACGGATTATCAATCAGTATCAAGACCAAGTAAGGCATGCCTCTGCAACACTTGGACAATTTCCACCTGGAACCTTTATTTCTCTACAGAAAAAAAATAATAATCATCATTGGGTTGTGATCTAGTCAGGGCCAGATTTCCCAAAAGGCAGCCGAGGCCATGGCCTCGAGGCAGCACACAGGAGTGGGGCGGTACTGCTGGAACAGTGTATTGTTGGTGCTACAGCAGGAGTGCTTGGATGAGAAGGAGAATAGCTTTTTAGCCTTCTCACTGGCACCTGTGGCGGCAGGTCCTCTCACCCTGCAGGTAGCTGAAGGAACTGCAAGGAAGCACACAGAGATGATGTCAGCGTCACAATACCATGCAACCTCCTGTACCTCCAGCTACCTGTAGTTACTGCTGAAGCCCCAACACTGCTGGACAAGAAGTAAGGTATGCTTAGAGGGCATATTATAAAAGACACTGGAGAGGAGGTAAGAGAAGACTGAACAATTAGATAAGCGGGGAGAGGACATAAGAGAAGAACAATTGATTTAAATGGGAGATTAGAGGGAAACGTGATGGATGGGGGGAGAGAAATTATTGTGAGAACCATTGTGTAAGCAGAGGGACAGAAGAGTTAAATAGGTGATTTAAAAAGGAGAGAAGAGGGGTACAAGCGAGGAATGGAGATAAAGAAGAGGCGAACAAGTAAGAAATAGGGGAAAGATGGGAATAAGTGAATGATGGAGTAAAGAACAACGAGTAAAGGAAAGACGGAAACGAGAAGAGGCGAACAATTGGAAAAAAGAGTGGGTTATGGGAAGAGGGCCATAATTAGGGAAAGAGGGAGGGGAACACATGTAAGGGAAAGATAAATGAATATATAATGGGCATTGAAAAAAAAAGATAAAAAGCGGAATTGGATACACATCATATCCCCTATCCAACCTGTCAGTCCCATCTCACCTCCCAGTCTTACCCACTCACCCTGTCACATTCATATAATTAACCACATAACACATCACCATGGTCAAACTAAGCTCAATGCCTCTTCATCATTTTAATATTGGGTTCAACTGTATTAAAAATCTTGCTTTTGTCTTTAAAAAGGTTTCCTTAATAGCACTGGGGCCTTTGACCAATGTGGCCCTTGCAATAAAACTGGACCCTTCTATTCCCAAGAAGCTTCACAAGTTGTACATTATGGGAGGAAACCTTGAAGGTAAAAAAAAAAAAACAACCTTTGCTTTAGAATAACAATGAAACAAGCTGAATTGAACAGCTACAACATTATAAATATGTATGTATTCACATTAACTCACACTGGCAGTTATTTCATATTCATCTTATTAAATCTATAAAAGGAACGAACGTCCTATTAAACTGAAAAATAATACTGTTGGGTAATATGAATGCTATTGGAGAACGGAAAATTCTATCTGGGATGGGTGACCAGCTGGAGTGCAAAAGGTTGCCTGCCCCAGATATACACTTGCGTATGGGGTTATTCACAAACGTCTGAATGGGTCTCATACCAAATGGGGTAAAACCATCTGGATGAATAAGGGTTTATGCTATTCAACAATATCTGCGCCTGAATTTGGTCTGGATTTCAACTGGACCAAACATTGTCGGAATGATGAAGTCTAGGCTTGAATTAAAATAAAATAAAAATACAAACTATTTGCTCACTGGCAGCTCTTGTAGCCACCGGGTAAATAGTTAAAAACCCTCCAAAGTTTAAACCTGTGGCAACTGGCTAGCATTTGCTAGCCAGCTGCCATATTTAATAGTTAGAAATCCATAAATGAAAAAGCCTATGGAGGGTCAATAAAACCCCCATATTCCTATAAGGGAAATTTAAAACCTCCCTATTTCCCAACCTGTTATGTGGCAGGTCGTGGCATATCTACTAAATGTCTATATCCATGGCCAACAGGTGGGTCTATTTATTATTATTATTTGTTTTATTTTTATTTTTATTTTTTGCGGTGCATATAGTGATTACAACTGGCTCTAGGTACCCCAACGGCATTCCTTGAGCTGCTTGGCATAGATAACAAGTAGGGTAGTTGCTAGACAATGCACATTTTTTGGTATAATGGGTACAGGATAAGGTTACATGCAGGTATTACACTCTTTTTACCATTTGCTGGATACATGCTTTAGATATGAGCGGTAATATATCACTCTTTAGACCCCTGTAGCTACGCATGAGTAAAGTGAGTAAGGCTGGTGCATTGTGACAGGTGAAATTCAATATTGCCATGTTTACACCAAGACAAGATAAAATTAGGAGAGTCCTTTTCAGAGAGTCCACTTGTGCCTCTGTTTAGCTTGTGCCCTCTGTTGGCTCTGCATGTTCCTGCTGCTGTCTGGCGGTCTGTCTGTGTTGCGACTTTCGCGGGGTCGGTTGGCAGATGCTGCACGATAGTCCGGGAGCGGTATGCGGCATCCGGCTCGATGGACCCAGACTGGAGAGCGGTGTGTAGCGGGGTAAGGGCTGGTGGTCCCTGCTGTTGGGCGAGCGCTGGCTTGCTGTGCCTCTTTCTCCGCCACCGTTTGCTGGCCCATCTCCTTAACGGAGCCGAGAGCTGGTGATGAGGCTCCAGGGGTAAGTGACCCACTAGGGTGCCAGAATGTGTGCGTGCCGGCGATCTCGTGGGTGTCAGATTTGCTGGTGCTTCTGGTCCGCGTTGGTTGCGGCTGATGTGGGGGGACCATTTTTTTGCACTCTGTTCTTGGTGCTGTTGAGCGCAGCCTCCGCCATCTTAGGTTTAGCTTCTGGGTTGCGGATCGGTTTGGCAGTGTTGCTAGGCCTTAGTTATGTAGTAGAGGTCGGGGCACCAGGGTGAGAACCGGGATCCCCCCCCTAGTCCGGGGGGGGGGGGAATAGTGCAGGTTCCTCGGGGGTCTGAGCCCTCGGCTGGGCACTGTTAGGTGGGATAGCGGGCAGCGGCCATCTGCTCCACTCACCGCCAGAGTAGGCCCCAATTTTGGGAGTAAAGATCTCTCTTCCAGGGGACTAATACTCGTTGAGCCAGCCTCATCCTGGATCCAGTGCACTCTGCCCGTCGAGGGCCGCTGTTGCTGGTCAGCAGAAGGAACAAAATTGTGTTTTTATGGCTTAATGGTTTAGCTTTTTGCGGGAGCTAGTCTGTCTTGCGACAGTCCAGCTTGGTGGTCCGGCCCCGCCCCCGGGTGGGTCTATTTAAAAAAATACAGGTGGGCATTCCTAATGTCACCCCTGTCCTTACCTGTGGTCAGTGGGTGTGGGCTATTGTAAGTGGGGGCTACATATAATAGAGGGAGGAGGAATTAGTATCTTCCCCCGGTCCCACCCATGGGACCGAATGTGAGGTCCTAATTATATTAGGCGACAGTTGGGGGCTCTAAATATTAAAACCATGGGGGGTGGACATGCCATTGTTTAACCCCCCTCCCAATTACTGGGATTGCCACCCCTTTCCAAGGAGGTAGGGGTCCCCAATCCCATCTCTTATTAAAATTAATTAACCCTACCTATCCCTATCGCCCTAATAAAAGTGAGGCGGGGTGAAACATAAATAATACCTGTAAAATTAAAAATGATGCTTACAATCAGAAGTCTTCTTTCTTCTAACTCTTCTTTTCTTCAGTCACCAAATGTTGAGATTTATCAAAGCTTTGTTTTCTAAACGTGATCTAAAGTAAGTAGGACTGTCACTATGGAAAAAAAAGTTGTACCTGCAGGCACATTCCACTGGTGACTACTCCCCTTTCAACTTTTTGCACTGCTTTTTAGAACAGAAAAGTTTGATAAATCTTCCAGATTGTGTTAGTTCAGTGACGTTTTTCTTTTGCAGGAAGAGGTAACAGAACAGTGTGTGCAGAGTTTAACTTCTGTCTTGACCCAGAGGCTGCCTACATTGTGATGAATGAATTTACATGCCCCACCTATATCGCTACTTTAGACTTTTCTCGTGCAAACAGCCTTACAATGGTATGAATTTTTATTTTCACTTCATATAGCAAAAATACATATAGCATTACACAGTATCTATCTTTGGAAACATCACTGCTAGGATTATTGCCTCACTCGACAACACAATAGTACAATGGCTGTAGTTTCCTGGCATTGCACCTCCATTCAGTGTAAAACCATTTTCAAGCAATATAACACTAAACAAAGATCCCTGTCCACTAAAAAAACAACCTAGAGGTATATAGATGTGGTAAATAAAGGAGTATAAGCATTATAATAATAGAGACTCAAAAGAGACAGAAATAACAGGAAATGTTAGAGGAGTAAACCTATTGGGGAACACAGTAGGGTACATGGTTGGGAAAGAAACCAAGGAGAAGGGAGTGCAGGGAGAGGGTTTTGTAATTGTACAGAGACATTTGCGATTTAGTTTTTATTGCTGGATAAGTCAATGTATAGGGTTAAGGTTCACTAAACTGCGAATTGAGCTGACCTACTGAAACCAGGAACTACAGTATATTAATCACATCAAATATATTGCACCCGTGTTACACATTTCATGCAATTTTTCTATAAAGATTTAGAATGTTGTATATTACATGCTCTACCCTTTTACTTTTATTTCAGGATGATCTTTTAATCTTGTATTTTTGGGGTTAGGCTCTCATATAGGGGATGTCCCAGGTACAACTTAATCAGCATCTCCTTGTGAATTTGCGAAAGTATACATTTAAATGTATTAATAAAACTAAACTTCCCTGTCAGTCTTGGTTTTCCAAATGAGATAGGAACGTTTGCCAAGTTCTTCTGTTTTGAGATTCAGGGTCAATTAATTCATACATTGACATCCCAACATCTGGATAATGGTTTGTAGGTTAATCATGATGAACAAGGTGTTTTACCAGGAAGATTACATTTATGTCCTCCTGTAATTTCTACAAGATATTCATGTAATTATAGTGCTTGTTTATATACTGTAGTAGTTTAAATACCCTCAATAGTATACATAGTCCTAACACGACTGTTCTGAGCCGGTGTCCAGTGAAATTAAAATTTAAGGCCCAGAATATCCAAATTGAAAACATTTGGAATTTTTTCATTTTGGTTATTTTTCCCTTCAATTTGAAATTAATTTTGAATTCTTACTCTAGTGAAGATCCCTGTATGTGAACAGAAGGGAATGGCAGATTTAGATTCCTGTTTTATAGCTAGTACAGGACACTAATGGCATGCTGTATTCACCCTCACAGGAATATTTCAAAGACTGGGTGAACCAGGACACTGCAAAAGCTAAATTTATGAAAACAATCACTGCCCGCTGGCCACAGAAAGACAGCTTTGTGTCTTATGACTCCTATGCTGTGGCTGCTGCGATCGATGAGAGTATTATAACAGAAAGCCTGGAGTGCGCAGTAAGTGTGGAACTACAGGGACATTACACAAGGGGGATGATGGTTCTGGATTCTGATGAAAAATTGAAGAAAAACCATAAAGTCACCCTAATGAAAAAAGCAAACTTGGAAAAATTTAAACAGCGTCTGTGGTCAGCCTTGGCTTAAAAAGAGAAAGTGACTAGTGTATCAGATTTATTCTCAAATGTAAAATAAAACGTATCTTTAAGTGTATGGGTGTTTAGACCTCTGAACTATTGTTTGAAATGTTGGGAGGGATGAGTTTGTATCAGATGGACAAAAGAGGACACTTATTTTAGGTAATTTGAGTGTGGATGTGTCCAGGGGTAGTTCTGGGAATTTATTTTATTTTATTTTTATTTTTCTTACCAGTAACGATTTAGGACACTAAAATGCAGTTTAGAACAAAAACTATGTACTTTAAAACATCTTTGCAGTTTAAAGAAAATGACTGGGAATTTTATTGCTGTGGAGCTCTGTTATACACTCAGGCACACCAACAATATGGAGCTTCTAGAGAAGAGTGCCATTTGGAAAGAAAAGAGGGACATGTGCAAGTGCCTTACCTGAAATAGAAGAACGATAACATTCCAATAACACGTTAATATTTATCATATAAAACTGTCAAAATATCATAATTGATATCCATGGCTAAATGCAATGTATGTCCTGTTTATTAATTTCTTTCTTTAAAGGTATTTGCCAAACACAAATTACAATAGGAATGACTCGGTTACAGCCAAGTCTGGAAAATGCACAATGCCAATTTTTCCAATTTAAATGCATATTTGATTGTTGTATTTAATTTTTTTTGTGGGGAAAAACGGTAAAAGAGTTAACCTTTAAGTTTATATATATTGTGGCGTTAAAACAATACTGCTTGTGAGATGATTTCGATGTACAGGCTATAGTTAATATGCTGCATTAAATAAAAAAAAAAGGAAAGGAGCAGAGAAGGAAAGGAGAAGGTAGAGAAGAATGAAAAGGAAAAAAATATTTGAAAGTTGTTTTTTTTCACAATATTTTGAAATAACATGTTGGATGTTCTTTCTGAATCATGGCACTTAAAGATAAAACTATGACCAGATTAAAAATAAATCCATAAATACACTGAACAAAATTATGAACACAACACTT
The DNA here is from genome assembly GCA_933207985.1 of Pelobates cultripes. Classification (NCBI taxonomy): domain Eukaryota; kingdom Metazoa; phylum Chordata; class Amphibia; order Anura; family Pelobatidae; genus Pelobates; species Pelobates cultripes. Next base: position 266,030,417 of record OW240912.1, read on the forward strand.
TTGTTTTTGCCCCCATTTTTCATGTGCTAAACTCAAAGAGCTAAGATTTTGTTGACAAATATTGTTGACAAATCTGTCAATCTGTATTAGTGAGCACTTCTCCTTTGCCGAGATAATCCATCCACCTCACAGGTGTGGCATATAAAGATACTGATTAAACAGCATGATTATTGCAAAGGTGTGCCTTAGGCTGGCCACAATAAAAGGTCACTCTTAATTGTGCAGTTTTATCACACAGCACAATGCCACAGATGTCGCAAGTTTTGAGGTAGTGTGCAATTGACATGCTGACTGCAGGAATGTCCACCAGAGCTGTTGCCCATGAATTAAATGTCCATTTCCCTACCATAATCCGTCTCCAAAGGCGTTTCAGAGAATGTTTTACGGTACATCCAACCGGCCACACAACCACAGACCACATGTAACCACAGAAGCCCAAGACCTCCACATCCAGCATCTTACCTCCAATATCATCGAGACCAGCCACCCGGACAGCTGCTGCAACAATCGGTTTGCATAACCAAAGAATTTCTGCACAAACTGTCAGGAATCGTCTCAAGGAAGCTCATCTGCATGCTTGTCGTTCTCATCGGGGTCTCGACCTGACTGCAGTTTGTCATCATAACCGACTTGAGTGGGCAAATTCTTACATTCTATGGCGTCTGGCACTTTGGAGAGGTGTTCTCTTCACGGATGAATCACGGTTTTCACTGTACAGGGCAGATGGCAGACAGCGTGTATGGCGTCTTTTGGGTGAGCGGTTTGCTGATGTCAACGTTGTGAGTAGAGTGGCCTGTGGTGGCAGTGGGGTTATGGTATGGACAGGCGAATGTTATGGACAATGAACACAGGTGCATTTTATTGATGGCATTTTGAATGCACAGAGATACCATGACAAGATCCTGAGGCCAATTGTTGTGCCATTTATCCACGACCATCACCTCATGTTGCAGCATGATAATGGACGGCCCCATGTTGCAAGGATCTGTACACAATTTCTGGAAGCTGACATCACAGTTTGTGCATGGCCAGCATACTCACTGGACATGTCATCCATTGAGCATGTTTGGGATGCTCTTGATTGGCGTATACGACAGCGTGTTCCATGTCCTGCCATTTTCCTTCAACTCCGCACAGCCATTGAAGAGGAGTGGACCAACATTCCACAGGCCACAATCAACAACCTGATCAACTCTATGCGAAGGAGATGTGTTGCACTGCATGAGGCAAATGGTGGTCACACAAGATACTGACTGGTTTCCAAGCTCCCCCCCTACCTCCCAGGACCCTCCCAATACAGTAAAAACGCACATTTTAGGGTGTCCATTTATTGTGGCAAGCCTAAGGCACACCTTTGCAATAATCATGCTGTCTAATCAGCATCGTGATATGCCACACCTGTGAGGTGGATGGATTATCTCGACAAAGAAAAAGTGCTCACTAACACAGATTTAGACAGATTTTTGAACAATATTTGAGAGAAATAGGCCTTTTGTGTACATAGCAAAAGTACTAGATCTTTGAGTTCAGCTCATGAAACATGGGGCAAAGACAAAAGTGTTGCGTTTATTATTTTGTTCAGTGTATATATATATATTTTGCTCCCATAAATCTCAGGAATCTTTAAAAGCACACTCAAAAAGCTTTGAGGGAAGCATAAAAGAACAAATAGCTGGAAATACAGCAGAAGAAGAAGACATGTCCAACTTATCGTTCTCCCAAGATTCTTTATGATAAAAAAAAAAAAAAAAAAGTTATTTTTATTTAAGATTTAGGCTCAAATACAATTGAGTTGAAAAATTAAGTGGCAGAAATTGTCCAAACAAGCAGATTTACTGGTTAAAATTCAGAATGACTCAAGAAATTCAATCAGAAAACCTTCAACTAGGATCTAAAATCCAATATCTATAAACTAAAGTATCGGACATGGAAGATAGATCTTGCAGGAAGAACTTTAGAATAAGAGGTATTCCAGAAAGTGTCTCAAGTCAGCAATTGGAAGCCTACTTACTAGATATGTTTTCATCAATAAATGGAAATAGTACTTTTTGATTCCCATCCATTAGTAAGATTTCACAGGCTACGGAAACCAAACAAAATTACAGCACCTAGAAATGTACTTGTCTGGTTCTCAAATCTAGAAGAATAATTACGAAAAATCCCTTTAAAGAAGAAAAATACAAATATCTTTTCGAACATTTCAGCAGCCACTATATCAGTAAGAAGATGCTTTCAAGAAAAAAAGATCTTAAGGGAAAAGAATCTAACGTATCAATGGGGATTCCCTATTAAACGAGTAGTCCATTATGATGGAAACTCAACTTCCTTGAACCTTCACAAGCGAAAGAACATATAGTTAAATAGGGTCTTCTTATATAGCTCAACATAGAAAACATTAGGCTTTCAGAGGGAACTGTGGGTGTTATACATTTATTTTTTCACAATTAGAAAGGGTTAAATACCTTATATATAGGTTATATTAAGTAATAATGGTATATAGTATAATGCATTTAGTTTAAAATATATATTTTCATAGAAATAATTAGAAAGAAAAGGGTTGGGTAGAGGAGACTAAAGCGAAAGAGAATGGGAGCCATTAAAGGACCACTCTAGGCATCCAGACCACTTCAGCTTAATGAAGTGGTCTGGGTGCCAGGTCCAGCTAGGGTTAACCCATTTTTTTTTATAAACATAGTTTCAGAGAAACTGTTATGTTTATAAATGGGTTAATCCATCCTCCAAATCCTCTAGAGGCGCTTGCGTGATTCTCATTTTGAAAATCACAGTGAGAACACGCAAGCGTCCATAGGAAAGCATTATGAATGCTTTCCTGTGAGACCGGCTGAATGCGCGCGCAGCTCTTGCCGCGCGTGCGCATTCAGCCGAATGGGAGGAGAGGAGGAGGATCGGAGGAGGAGAGCTCCCCGCCCGGCGCTGAAAAAAAAGGTAAGTTTTACCCCTTTTCTCTCCCCAGAGCCGGGCGGGAGTGGGACCCTGAGGGTGGGGGCACCCTCAGGGCACTATAGTGCAAGGAAAATGAGTATGTTTTCCTGGCACTGTAGTGGTCCTTTAATGAAAGATTGATGTAATGTACTAGATAAAGTCTAGGAGAAATATCTGTGTGGAACAGATTACGAAATTGCTATTTTTTATTAAGTTGATTTCCTTATCTTCCAGTAAAATAATTAAAGGCAACACAATTAGGTGTAGGGTTGTAGTGAAAAATGATAGTTTAGATAGGATCTCCTAGAAAGTAAAACGTTTGGCCTTCAAAAAAAACTCTGTGCACGCTACACAGCTAATTTATATATAAGTTGTGTAGCGCACACAGCTTTTATATATATTCACCGTAGGTCTGGAACTCACTCTCCCGTCTTGAATATATCACTCCAAAGAAGTGTACTCCAGAGGGCTTTGTAATAAGTGTCAATACTCTTTGTGTTAAAACACACTTGCATAATCGTCAATGTTTTAGTCCAGTCCTGTTATATATTCTTAGAAAATGTTATCTCCTAATTATCAATCCAATGAAGCTTGAGATCCTGAATAAACCCTTTAAATGAGATTCAAATTAAAATTAAAATGTTGAAAAACTGTCAAGCTCTTGGACCAGATGAATTCTCCAATTTAGTATTAGTAACCATATCCTTCAAGAACTTTTACATACCAATATTGTCCCAATCCCCAAACCCAGGAAGGATCAAGCTATCCTTTTATTAAATTATCATCCAATCTTCCTAATTAGTTTAGCTATAAAGATATTTTATAAAATGTTGGCAGAACGACTCACTATCTTGATCCCTGAACTTGTACATAAAGCTCAAACAGGATTTGTTATGGTTAGAGATATAGTTGATAATTCACGTAAAATATTAAACATAGTTGTGACAGAGCTCCAGTACTTTGATAGAGTATCTCAGTCACATCCGCTTCTTCACTGCCACAGGGGACTCAGTTGCCAAATTTGATAGGGGTCTCTCAGCAACTCTTCCATCTGACTGCAGCTCTTTTCTTCCAGGAGGTATCATCCCCTCTTTCTTTACCTCTTCAGCTTCTTTACCAGACAGGTATGCCTGTAATGTGTTTAGCTATTGCCTTTACAAAGACTCTTGTGGCTTTCTTTTTTGACCTGTCCTGGTCTACTGGGACCAAGAAGACAACCAACAACCAAGACTCTTACTGGGATCTCTGAACAAAGCCACAGGACACACCGTTACAAATGGAACTAACATACACAGTTTATTTTAACTCAGGACTAGCAAATATTCGCAAAACATTAAACTTGCTGTAACAACTCAATATAATACAAATAAATAAATCATATGATAAAACAAACCGCAATCTATAAAATAACATGTTTGTAAATGGGCGGGGACGACAATAATTAACACAAAATATCTCTCCTGTCTGCAAAGTTCATAATATGCAAATATACCTCGTGACAAACCGCCAGGCACCCCGACTGGGTGCCTCCGCCAATCGCTGCTTCCTAGTCGCCTTGTGTACTATAAGCACCACACCGAACACCATAAGCACCATAGCCCCTTCGCCACAGCTTAGCTGGGGTCTCGCCGTCCTCCACCCACCCTGGACCTAAGACAAGGATCCAGCTTTCAGTGGGTGGACCTCTCCTCGAGAGAGAGTATAGCAGGTCTGGCTGTATAGCTCTAAAAAGAGCTAGTGATTATAGCCGGTATAGTAATCCAAAGAGCAATCCCAGGAGCAGGGATTATAGCTGTACCCTACAATCACAAGATGAGGCTAGGTGTTGAGGGTGAAGAGGAACTCCTTTTAATGGTGCTACACTTGGCCTTATAGGACAATCCCAATGCAAGGGGTTCCCCCACATGGACCTGATTGTAGACTGATTTACAACATCACAGACCAATAACAATAAGGTTACAAGGCACGACACTCCCACACACAGCACACAATTCCTCCCCTCTGCCTGGGAGATAATTGAATCAGATACTGTATTAACTCAATTATCTCCAGGCAAAAAAAACAAAAAGATACCCCAAAACACATAATATCCCCACAAATGTTACTCCCCCTGATAGCCCTGATCTGGGTGACCAACATATCCAAAAATCACCCAAATCAGTTCAGGGGTACAGGAATTTCCTGGAAGTCATTTATTTGACCGACCGCAGGCATGGTCTCATGCCCAAAACAGTTCCAGAGAATCAGGGCTTGCAGTCGGTCTAGTTTGGTAGTTAGAAAACGAAAAAACTAATGAACAGAGTCAAATAGTCTTACCCTGGAGCTTGTTCCCCTCATCCAGACAAATGATTTCACTGAACAGTGCCCTTCTAAATTGTGTAGAAACTAACGCAGGCGATGATGGTCCAGCGGTGTTCGGGAGTTTCTGTTTTTAGTTCCATGAGATTCATGCTCAAACACCGCTGCCTGCGTTCATGCAAACAAGATATAGAGTATATAGGATTTCAGCTTATTTTGAAAGTTACAGGTCACAAAATACATGGACTAAAATAAAATTTAAATGTGAAACTATTTTAGAAGTTGGTATGTTTGTCTTGTAGGTTTAGAAGCCACCACAGAAAACAAATTTGCCACACAAAAGTATTTATATAAAGTAGACATCACAGGCTATTTACCCAAGGTTAGTTTGACACTTTTTACGTAACCATTTCATCGCCAATCTCTGCTAAATATTGTAGTAAAATTGTGTTTTTTCTCTATTTTGACATATAGACATATGACAAGGTTTTTGTATTTTGTAAAGCTGGTGTGTGCTATTCCTGCACAGAACCCCATATTGTGTTCAGCTACATCTGCTGATTATAACGATACCCCCATTGTATGCCCTTTCTGTAAAGCTACAATGCTATATAAGAGACCAGGCTATTTCAGTTTCTATAGTTAGAATTTTCGTAGATGGATTTGACCGGCCTATGTCTCATTATAGGGTATTCTAGCAGTGTAACTGTTCAAATAACCCCACACAGGGCTTTCACTTGATAAAGCAGACATCCCAGGGTATCTTATATGGTGTATATTGTGCCTTAACTTGTCACAATTTTTTCAATTTATGTCAATGATTGTGGCTAGGGTGAAAAAAAAAAAAGTAATTTTTACATATATGTTGCATGTTTGCTGAGTATTTCTTACACTTGATATGTACCACTGTCATAAAAAAAAATCATAATTATGCTCAGTTACATCTTCTGAGTAAAACAATATGCCCAATGTATGACCTAGACACTATTTTGTGAAGTTACAGTGCTGTAAGAGATGTGACAAGTTCAGGTTTTTAAGTGTGAATTTTCATGGAGGGCTTTGATGCTTCCGTGTCCCTCTTTGGAACACTTGAGCAGGCTACATATTCCAACTCCACCATAAAGGCATAACATTTCTTAAAGACATCCCAGGGTATTTCAAAAGGCATATTTTGAACCTTAGCGTGGGATACTTTTTCTGCTAGCTTGTACCAAGTGTAGTGGTAATAAGCATTTTTTTCCTGCCTTTTTGACACACAAAGTGAGTTTGCGCAGTAAACTTCCCGCGAACGGCTCGCCGCGAACCGTTTGCGGCGAACTCCGGTCAGCTTCAACATAGATGCTGTCCAGGAGATGGGAGGGTCTGGGAGGGAGGGTCTGCTGGAGATTGGCCGGGATGTGTCAGCTGACCAGAGCTCGCCGCGAACCGTGGCGAGCCGTTCGCGAACGGTTCGTGACATCCCTAATGATTGGGGATGGACTAGAGAACTGATTGATTATTTAGGTATTAAAATTGGGATGAATTTGAATAGAATATATTACTTTATTATTTAAATAATGGTTTCAAAAATGGAAGGAATTGTAAATCTCGTAGTTAGAATGCATAAACACAATTAATGCCTTCGTCTTACCAAAATTAAACATTTTTGTTTAGATCAATATCAATACCTCTCAAAGTCCCTTTAAGTTTACAGTCTCTGTTCAGGAAAGCATTTATGAACTTTATCTGGGGAAGTTAAGTATCTAAAATATTGCATGATACACCAACTAGAAAAGTTGTGAATGGAGGAATAAATATTCCCAGTATCAAAGAGTAACATGATAATAACACGTTTACACACTTCCTAAAGTGGGACTGTCATGAAACAGCCAGGGCAATCTGAAAAACAATGGAAGAGAAGAGTTGCCAAAAATATCTTTTTCCAATTTAGTATGGATAGATTTAGAGCAGTATAAGACCCTCAAAGCAGGCTACATATTCCAACTCCACCCTCATAGTTAAACAGCTATAGTAACAGCTTTGAGAAGTGTAAAAATATATATTCCCCGATCAAAGTCCTCCAACGTTATAGTCAATATAGTAATCTGATCAAATTGACATAATTTATCTCAAATTGCTCCCTATGGCAAGATTTTATAAATTGCTAGTTTAAAAACTATGCATAATTTGTTTTCAGATAAGCCAGTTACATTAGAATTAAACATTTAACTACCTACCAGAATTGGGATTGAAGAGCATCCCGAATTTTTTAAATTTTTTTTATAAATAAGCACTCTAAAGACAAATTTATCGTTAAAACTACATACTTGATAGATATCTTTAAAGATCTCTATCAAGTATACAAACCTCAGTCTTCAAAATAAATGGGAAAGAGATTTTGGAATATCTTTCCAACTAAATATCTGGGGTGAGGTTATCATGCAGGTTAGAAAGATTACTCACAGTTTAAGCCTGCATTAAGCCTTCAAGGTTATGCATAGGTGATATTTTTTTGACATTCATTATTTATAGCGTGCACGGAGTAGCAGTAAGCTTGGTAAAGGACCACTATAGGCATCCAGACCACTTCAGCTTAATGAAGTGGTCTGGGTGCCAGGTCCAGCTAGGTTTAACCCTTTTTGCTGTAAACATAGCAGTTTCAAAGAAACTGCTATGTTTACCTATGGGTTAATCCAGCCTCTACTGGCTGTCTCATTGACCGCCGCTAGAGGTGCTTCCGCGCTTCTCACTGTGATTTTCACAGTGAGAAGACGCCAGCGTCCATAGGAAAGCATTGAGAATGCTTTCCTATGGACTGGATGAGAGTGCGCGCGGCTCTTGCTGCGCATGCGCATTCAGCCAGGGACATCAGAAGAGGGAGGAGAGTCCCCAGCGCCGGAAAAAAGGTAAGGGATTAACCCCTTTCTCCCCCTTCAGCACCACGGGAGTGGGACGAGTTTGTTTTCCTGGCACTATAGTGGTCCTTTAAGCCACAACAGCATTTACAAGCAGAGTGATATAATCATCGACATGGCATATAGTTAAACTGCACATTTTTTGTTTTTACGGATGATGTGACCATGAGTTAGACAGTGGAGAGACATAACAGATCATAAGTAACAAGTTAGACTTGCTGTCCGAAAGAGTGGTATAAATGACAGTAAACAAATGATTATTTCACATGCTGAGTAAGGTGGAAACTTAAGCAAAATTGGTGAGCATCAGGTACCGACACTCGCTGCCCAAACTGCCTGTTAAGGTAGAGTTACGAGAACACAACTCACGCTGGTACAGTATGCATTGATTAATAACCTATTTGAGTATTACTAACAAGATATGGCATCTAAAGATGGCAGCTGACACTAAGCAGGCTCATTCCATGTTTCGGTTTTTACATCCATTGATCCTAAACAAGCTAGCATACAACAGTATTGCACAATGCTATGGTGTAACTTATTTAGTAGCAAGTCACTGTGTCGGGACAAGTCGAGCTAGTGATGAAGGCATTTCATGGGATGTCAGAGTTCGCTGGTTTCAGGGGCACATGAGGGTGTGAGGGGTAGCTCCGTGTGTGGCTGCAAACTTCATCCAAACTTGGTAGTGTATAGGGATACGCGGTAGAGGCATTTAGGGAAGCTTGAGGGATAGTGGCCCTCATGAAGGCATGCATCCCTTTACCACAGACCCAGATGTTTGTAGTTGAGGTCAAGTCTCCACGTCTCCTCAGCCATGCTGCTTACAGGCCGCAATTTGCTGTCGCGGTTCCTGGTGGCTCAGAGCCTCGATTTAGGTAGCAAACAATGCATTATTGTGTCCCACTTCCGGAGTGGCTTGTGGTATCGCTGCTAAACTGCACAATTTTGGAGGAGCTCAACTCCTATTAGAATTAAAAAAAAATCACACAGTTATCCGAATATCTGTTGGTACACTGTACCATATGTGGTGGGAGTGCAAAGGTCTAAAATTAGGTTTTTACAATGCTTTGCAGGCAGTCTTATCACCTCAGTTATTCTTGTTTCAACTTGATTTTACTACATGTAGACTAAAACATAAATCTCTTCATAAATATACTTATGTCCTCCAAATTAATTCTAACTAGAAAGTCTCATTAGAACATGCATGGTCAGAAATAGTTACCAAAATAGATTATCAGGTCCGAATGCAAGAGGTATTTTTTTTGGTAAATTCTTTATTTAAAGGTTTTATATAGACTTTTTTTGGGTCGTTAGTGGGATACAGAAATAGAAAGGGTTTGGAAGGGTGAATGGTGGTTCAGCATCCTTGGTACAGAAAGACACACAGTACATCCATTTAGATTTTCTCTTGTTGGGGGGGGGGTGAGGTTCTCAGTCCGTTTTGTGGGGCCGATGTTCAGTGCTCTAGGTGAGTGTGGGTTAGGCTACTAGTGTTAGCCATTAGTGTGTGGGTGTGTGTATTCGGTGTCTTCCTCCGAGGGGGTGTTTTCAGGTCTCAGATTCTATTGTAATCCGTAATGTTGTCTTCCTGGTGTGTGGATCAATATGAGGTGCGAGTGGTATTTGTGGCAATGTTGAAGGTGATGGTTTTGTTTCGGGTGAGGGGAGGGGTTGGGGTAGGTGGATTTGCCAGGGGCCTGAGGGGTGGTTGTCGGTCGGTGGGTGGACAGTTCTATTCGGGTCCTCTTAAGTATGGGTTAGGTGGTATATGAGCCATGGGTCCCAGATGTTATTGTGATTATGGGTTGTGTCATGGAGTAGGACCGAGAGTTTATCCATTTCCATGGTTTCTTTCGTTTTGCAGAGCACGGTCCCTAGATTGGGTGTTTTGATTGCCCCACTGTTCTGCTATTGTGAGTCTAGTGGCCAATGCGATTTTGGCAAGCAATTTGTTCTGGGATCTGATCAAAGGGGGGGGGGGGAGTTTAGAGAGCAGCCAGATCCACGGGCTCATGGGGATGTCAGTGTGTTGGACACTGTACATGAGGTCGGCCACAGCCATCCATAGCTGCGATATGTGGGGGCATTCCCACCATAGGTGGATGTAGGTACCCTGAGCTCCGCATCCCTTCCAGCATGTGTCTGTATTCGAGCAGTCCATCTGTTTTAGTCGTAGGGGTGTCAAGTACCAGCGGAGGAGCTTTTTGTATGCTTGCTCCTTGTGGTTGACACAGATCATAAAGGATGCTGTAGCCTCCCAAATGTCTGCCCAGTCTGAGGGTTCGCGAGGGGGGCCGATGTCTCTTTCCCACGTCTTGGTGTAAAAGATTGCGTCTATCGGGGAGGCGGAGTTCAGTTGGAGGAGATTTGGCTTTTGTGGACTGGGTTGTGTATGCAGTCGTGTTCAAATTGAGTCAGGTTGGTGTTAGCTGTGGTGGTGTCTCGGGGGTCCTGAAAGAAGCTACGGATTTGTAGGTACCTGAATTGGTCGAAGGTGGTCAGTGGGGTGTGTCTGAGTAGGTCCAGGAACTGAATCAGTTGGTTGGATCGGAAGAAATGGAAAAATCGTGAGAGTCCATTGTCCTCGAAGTGCGCAAAATCTTGGGGTGTCATACCTGGAGGAAACTGTTTATTCCGTAGGAGTGGGGTAAGTGGTGAGTGGTGGGGGTAAGTAGTGGGGTGTTGATGAGTGGAATCTTGCGGGTGGTCTTGTCCCACACGAAAAAGGATGTGTGTAGGGTTGGAGTTGTTTGTGGGGTGTCGGGTCTGTGCTGTTTGGAGAGCCATAGGAGTAGTGATGGGTGGTCCCTACCCAGGAGGTCATGCTCGAGGTCCACCCAAATTTTGAGACTTGGTGGGGCATGTAGATGCTGTATTTGTGCTAATTGGGAAGCTTGGAAATAATTATTGTTGGAGTAAAGGAGAGTAGTTTAGGGTGTATGTAGATTTGGGGTCTGTGGGGAGGAGTATGCCTAGGTATTGAATGCTGTTTTCTTTATATTTGAGGTTGTCAAGGGCCAGTGCAGGTATCCCCAGTGGGAGAGCTTCTGTTTTATCTAGGTTTAATTTATATCCCGAAATAGTCGCGTATTCTCCCAGGAGTGTGAGTAGGGGCGGGATGGATTGGGTCGGGTTCGTGATCATCAGGAGAATGTCGTCAGCATAGGCCGCTATTTTGTATTCATTCTGTCTCACTTTGAGGCTGCGTATTGTCGGGGAGTCTCGTATCTTTTGCAGTAGGTGTTCAAGGGAGAGGGCGAACAGGAGTGGGGAGAGCGGGTATCCCTGTCTCATGCTGTTATGGATCATGATTGCTGTTGTTTTTGCGTTGGGTATAAGGAGAGTGGCTGTCGGTTGGTCATAGTGGGTGGTTAGGGCTGTGATAATAGGGGTAGAACATCGGATTTTCTGCAGGGTGGTGAAGAGAAAGGGCCAGAGAAGGCGGTCAAATGCCTTCTCCGCGTCCATGGAGAAGGCCACCCAGATGAGGTCCAGTGTGCGTCTGGTGTTATCGCTTGCCTGTCTGGACGGAATGAACCCTACTTGGTCAGGATGGGCTAATTTTGGGAGGAAGGGTTGTATTCGATTTGCCAGAAGTTTGGTGAAGATTTTAGTATCTACGTTGAGGAGGGAAATAGTTTCCTGGTTCAAGGTGTGTTTTGTTCGGCTTTGGGATGTGGCAGATGTTTGAGCTCAGCATGTCCTCTGGCAGCGTGTCGCCTTGTAATAGTGAGTTGTATCGGATAGTGAGGTGCGGAAAGATGGTGGCAGAGAATGTTTTGTAATAAAGGCCCGTGAATCCGTCCGGTCCCGGGCACTTGTGTGGTTTGATCGTTTTTAGCGTGTGTGGGCCTTGAGCTGTGTTCTCGCGTCATAGGTCAACACAGGAAGGGGATGTCGTTAAGGTAGGATTCTATGGCTTGTTGGTTATCTAGGTGGTGTTGAATTTGTCAGGCAGCTGGCCTATGATCGTATAGTGCTGTGAAGTATTTGGAGAAAGTTGGGAGAGTTAATCTTGTCTATATTTTTGGCTTGTGTTTTACGCCAAAGTTTGTGGACTAGGAGGGAGACCAAAAAATAAAAGACAAGGAATAGAGTCAGCACTTATATATCAGAAAGAGATACAAAAGGCAGCAATCCCAAACAAGGACTCCCTCACGTGTCCTTGAGATAAATACGAAAGGCAAACAAACAAAGGGATGGGACTGCGACAGTGAGCAGTGAGTGGTTAAGGTAGAAATATTGAAATAGAGTCCAGTATAAAGGAACTTAGGTATTATGTTGGTCTCTGAAGTTGTAGAGTTTCGCTCCTTACAGGTATATGGAGGAGGGCAATGAGTGATGAAAATAATTGTGGTAAAGAGTGATCCAAATGGTATCCAAATAAAATAGAAAAGGTGATACTCACTTTTTATAGAGCTTAATCCAGCTCTGGTATGAATAGCTTGCAGCGGTATGATCCCCGCTTATGGGATATACGGTGAGTCTCCTCTTCGGTGTAGTGACAGCCAGCCAGGGGGGAGATAAAACAAAAAGTGATGGTGCAGTATGTTCCAAAAGTGGATAAAAAGTATTTAAATATAGTAGATACACTCACATTTGATAGAGCTTATACTAGCTCTAGTGTAGTAGGCATACAGCGGTATGATCCCCGCTGTATTTGGTGAGCATTCTTTGAGATAGTTCTTTAAGATGGTGACATGAGCTCAGGGAGAAGATAATAAAACATCAATAGTGCTCTCAGTAAAATGATGCTGGTATATAAAATATAATAAAATATACTCACAGTGTATAGGGCAGGTTAACTGCTCTATGGTGCAGGCACGGGTGGTATATTCCCCACCTAAGGATTCTTTGAGTTTTTGCTTTTTAAGTCTAGTGGCCTATTCAATCAGTTTCCCTCTGATTACTGCCTTGTGTGCCGCCCAAAGCGTGCCCATTGAGGGTACTGAGTTTTTGTTATCTGTGAAGTCGTTTCCTATTGCTGTGTGTGTGGCTTTTCTAATGTCAAGGTTATGTAGTAGGGTGGGGTTCAGCCTCCATGTCCAAGTCCTGGTCGTTAGGGGGATCTTTATTTCGAGGGAGATATCTGCATGGTCGGACCATGCTATGGTGCCTATCAAGGATTTTGTGGTCTGAGGTAGCAAGGAAGGGGAAATCAGGAACATATCAAACCTGGAGTACGAGGAGTGAGTAAAATGTGAAGTCTAGTACTGCGGGATGCTGTAGTCTCCAAACGTTGTGGAGGCCAGTGTGGAGTGCGAAGTTTGAGAGTGATTTGTCGTGTTTAGCGGGGTGGGGGGGTAGGTCTGCTCCTGTGAGATGTGGAGTGTTTCCGGTCCACATCAGGGGCCATCACTGCGTTAAAGTCACCCCCAAGTATTGTGTGGTGGGAGGTGAACAATTTTAGGTGTGCCTTGATGGCTGACCACAAGAGCGGGTCTGGGACGTTGGGGGCATATATGGAAGTGATCGCGTATTTGTGATTTCCTAGGTGGCCCACTACAGTCAGGTATCTGCCGGGGGGTTCTGAGATGGTGCGTGTAAAGTGTACGGGGCATGATTTGTGTATTAATATGGCCACTCTGTTGTGTTTCCCAGTGAGGGAGTTCGCAAGGTGGCATGCGGTATAGTTTTTGTTCTGTGGAGGGAACGGTCTGGAGTTATCGTAATGTGTTTCCTGAAGGAGGATTATTTCCGCCCTCGAACGGTTTGCCCAGCGTAGTAATTGGTGCAGTTTAGCAGGGTTGTTGAGACCCTTGCAATTCAGCGAGATGCATGAAATTGTCCTGGGCATGGCAGATGCTTAGTACGTGGCGGGGTGGGCCTGTGGGTCTGGCTCCCTCCACCTGTGCTGGGTGGTTGCGGGAAGGGGGAAGAGGTATGCGGGGCTGTGGGAATTGGGGAGGGCGAGGTAGGGTGTGGGAGGTCAGGGGTGTGTGCGGTCCCTGCTCTTACGGGGTATCTGCCAGGTGGGTTAGGGGGGTATCAGTGGTGCCTGTGGGGTAGGGTCATGTGTGTAGTGCCCTGATAGGGGTTCTTATACGTATGTGAGGGAGAGAGGAGGAAGGTTTTCATGTTCCCATCGCCTCTCCCCCAAGCACGTAGTGTGAAGTTGCACTCACGGTTTCTGAAGAGTGTGTGGCAGTGATCAATTCTTGTGCTGTGTGTGGTCCCTTTGTGGAGTCATGTGTGAGGAAGTTGTGGTTTCCAGTTTCCGAGCCGGGTGGCCGGGTATGGTGTTGGTGGTCTCACAAGAAGGTCTGCTGGAATGTTGTCTAGTGGCAGAATGTTGTCTAGTGGTCATTCCCTGACAGTCCATAAGCAGCAGGGTTCCGTGCTAGACATAGGTACACATGTAAACAATCATGATCATAGAACGGCAATAAACAATGGTAAACATCATTAAACAATATTAAACCTTAGTAAACTTTGCATAAATATTCATGGGCCTGCAGACCCATGTCCCCGGAGCAACGTGAGGTGATGGAGGTCAGTGTCCCCCATTAGTTCCTGTGTTGTGGTTTGTCTGTCGTTTAGTGGTGGGTCGCATCTGGGTCATCTGTAGGGAGGGGGGGGAGGGGGTGTAGTTAGGATCACTGGTCTGTTATCGGGGGGACCATCGGACCAGAAGGTCTTGACAGATAAGTTACAGTTGCGAGGGGGGCACATCCCCGGAGGTTGTCTAGGTGCGGAGGGGTGAAGTTGCAGGCCGTGGGCGGATATGGTGCTTGTTGAAAGGGTCCGGGTTCTGCAATTGAGAGAGTGGGGCAGAGGTAGGCGTCTCGGCACCAACGGATCTCAGTGGTCTTAGGGCCCCAGGCGTTTGTCGTTGAGGTGGGGTGGCATACCTTGTGTTGGTGGGAGGTGGTGCGTCCCGGGTGTACCCTCCATCGGTCAGGTGAAGCGGTTACTGCTCTTCGGCGGCTTTGCCGACATCTGCCAGATGTGCATGTAGTTGCGGTCTTTTTTTCTTAGGAGGGCGCGGGGATAGCGGTCTCACTTTGGATCGGTCTTTGTCCCAGTTTCAGGATAGAGGAGTGTGCTGCACTAGTTTGATCCCCAGCGATTGGTGAAAGGGCCCATGTCAGCCGGATGTCCCCATGTATATCTTAGTCCTTGTTGTTTAAAGGGCCAAGGTGAGGGGTTTCAGGTCCCGTCTTTTCTTCAGTGTCGAAGGAGCGAGGTCCTGGAAGAAGGTAAGGTGATGGTCTCTGTATTTGGGCGGCCTATTTCTAGCTGCTTGTAACAGTTTTTTCTTCCTGGGAAGTGGTGCAGGCGGGTAATAATATCCCTGGGGGTGGGCAGATTTAGGTTTTGGGGTTTCAAGGTTCGATAAGCCCTATCCATCTCCAGGTCCGTTGCTGTGTGGTCTGGTGCAACAGCCCTGAATATGACTTTCAGGGTGGGGATGAGGTGTTCCAGGGAGACCGATTCAGGAAGGCCTCGGATCCGGATGTTGTTTCTCCGTGATCTGTTATTGAGGTCCTCAAGGCAGTCTTCAAGGGCAGCTATTCAGCCGTGAAAGTAAGCGATATCTTGGGCCTGCTCTGCGGTAGTTGTCGAGAGCTTGGAGATGCGGGTTTCCGCGAGATCGGTTTTGTTGGAGAGTGCGGCCACATCTGCTTTGAGGCTCACGAGGTGTTTGTTGATTTCAGCCGCTACGTGTGATTTGATGTCGGCTGTGGCCTCATGTAGCATGCCTAGGAGGATACCTATGGTATAAGAGGGGCCGTGGGGTTAGATGAGGGGGTAAACTCTTCTGGTTTGGAGTCCTCGTCTTCCATGTGCTGGGAGTTGTTGGATCTTTGCGAGGTACCAAGTGTGCGAAACAATGTCATGACTGTCGGGGTATGCTCTTTTTGCCAGCCAAGATGTGTAGAGGTGGCGGGTAGTGGTATTGGGGGTCGGATACAAAGGGAGATGCGGATGGTAGCAGATTGTAGTGCTATGGGGATAGGGAGCTAAGGATTCAAGCATCCATCTTCCTTCGAGGTCAATGCCCCTCCATTTTAAAGACCAGCTGGCAAAATTGCACAACATAGAGTGATTTGGGTGGATTACATCCAAATTTAACATCTGAAACATGACAGAGCATTTCATTCATTTAACAACTCATAAAATAAGTATTAAGTAATCAAAATAACTTCCACCCTGCAACCTCTCCTGTGTGCCCGAAGAAAGTCAGCAATGGAACACTTTAAAAAGTATTTTATAACATCCCTCCTTTCAAATAAAAGAATCTACATATACTTGTTTATGTTGTTGGTATGCACAGACTTACTCATAAATAAAAAGCACTGTATAAATGTGTTTAAAAAAAAAAAAAAAAATATAACCTTTACCTCACTATAACCCTGCTTGATCAAATATATGGCTCAAAGATGGTGCCAACCAATGACGACTAGTGCACATTAAGGTGGTGATAGTTTTGTGGGTAATGAGAAATGGTAAAGCATAGCTGCTCAAAAAGACAACAATAGTACAATGACAATATTTATCACACTTTGTATATATATACATACATATACACAAACACACACCATTAACCTATGGGACTATCTGTACAACTATGAAGAGCGGAGGGGTTAAATTTGTACTAAAGCCAGATAGAAAAAGTCTGCAGTGCTGCTATGTAGTGACTCGTATTCAGTGGCAACTGCTGGTAAAAATTTACCAGTGAAATTTGTGGTTGTTAAACAAATTCTACTTGCATACAGTAGCTACAAGCTTTTGAGTGCGGAGCAGCTGGCTGGTAGAAAGTAGCGACAATTGAAATGAACCCTTAGGAGTTTTATGTATGCTGCCAGAGCTCTTAAAGGGACATTCTAGCCACTAGAATCACTAAAGATTAATGTAGTAGTTCTGGAGCAAAGAGACTGTCCCTGCAGGCTAAGCATTTTAAACACTGCCTAACACCACCTCTAGTGTCTTGTTATGTGAATTCGGTGTCTCTGCATCAAGTCTAAATACATGGCATAATAGTATGCCAGTTTTGTGTTCCTTTAATAACACCGTTCACGCTGGATTAAATGTAGCTATTGTATAGAGCCCGCATTTAATGTTTGATATAAGCATCTGATAGCATTACATGTAGTTTAGAACTACAAAGATTGTGTGTTCAGAGTAAAAATGTGTGTGCACGGGGAAAATTAACATGGCATATGCATTAGTATTGATTATATTGATCAAGAAGGTGAAATTGTGAGATTAATGGTGTAAGTTTGTGAAAATAAATCACTATTTCTAGACTTTTATTTCTGTCAACTAAGATACCAGCATCAATAAAAACAAAACAAATCATGACATATAGGACAAATATAAAAGGGTGCTAGAGGAAAAAATAAATAATAATTTTACATTTAGTTTTTGTTATGTAGATAAAAAATACATAAGACAATACAGGTCAAGCAGTGTAAACATTGTAACACATTAGAACTATAAACCATACAAAAACAATGACATCAGAAGAGTACACACAGCAATTCTTCATTAGTGGCTCTACCCGAGTAACGAAAAAAAAAAAAAAGAATTACCCGTATATACTCGAGTATAAGTCGAGTTTTTCAGCACACTTCTTGTACTCATTACAAGCCCGGCGGTCCTGTTGGGGGCTGGCAGAGAGCTGTAACTTACCTTTCCTGCAGCTCCTGTCAGCTCCCTTCTCCTCCACTGTAAGTCTCGCGAGAGCTGCGGGGTCAGAGCGTTGCCACGGGTTACCGTGGCAATGCTCCGCACGGCACTCACACCGCAAGACTTGCAGTGGAGGAGAAGGGAGCTGACCAGACCGGAGGAGAGAGAAGGGAGCTGACAGGAGCTGCAGGAAAGGTAAGTTACAGCTCTCTGGCAGCCCCCTTCTACACAGCCCATCCACTGGACCACCAGGGAATGAGAGTCCCCCTCCCTGGCCAGCTAACAAGCAGGGAGGGGGGACAAAAAAATATAAATAAAAATGTAAACAATAAAATAAGAAATTTAATAACATTAAAATAAAATAAAAATAATAATTAAAAAAAAAATGCCCACCCCCCACCAAGGCTCTGCATCACACACACACACACACACACTGCAAAAACATATACACTGTAAATAAATATTCAATTAATATAATTTTTTGGGGATCTAATTTTATTTAGAAATTTACCAGTAGCTGCTGCATTTCCCACCCTAGTCTTATACTCGAGTCAATAAGTTTTCCCAGTTTTTTGTGGTAAAATTAGGGGTCTCGACTTATATTCGAGTCGACTTATACTCTAGTATATACGGTAGATCACAAAAGAGAAGATAATACTACACTGAACAAAATTATAAACGCAACACTTTTGGTTTTTCTCCCATTTTTCATGAGCTACACTCAAAGAACTAAGACTTTTTTTTTTTTTTTTTTAATTCTTTATTTATTGTCAGACAAATAGTATATCAGTACATTATCTTTGCAAATATAGGCTTCGCGGAAGCCTGGTGTATAAGCTTATATATTTTCATTTGTCTGTTTTTTTTTTCATAGATGTAACATGTCATACATAAGTAAGTATATAACTTTAACTTGTAACAAAGTGTGTACAATGATGGGTACAAGTGAGGTTTTGTGAGGTGTGGTTTGTTTTGTCCGTGGTATCGTTGCTTTTTAGTGGGGTTTGTCATGGTCTGCGTTATTCGGGCCTCGAAGGAGAGTGATCTGTCTGCTCCCTCAGGGGTGTGGGAACTTGTTGGTTATTCTATGGTGGGTATGGGCGTCCGCTTCCTGCCCCTTATCTCTGGGATGGGGTTATATGTCATATTGGTCCCAAAGTGCCCATACCCGATTAAAGGTTGTCATTGTATTTCAGACCTGGGCTGTCATTTTATCCATTAAGTAGTTGTCTCTGACCTTGGTCGTTACTAGGGCTAGGGGTGGTGTCTATGGTTGTATCCATTGTTGAGCCAAGGCTCTGCGGGCTACTAGGTATAACATGTTTAATAGTCTCTATTCGTACCTGTCTAGTCCGTCTGTGGGTCTGGAGAGAAGACAGGCCCAAGTGTGAGTCTTTTGTGTAGGAGATAGGAACCTACCGCCACTACTTCCCTCCAGTATGTGATGACCCTTGGGCAGTGCCACCACATGTGTACGTACGTGCCTTTTTCCCCGCAAATACGCCAGCAGGTGTCTGTGGGGCTGATTTGCATGTGGTGTTGCTTGACAGGGGTTGTGTACCACCTAAATAGTGTTTTGTATGCCTGTAGGGAGGTGCAGATGGATGTTTTTGTGCATGCTTCTCAGAAGTTTTGCCAATCTATCCCCTCCAACGTGTCCCCCAAGTCCCCATGTTCCAGACTCTGTGCAAATGTGGTTGTAGAGTAGTGAGATAAGCTTCGTTGGCATGGTTTCTTTAAAGCATATGCGTTCGAGGAATGTTAAGTTTTTGGTTGTCGTAGCTTTAACCGTATCGGAAAAAGTCCCTGGTTTGCAGTGGGGCAAGGGATTTTAGGTGGCCATACGTCACTAATTGCTTCTCGATGTATAGGTGTATGTAGCGTTGTAGCCCTGTGGTTTCGATGCCTTTGAAATCTCGTGCCCTGAGTCCTGGTGGGAATGCTCTGTTCCGGAATATTGGAGTCATCGGGCTTGGGGTGTTTATGAGTTATATTTCTGGGCTACCTGGTCCCAGAGGCTAAGAGAGTTGAGGATGGCTGGGCAGATAGTTCTAACTATCGTCCTGTGTTCTCTGGGTGTCCATATTAAAAATTGGGGTAGGTCTGTGCCAGTCATTAGTGATTATATGTCTACCCATCTGTGTTGGTCTATTGGGCAGTGCCACTGCGCTATTTGGGCTAGCTGTGCTGCTATGTAGTAGTTGTGTAAGTGGGGCAGTCCGAGACCTCCTCGTGGTTTGGGGTTGTATAGTATGGCTCGGGCTATTCTAGGTCTTTTTCTCTGCCATATGAAGGCATCTATAGCCTTCTGGATATCTGCCAGATCTATTCTAGTGATCCTGATCGGTAGTGCTTGAAAGAGGAATAAGAGTCTGGGCATGACATGCATTTTTACTGAGTGTAGGCGACCGAGCCATGTAATGGGTTTGTCTGTCCAGTTTTCTAAGTCGTTTTTTTAGAGTGTGTAGGAGGGGTGTGTAGTTGTGTTTGTACAGCGCAGTAGGGTCAGCAGTTAGTTGTATTCCAAGATATGTGAGCGATTCATGATTTATCCTAAGTTGGTGTTTGCGCCTGATGTATGTTACATCTTGTTCCTGTATGTGGAATGGCATGGCTGTCTATTTGGTAAGATTGATTTTGTATCCGGAGGCTTCTCCGTATTGTTGTAGGAGAGTGTCCAGTCGGGCCATGGAGCGTATAGGGTCAGACAGTGTTAGTAGAACATCGTCGGCATATGCCGCTACTTTGAATTGTTTAGTCCCTATCTGTATGCCTTGTATCAGTGGGTCTGCTCGAATGGATTGTAGTAGGGGTTCTAGAACGAGCGCGAACAGTAGTGGGGATAGGGGGCACCCCTGTCGTGTCTCGTTTCTCACTGGGAAAGGGGGTCCTGGGAGCTCCAGGTATGATTGATTGTGCGTGGAGGTCTGTGTATAGGGCCCTAATTGCTGTAATGAATGTGTCTGGGAAGCCATGTGTTTCTAGTAGCTGAAATAAGAATGGCCATTGGACTCTGTCAAAGGCCTTTTCGGCGTCTAGGGAGAGGGCGAGGGAAGGGGTGTCAGAGTTGGCCATGTACCAGACCAGGTCGGCCCCATGGCAGGTGTTTTCATATAGCTGTCGTCCTGGCATGAAGCCAACCTGGTCCGGGTGAACTAGTTTGGTCAAGAGAGGTGTTAGTCGTATAGATAAGATTTTTGCGAAAATGTTTAAGTCCGAATAGATTAGGGAGATTGGTCTGTAGTTTGTGGCTAGGGTGGAATCTTTGTTTGGTTTCGGTAGGAGCACTACGTTGGCGGTAGCCATGTCTCGGTCTGGTGTCCCTCCCAGGAGGAAGTGGTTATATAAGTTAGTGAGGGGGGATACTAATTCGTCTTTGCATTTTTTGTAATAGGACATGTCATAGCCGTCGGGTCCGGGTGCCTTGTAGCGTGGTAATTGCCGCCGCCACTTCTTCTTGTGTTATGGGCTCCTGTAGAGCTTCTGCCTCTTCTGGTGTTATCCTAGATAGGTCTGTGTGGATCAGAAAGTCTTTGATATGTGTCAGAAGTTGGGCATGTGCTAGTTCGTCCCGCGGGGTATGGTCGTATAGTCTGTGATAGTATTCTGTGAAGGCTAGGTTGACGTCTCTTGGCGTGTTAACTATTACGTTAGAGGAGTTACGGATTGTAATGATGGGTTTGGATTCTTGTCGGGGCCTGAGTGTACGGGCTAGTAGTGTGTCCATCTTATTGGCTTTCTCGTAGAAGAGGCGTCGGGATCTTAGTACGGAGTGTGCTACGTCTGCTATTGATATTTCTCTGATGGTGGGGTTATGTTTGTGTTGGTGTTCTGTTCTCCGTAGTGTAGCTTGGAGTTCTAAGAGGCGTTTTGTTTTTTCTTTTTTAGCGTGGGTGGCTGTTCGGATGAAGTGGCCTCTCAGGACTGATTTGTGAGCTGCCCATATAATTGTCGGGTTTAGGTCTCCTGTGTCATTGTTGCTAAAATAGTCTGTGATTGTTGCTCGGGTGGCGAGGAGTATATCCTCATCATTGAGCAGGTTAGCGTTAAGTTTCCAAGTCCAGTTTAAGTGATAGTGTAGTTTCCCCAGTGTGACCGAGATGGCAGCATGATCGGACCATGTGATGCTGTTGATTTCTAAATGTATGAGTTTGGTCATGCCTGCTCTGTTGAGGAGGATGTTATCTATTCTAGAGTACGTGTTATGGGGTGCTGAGTAGTATGAGTAGTCCCTGGTGTCTGGGTGTTGTAATCTCCACGCGTTGAGTAAGCCTGTGTGTTGGAGAAAGGTGTGCATTAATTTGTCTTGGCCCCCTCTGCCCTGTGAGCGTTGTGTTCCTGGTTTAGAGCTTCTGTCTAATGTCGGGCATGGGACTGCGTTGAAGTCCCCTCCTACTATTAGTATGCCTTCTCGTAGAGTGATCAGGGTTTCCATGGTGCTCCAGAAAGCTTGATCTGGTTCGTTGGGGGCGTAAATGTTAACTACATGTATTTTCATGCCGTGTATAGTGCCAGAGATAGCCAGGTACCGGCCTTCTGGGTCAGTTTGTTGGTGCGTTAGTATGAGTGGGCAGGTTTTGTGAATCAGGATGGCTACACCTGCTTTTTTTCTAATTGCTCTAGCCTCATATGTCATGATGTAATTGAAGTTGTTCTGTGCAGGTGCATCTCCTGGATGAGAGCTATGTCAGTCTTTTTTTTTATTTCAGTAGTCTTCGTTTTTGGGGTGTGTTTAGACCCATGAAATTTATGGATAGGATTTTAAGCGTCATGGTGGTGACGTTGTAGTGGCCGTCGTAGGTTGTGGGGCCCCCTGTCAAGGTCCCTCTTAGGTCGGGTAGGCGCCCTCCCTAGTGTTACCGTGGTGTCTTGCGCTGGTTCATGAGAGACATTCTCACTTGTACACATGTTAAACCGTAAAACAATACAACTATTTACATAACAAAGAAAAACATTCCAGTGGAAATACAATCTGGTCTTACATTCTGCCAGAGTAAATCGGGGGAGGTTCCTCTCTATTACTATGGCTCCAGCAGGGTCGAGTGAGTCCCCGATCCACCGTGCCACAATGCGAGAGACTCATAGATAACTAGTTGTCTCATACAGCATATGTCATAGGTTATGCATTTAGATTAATTTGTTGCGTGCCTGGATGCTAATGTTGGAGTTGTGTTTGTCCTCCTCCATATTTTTAGTTGCTGGGGAGGGGGTGGGGCGGGGGGGGAGCGTGGGAGACCAAGGTGGTATGGAGCAGAGGCCGGGGTTGTGCCGTGGAGGTTGCCCTGCATATTAGTGCAGTGTCCCGCGGGCTGTGTCATGTTGCCATTATTGTTGCTGCCCTAGGGGTAATTGCCGTGGGTAACTGTAGGTCCACGGTTGGTGATGGGAAGGGGAGTGGGGAGCCCCAGGTTCTCTGATCGGGTGGTATTGGGTACTATGGGGGTACAGCTTGTTGTATCTCGGGAGAGACCCATAGTATGGTTGCTTAGCCTTCTATCATGAGTGAGAGGGCCCGTGTCTTGGGTAGAGAGAGCTATCTGCTAGCTACTTAGCGGGCGCCATGTGGTGTGGGGATTTGGGTACGCTTGTGTGATACCTGTCCCCAGTGTGTGCGGGGGGAGAAGAGGTAATCCCCCGGCCCCCCCCCGCAATAGCCACAGGCCCCCCCCAGGCCTGGTGGTGCGGCCGGTCCCCAAGTTCATGTGGGGGGTACCTATTAGCCAGTCCGGTGAAGGATATGCCAAGTTCTATGGTAGCCCGAAGTGCTTTTATGCGTGTCGGTCAGCCGTCATCCAGTCCCGGGGGAGCGAACGGAGCTCCGGTAAGTTGTCTCATGGTAGGGCGAATCCCGGTGGGGGGTCCAGGCGGAGGCCACGGAGAAATTTTAAGAGGTCAGTCCCGGGCAGGAGCGTGTGTGTAGCGCTTGACCTGTACGCCACTAGCTTGAACAGGTGCCCCCATGTATACCAGATCTCTTGGTCCTGGAGCAGCGAGGTTAACGGCTTCCAGTCACGGCAGCGTTGCAGTGTTTAGGTGATAGATCTTGGAAGAGGGTGATGTTGGCGGATTGGTAGGTAAGGTCATGCTGTCTGGCGTATCACTGCTTCTTTTGTTGTATAGAAGTGGAAGCGGATGATGATATCTCTGGGTGCCATCCCTTCAGCTCTGCGGGCCCGGAGCACCCTGTGCGCACGGTCGATCATCCATTTTTCCTCCGGTATTTCTGGTAAGAGGTGCTTAAAGTAGTTTTCCAGCTTTCCAACTAGTGCCCCTTCATTAGGTGCTTCTGGGAGGCCTCTAAGCCGGATATTGTTGTGCCGTGAGCGGTTCGCTAGGTCTTCCACCAGCAGTTCCAGCTCGGTTATCCTCTGCTCTGCGGCTCTGGTATGGGTCACTGTTGTATTGTGGGCCTGACTAACTTGTTCCATCCTCTCCTCCAGCACCTCGGTCCGGGCTCCCAGCGCCTGAATTTCCAATTTGACCTCTAGTGTGCTCTTGGAGATTTCTCCTGCTAGATAATTACGGACCTCTAGTAGCTTGTTGAGGATGTGTGTGGTGTCAGCTTGTGTGGGCTGGTCGCTGCCCTCTCCCGGCAGTTGGGAGACGGGGCTGTGTGAGTCGCGCTGTCGGCCATCTTGCACGGCCTGCAAGCCGCGTGGCGTGGTAACCATGTCCATGACGGATGTGGAGGATTCTCTCCTGTCTCCTTTCTTTCGTCGTTGCTGTTTGGCACCGGTTTGACTGCTGTGCATTGTGTGTGTTAGGGAGATAGGTTAGGAGTCTCGATGCTTATGTTAAGTGCTAGATTGTTGGTGGATTTAGCGGAGCTCTTGGACTAGGCGGCTATTTCGGTCGGCAGTCAAACCACGTCCCCCGGGATGTCAACTAAGACTTTTTCTATGTACACAAAAGGCCTATTTCTCACAAACATTGTTCACAAATCTGTCTAAATCTGTGTTAGTGAGCACTTCTCTTCTGGAGAGATAAACCATCCACCTTATAGGTGTGCCAAAGCAAGATGCTGATTAGACAGCATGCTTATTGCACAGGTGTACAATGACATGAGCACTTCCCTCTTTCTACTGCTAATACCACTCTCCCTATACAACCGAGTATTCTTCTAGCATTTCCTGCTGTTCTATTACATTGTCTGCCTACCTTTAAGTCATCAGAAATAATCACCCCTAAATCCCTTTCCTCAGATGTTGAGGTTAGGACTCTATCAAATATTCTGTACTCTGCCCTTGGGTTTTTACATCCAAGATTCATTATCTTGCACTTATCCACATTAAATGTCAGTTGCCACAACTCTGACCATTTTTCTAGTTTACCTAAATCATTTGCCATTTGGCTTATCCCTTCTGGAACATCAACCCTGTTACATATCTTAGTATGATCAGCAAAAAAACATACCTTACCATCAAGACCTTCTGCAATATCACTAATAAAAATATTAAAGAGAATGGGTCCAAGTACAGATCCCTGAGGTACCCCACAAGTGACAAGACCATGCTTTGAATATACTCCACTGACTACAATCCTCTGTTGCCTGTCACTCAGCCACTGCCGTCCTCATTCAACAATATTGGAATCCAAACTTAAAGATTACAATTTATTGATAAGCCATCTATGTGCAACAGTGTCAAAAGCCTTACTGAAATCTAGGTAAGCAATGTCTACTGCATGCCCCTGATCTATTATTTTAGTTACCCAATCAAAAAAATCAATAAGATTAGTTTGGCATGATCTCCCTGAAGTAAACCCATGTTGTCCCTGATCTTGAAATCCATGTGATTTTAGATGTTCAACAATCCTATCCTTAAACATGGTTTCCATTACTTTCCCCACTACTGAAGTAAGGCTTACTGGCCTGTAGTTGCCCGACTCCTTCCTACTACCTTTCTTGTGAATGGGCACAACATGCGCTAACTTCCAATCTTCTGGAACTACTCCTGTTAATAATGATTAGTTAAATAAATCTGTTAATAGTTTTGCTAGTACACCACTAAGCTCTTAATAACTTTGGTTGTATTCCATCAGGTCCCATTGACTTGTCTTCACTTTTGAAAGTTGAAATAGAACCTCTTGCTGTGTAAACTCACATGTAACAAATTACTAATTTGTCCCTTTTCCTAACTGAGGCCCCTTTCCTTCATTTCACCTGTAAATACTGAACAAAAATATTCATGGAGGCAGTCAGCTAGACCTTTACCCTCTTCTACATACCTTCCTTATTTTGTTTTTAATCTAACTAATCCTTGTTTTACTTTCCTTTTCTCATTTTTTATGTAGCTAAAAAATGTTTTGTCCCCTTATTTTTTTACTAACAATATTTTCTCTTGTGTGTGTGATTTGGAAGCTCTTATAACATGCTTAGCCTCTGTCTAATCTTATAGATCTATCTTCCTCACTCTGGGTTTTTTTACAGTTACAAAATGCCAACTTTTTTTTTTTTTACACTATTTTGGCCACATCTGCGGAGTACCACAGTGGTTTTTTGAATTTTTTTGCTTTTACTGACCGGCCTAATGCAATTTTCTGTTGCCTTCAGCAGTGCAACTTTTTAAATAATCCCATTTCTCTTGGATTCCATTTAAATTGCCCCATTCTGATCATGACTCCTTTACACATTCTAATTTTAGAAACGTTTGTTTTTCTAAAGTCTAAAACTTTTGTTTTTGTGTGTTCTTATATTAAACCACACTGACTTATGATCACTGGATCCTAAACTTTCACCTACAGTAACATCTGATACCAAATCTCCATTTGTTAACACTACATCTAGAAAGGCCTCTTTAAAGTTGGCTTCTCAACGACTTGTTTTAGAGACAATTCCAGTAGGGAGTTTAGAATATGTGTGCTCCTGGCACAAGCAGCTAATTTGGTTTTCCAGTTCACATCAGGAAGATTAAAGTCACCCATGATGATAACTTCCCCCTTCATTGTCATTTTAGCTATTTCCTCAACTAGTAGATTATCTAACTCTATTTGTCCTGGGGGCCTATAAATCACACCTACACGAGTTACTGTGTGATTACCAAATTCTAACGTAACTCAAACAGGCTATTACTTTTATTAGGCTAGATTTTATGCTATCGTTCACATACAGGGACACCCCTCCCCCTTTCTTGCCTTCATTGTCTTTTCTATATAAAGAGTACCATGGTATTGCTGGTATGTCCCAGTCATTTTTCTCATTATACCATGTCTCAGTAACAGAGACTAAATCTACATTATCAGTTGCAATTATTGCCACAAGTTCAGGGATCTTATTGCCTAAACTGCGACATGACTAAGCTTATCATTTTTTAAACACACTTGATACAGGTACATTCTGTCCTTGATTGGGGAGGGGGCAATAGGATTGATGTTTTATCACCCTCCCCCTCTCCCCCTCCTAGTTTAAATACATCCTAACAAAACCTCTTAACTGTTCACTGAGAACATTTGCTCCCTTTTGAGGAAGATGCAAACCATTTTGTAGTTTTTCAATTCCAAACAGAGTTACCATGGGAAATGAAGCCAAATCCTTGCTCCTGGCACCATTCACCAAGCCACAAGTTAAAGTCCCTAAAATGCATCCGCCTGTCATTCTGTGTGTTCTCCACAGGAAGAACTTCAGAGAATAACCTTGTGGAAGCAACCTGCTGTATATCATTGGCAAAAACACAGAAAACTTCCTTTGCCTCTGAAACTTCATTGCAAGCCAAGTCATTTGTCCCTAGATAGACACGTACATCCAATTCCCCTTCCTGCTTTGCTTGCTTAACAATATTACAAATATGTCTCCTGTCTCTTTGAGCAGTAGCTCCGGGAAGACATCTCACAAGACCACTATTGTCCAGCTTAACACCTCTTATGATAGAATCCCCCAACAACAATTGCTTTCTATCAGGCCTCACATAGTCTCGGTGCCTGGAATGTCTCCACAACACCACTACCCTCGGTGCCTGAGCTTGTCTCCACAACACCACTACCCTCGGTGCCTGAGCTCAGGGCCGGCGCTACCTGTTAGGCGGACTAGGCAGCCGCCTAGGGCGCCCCTTGGGAGGGGGCGCCGCCAGGAGCGCCGGCCCCGCTCATGCTGCAGCCGCCCGAGCGCTCTGTAAAGAGCCTCAGGCGGCTGCAGCTTTTCCCGGGCGGTGCGTCCATGAGGGCGGACCGCACCGCCCGGGCGCAGCATGGGCAGAGGCTGACAGGAGGGAAGCGCTCAGCGCTCCCTCCTGTCAGCTCCCTCACTGTAGCGTGGCCGAGCCCTGTATGGCATGGTCCGACCGGTACAGGGAGCAGCTGTCTCCTGTACCCGGCCGGACTAACAGGAAGTGAACACTGAGTGTTCACTTCCTGTTAGTCCGGCCGGGTACAGGAAACAACAGCTCCCTGTACCCGCGGACTATACTGGGCTCGGCCACGCTACTACACAGGTAGGGGGGAGGGGAGAAGAAACAAACAGAGAGGGAGGGAGGGGGGGTGAAGAAAGATACAGAGAGGGAGGGGGAAAAGAA
>OW240912.1:266058789-266168789 GCA_933207985.1 Pelobates cultripes
AAGAAACAGAGAGGGAGGGAGGGGGGAGAAGGAAACAGGGAGGGAGGGGGAAGAAAGAGGGAGGGAGGGGGAAGAAGGAAACAGGTAGGGAGGGAGGGGGGAGAAGGAAACAGGTAGGGAGGGAGGGGGAGAAGGAAACAGGGAAGGAGGGGGAAGAAAGAAACAGGGAGGGGGAAGAAAGAAACAGGGAGGGGAGGGGGGAAGAAATAAACTGACGGGAGGGGGGAGAAAGAAACTAACAGGGAGGTGGGGGGAAAGAAACTAACAGGGAGGTGGGGGGAAAGAAACTAACAGGGAGGTGGGGGGAAGAAACTAACAGGGGGGAACTAACAGGGAGGGGGGAGACATTGACAGGGAGGGGAATTGACGGGGAGAAGGAAATTGACAGGGAGGGGGGTGTGACAGGGGAGGGAGGGGGAATGAGAGTAACAAGGGAGGGGGGGAGAAGAGAGTGACAAGGGAGGGGGGAGAGATTGACATCCATCACACACACACACACAATCACAAACAATGCACCCCTTACACACAAAGACAATGAACCCCTTGCACACAGAAAAACACACAATGCATAACACACACACGCAATGCAACCCTTACACACAATGCATCCCTTACACACACAGAAACACACAATGCATTCCTTACACACACTCAATGCACCCCTTAAACACACTCAAAGCACACACACTTCATCCCTTACATACACAGAAACACACCTTGCAGCCCTTACACATACAAACACAGATTCACACAATGCATTCCTTACACACAAATCAGGACATCCCCTACACACTCCACCCCCTGTGAACAAACTCATTGGTGGAACATGAAGGTGGACCCTGGGACCCAGACCTTGAGCTGTGTAAAGGGCCCCCAAAAAATGGAGCTGCTTCTCGTTCTCCCAGAACATTGATTTTTGTGACCACAGTTACAAACAGCCTCCAGAGATCCTGTTATACACCAGACCAGTGGAGCCAGACTGCAGCTAGAGCCCATCATCATCCTCATCTGCTTGTAAGTAGGTAATCTAGTATATTATTCGTGGCACTAATCTCTAATTTACCTCACATTAAAGAAACACTATAGTCCCCAGAACCACTGCAGCTTAATGTAGTGGTCCTGGTGTCCAGCCTGTCCCTGCAGGCCTTTTAATGTAAACACAGCGGCACTGCAGCACTAGCGTTAGTTAACATGGCAGGTCATATGGGTGGGGCATTGTGATGTCACGAAGGGTGGGGGGGCGGCAAACTTTACTTTTGCCTAGGGCGGCAAAAATCCTTGCACCGGCCCTGCCTGAGCTTGTCTCCACAACACCACTACCCTCGGTGCCTGAGCTTGTCTCCACAACACCACTACCCTCGGTGCCTGAGCTTGTCTCCACACCACCTCTACCCTGCAGTGATTATAAATGTTTCTAGCTGTCTCACCCAAACACTAGTCGAGACTTAGTGAAGGGTGAACAAAAACACTTATTGAGAACAAGGCACACTTTAATACATACAACCCCATGGTTTGAAAAATGTAAATTCCACCATGGCGCCTCCAAGTTTGGGACATAACTAAGTCGCTAACTTAATTACATCCAGACATCAAGGCACCATTACAATATACCCGAAAAAGATAGGAAATAAATAGCCAATATATGTTTTATATCACCAGGTAGCCCCCGCCACCCAGGTATTCAAAAATCATCTGCCTCGCAAAAGGCAAGATTCTTTTTATTTTTAATACCAACTGAAGTTGGCATTTTCCAGAGATGTTTCTGATATTATTGTGACAAAAGAGTGCCTGTTAAATTTATTAGGATGCAATTACACTTTCATCTATTCTGTTTGTTTAATGAGAAAAACATATATCTATATGCACACACACATACATTGTTTATTGTGAGGTTTCCAAAGATGTAATTTATTCCAAAGAAATCTTCTGTAAAAGAGAATTTCTAACCATTATTATTTTATGCTAAAATTAACAAAACTTTAAATTGAGCAAGTGTTAAGACAGCTGACCAAACCCCGGGTCGAATAAATCTACTTAAAACTCAGACAACAATACAATAAACCTGGGTAACTATCTCAACATTGGTAGAGATGGAT
This sequence comes from Pelobates cultripes, assembly GCA_933207985.1. Taxonomy (NCBI): domain Eukaryota; kingdom Metazoa; phylum Chordata; class Amphibia; order Anura; family Pelobatidae; genus Pelobates; species Pelobates cultripes. Next base: position 266,060,886 of record OW240912.1, read on the forward strand.
CATTAAATGTACGTTTTATTCCATTGCTCATCTATTACTTTTGTAATTTCAAATAAACACACACGGACTCATATTACTGAAAAAAAGCATCTCATTTATTTTAGAGTACAACTCAAAGTTGCATGAACTGCTCAACAAATCTTGTTTTGAGCACAAGATTTTTACACTGAGCACCTTAAATTAAAATTTCATTCTGGTACTTAACCCAGCACACAAAATGGAGAGCTAGCCGTCTGCCAATGCTTGCATTCTGCCCTTGTGCCGGAATTAGGATTTTGTTCATCTGGATCAACAAATAAACAATGTCTTAAAAAATACTTAGCATTTTTCTTTAACACAAAACTGCTATTCACGTATTTTTTTTGTAAATCTAGTTTTAGAAACATAATACTGGGGCAGGGGAGCTTTAAAAAAAATAAACATTCTAGTTCATATCAGAGGGTTTGATATGTAAAATTGAACCTGCAAAAATTTTGTGGCACATATGCAAATGAATAAATAAATGAAGAATGGGTTTGTATTTTTTTTACAATTTCTTTCAAGAAAGCTTCACAATCTTTCTCAATGACTCTGGCAAGTCACTTTAGTAGCCCATATTGCATCTATGTTTTGTTCCTTAAGTAGAAAACTTGAAAATTTAAAAGGCTGGAACTTAGAATTTATTATGACATTAAATGCTTCTGTCATTTTCACCTCACTCAAAAACCTGGAACAGAGAAGAAAATAAAATAAAAGCAACAAAGGAACAAGTACTTATTAAAAATAAGAGTGAGGCATGTCCGCAAGAATCATTGGCAGATTCTGCAAAAGTAAAAACACCATGACTATATGTGGATATTTTTGTTTACTTCCTGTACTTTTTAGTTTTCAGACGAATAATGAGAACTGGGCCAGGGATCAGAGCTTCTTCGTCCAATAGTTGGGCTCCATATTTTCCAGGGGTCATATGTTTGTGCTGCCATGGCATCAGGACTGTGAGGTGCAGCAGTTGTAGGAGAACTAGATACAGGGCACGTGTTTTCAGATCCCATTAAATCGATGCCGGGTAAGGACGTGGCTGGAGTGGCATATGGAAGGCTGGTGTTTGGATTACTTGACCATATGGAGCTGCCAAATGGATTTGTGGTGGACCACAAGCTGCCGGTGTTCCCAAGAATAGACTGCAATGAAATAAATGTCACAAAATTTATGCAAACTGTGTTTAGGAAACTGGAGATATCAAAGCAAATAAAGATCAAATTTCTTATGAGCTTTCAAACCATACAATGGAACAATTGCATCTCTTTTAGTTCACCTTATCAGTTATTTCTAAGGTCTGATATATGACAGATCACACTATGCAACAGAATGACCTGCCGGTTAAATTTTTTTGTCAATCAAATTTTTTATTGAGGCACATAGCTGGCAATTTAAGCAGTACAGCGGTGATATTAATACAGAATATGCAATTCTGGGGTGTGACAGATTACTGATTATCAGCTGATGTACGGAGCACAACACAAACACACTCATACTACTGGTTACCTTTAGTTAAATGAAGACACCGTAAAAGATAAAATAAGATAAAAATTGATTTTTACTGTTAATCCTTTTCTATAAAGTCCATAATTGACACAGGATTTGATTCCTGGTTCATCTCTGAAAGCAGGACCAAAAATAGAATCAACAACTCCACCTCAAACTACGCACAGCAGTCATCCTCCCTAACAAATCTTGTTCAATTAAGCAGAAATAAAATGATAGCCATTCCCCTGGCAGGGGTGATAGTATAACAGTGTCAAAAACAGCAGGAATGTTTCCATGAGTGTTATTCTTCTCAACTTTAATCAAAGGAACTCCAATGAACAAAAAACAAAACAGAAACATGCTATGCAGTGACGTGATAACTAGCATTGAGAAAAACTACAAAGATTGGGTAATCTACCTTGTGATGGAAATGAAAACATAACATGAAGTAGAGATTACTGACAAGGCAAGCACAATAAGTGTAAAAAGACAGTAGCATAAGCAGAGCAGCCCAACACAGGCAAAAATCCAAAGTACTACACATCGCTACAGAAAATAGGAAAGAAATGTGCATATGCTGCAATCTGAACGCCTATTGGATGTGACGCATGAAGCTGGAAAAGCTGGCTCCAAGACTGAGTTGCTGATTAAACATACCATGACCTTCAGTTCAACTGCAATAAACAGTGTAAAGACAGACCTCTTGAAATATTGGTTTTGCATTTCTTCAGTGTATCTAAAAACTACCCTTGAAAAGACAAAAGTCACTTTTACTTACAGTTGTGGAATGAGTGGGAGATCCTGTGCTGGTTGGCCATGTAGGTACAGGGTCGACTGCATGGGAATCCCAAAACGAGGCGGGTTCAATCTCACTCCATTTCTTCTGAGGTTCAGGGGCATAAGAATGGCGAGCAAACTTGCTGAAAACCTCTGCGGGGAAGGTTCAGATTTTTTTTAAACACACTAACAGGGTTTTTGATCTGAGAATGGTGAAATTTTCAACATGGTGCTACTTAAAATATTTTTAAAAGCACAGAGAGGGCATGTGGATACCTTTTGCTTATTAAATTGCATTGTAAAATAACTATATCCTTTAACAACTAAAGCTTCATATTTAATGGTTTCCTGCAAAATATATTGTACTACTTTAAAACCAAGCCCCACCCCCTTTATATCTTAATTCCACATGGAACCAGAACCTGGCAAGAAATGTGGACACATATCCCTGTCTCACACTGTCCGTAATGTAGACCTCTGGAGTTTTTGCAGGACTCCAAGAACATGGCTTGAAAATTCCTAACCATCTCTGGTCGCGATAAAAATAGTTGTATTTGTTTAATATATTTTCCAAGAAAAGATACAAAAAACAATTAGGAGATAAACAGAACGAGTTTGACCAAAACAATAGTGGATGGTACTGTATACATGTAAAATTTCACTTTTATGTATGTCCGTTAAAAAAAATGCGTGTCAGTTAGTATAGCAAGTAAATAACGGACACTATTGGGTGTGTGTCAAAAGTAAATAAAATATATCCATATATGGCAAAAAGATATATAGAGAGAAGAAAAATATATAGAAATATGAATACAAGGATACAAATATTTACAAAAAGTACTGAGCGGAAGATGGAAAAGAATATAACTATATACAAGGGAAGGCATATGTACAATAAATGTATTCAGAGGTTAGAAAGACAGTGCACGAATATACAATTTAATCTCTCTGTCTAATGCCACGAACACCAAACTCTTAACTGCTCTGGTGTAGATTCTTGCTTGTGATGCATGATACAAAGTATCTCTCCAAGTGAGACAGTACGATAGCACTGACTTAGGGAGCTTCTGCTGTAATCTATTAAGAGCAACTGAATCACACAGAAGGGAGGGTGAACCTCAACTAAGTAGCGTTCTGGAGGATCGTGGTGCACTACAAGTATACACCAAATGATGAAAGTGAATAAAAAGGTATGGTACTATCAATCACTAATATATTGAACAGTTATTCCTATTGCTCTATTGAGGAATCTGCTCCGAAGAAATCCTGTGATGTGCCTTCAAGGGCACCCGTGCTTGTGGAGCAAGCAAAAAGCTAACTGTCTCTAATAGGAGCAGAGTGAATTCGGTCTAGTGTTACCAACGATAGGATAAAAAATATCTTAAGTGTAACTCAATTACGGTCTATAGATACATGCACAGCACCAGACACAGTTTGAAAGTGAGCCCCGACGCGCGTTTCGCTGGTAGGGCAGCTCTTCAGGGGGAAACTGACCTCAAGGTTTAAAACGGACACTGTGAAAAATCATTGGTTATGCAACCTAGCCAACTGGCAGAGTGGATGGTGATTGATGGTATAGGTTAACCAAAAGGAGCCCGGAATTGTTAGCTACCAAATTGCTATTTATGAAACAAGAGATCTTAGTGGTCCAAAGGTCTCAAAAGGGAGACTAATGTTATGTCTAACTATTAACCCTTTCAGTGATATGAAACCAATGTATGTTGGACTACATACTGATTACTATCAATTATTATTATTGATAAATTATCAGGATTCCTAAAAATACCATATTAATAATAAAGAATATTTAATCTGTATAAGAATTTGTAACGTTGTGTATCTAAGTATATTCTTGTTTGGTGTTGAAAAATATATATACACATACATATATACATACACACACATATATACACACATACATATATATACATATATATACATATATATTTTACAATGTTAAACAAAATATGCACATCAGTCAAGCCATAAGACTTTCCCACAGAAATCACAGATTTGTCCTGAGCCACTTGGTTATAAGCTGGCTCAGACTACAGGCGTAGATAACAATGGCACGTGGTTGTCAGCCACCACCTCCTTTCTCTCCGAGGTCCAATGAATTTGTCCAGATTCCAAAATATTTTCCAAAACCAAGTGGCTCAGGACCATTTGAGTGTGACCTTTTATATGTTGAGTTACACATCAGTTGCTACTCTATTACCCTTCGTGGTGTTCCTATTTTATTTACAGGATCCACCAATTACCATTTTAAAGACTGTTTTTCAGTGTTCAATAAGAGTAAAGTCAGTTTTGTATGTGCTCTCACCAATTATATATCTTGTATTTTTCATTTGTGTGTGTCTTGAGTGACTCACATAGGTGATTGTAGCACCTACACTGTTGTCTACTTTTTAACCTTATACCTTGTTTCTGTTATAGCTTTGTACTTGCCGGCGATCGCGGTGGGGGGAACTTAACTGCCATGCCAGAGACTCCCCCTGCTGCTCTACTGGCCCTCCTGGGGCATGTGATCGCGTGGTCCTTGCGAGGACCACAGCATTGCCGGGAGGGGGAGTGCTTGGAATGACAGGTGGACCCCTGCTGCCTGTAAAAAGTTGTTATATAATTGTTGTGATACGTTTTGTGGTTTTAAACACTAAAATTTGTGTTCAGCAAAGTCTCCGGAGTATAACAGTACCCCTCATGTACAGGTTTTATGGGGTTTTCAAAAGTTAGTCAGATATAAGGCTTGCGTTTCAGTTTTTTCACATTAAAATTAGCAAGATTGGTTACGTTGCCTTTGAGACCGTATAGTAGCCCAGGAATGAAAATGACCCCCATGATGGCATACCATTTGCAATAGTAGACATCCCAAGGTATTGCAAATGGGGTATGCCCAGCCTTTTTTAGTAGCCACTTAGTCACAAACATGGGCCAAAATTGGCGTTCAAATTAGTTTTTTCCATTTTTCACACACAAATATTAACACTAATTTTGGCCAGTGTTTGTGACCAAGTGGCTACTAAAAAGACTGGACATACCCTATTTGCAATACCTTGGGTTGTCTACTACTGCAAATGGTATGCCATCATGGGGGTAATTCGCATTCCTGGGCTACCATACGGTCTCAAAGGCAACGTAACCAATTTGGCGAATTTCAATGTGAAAAAAACTGAAAAATGTAACATGCTATATTTGACCCTTCCCAAAACACCATAAAACGTGTACATAGAGGGTACTGTTTTATACGTGACACATCGCTGAATACAAATATGTGTATTTTATAGCAGGAAAAGCAAACAGTATCATGACATTGACAGTTAAAATGTTATGTAGAACTAAATGAATTACAAAATTTCTTCTAAGTTTCTCCCTTTTTACATTTTATTCATGTTAAATTTTGTTTTATAGCTAAATATTTGATGTTAAATGAAAGCCCTGTTTCCCCTGAATAAAATTAACTATAATAAGTGTGGGTGCACTTAATACGAAAGAGGTGAATTACGGTTGAACAGACATAGTAAAATTTCAGGTTTTGTTTACGTTTTGTTTTGATCATAACGTGTACATTTGGCTCAGTCCTTAATGGGTTAACATGGTTTTAACTATACACAGACTTCAGGTGGAAGGGGTTTCCAACCACAATTTTTCCCTCACCATAACTGTTTTGGTTGATATATTCTGCCTGGATATTGTCAAAGATCAGCTGTGGTTGGTGTCAATTTAAATGGACGTTTGATGCTATCAAGTAAATTCAATGCCTAATGGAATGAATAATTAGCAATGAAATTAGATAGGACTGTATAGTTACAGTGAAAACTGTAATAGTACCTAAAGTGTCAAACAGAAACAAGGAAAAAGATAATACAATTAAAGTAATACTGTGACAAAAAGAGAAAAAAATTAATGATGTTAATAATGATAATTACGAAACAGTAATTTGGAATAGCAGTACGGATGTTGGTAGAAAGAATGTATTCTAAAAAATATATAACAGTGCCTATGTTTCTTGGCATTCTTAGCCATGTATGAAGGGGTATAGTTAAACTCTTCGTTTAACCCTACTGGTGCCAGTGTCTTGATTTATATATTAGTCTTGATTCCTTTTGGAGTAGTCTAAGGTTGAAATTTTTCTGGAATTCATGATAAGTTTTTCGACTGCTTAGAAACAAAGATTTTCTGGATTGGAATTGTAAAAATGTACAATGTGTTTTGCAATTGGTGTCAGTATACCAGTGTTTTGAATCGATCCTATATGCTGAAAAATACGCTGTCTGAACTGTTGGTAAGTTTTGCCTATGTATTGCTTTCCAGAAGTGCAAGTTATTAAAGGGACACTGTAGTCACCAGAACAACTACAGCTTATTGAACTTATTCTGGTGAATAGAATCATTACCGTCAGGCTTTTTGCTGTAAACACTATCTTTTCAGAGAAAATGCAGTGTTTACATTACAGCCTAGTGATAACTTCACTGGCCACTCCTCAGATGGCTGTTAGAGATCCTTCCTGGGTCATGGCTGCCTAAAATGGTGGTTTTAACACTATAGGGTCAGGAATACATGTTTGTGTTCCTGACCCTATAGTGATCCTTTAAATAAATTATTTTTTTGGTGCTACAATTAATGAATGTGTTTGTTTTCACCAATGCCTGTTTGATTTGATTTTGCCACATTTGTTGGTGTAATAAATGTACACGCCTTACAATGGCCACATTTGAAGGTCCCTTTTGTTGCTGTTAGCCAAGTTGTTTCTGTGTTTGTTATTTCCAGATGACTATGTACCATTGGGCAGTGCCAGTGCGCTATTTGGGCTAGCTGTGCTGCTATGTAGTAGTTGTGTAAGTGGGGCAGTCCGAGACCTCCTCGTGGTTTGGGGTTGTATAGTATGGCTCGGGCTATTCTAGGTCTTCTAAGTTATCCTAAGTTGGTGTTTGCGCCTGATGTATGTTACATCTTGTTCCTGTATGTGGAATGGCATGGCTGTCTATTTGGTGAGATTGACTTTGTATCAGGAGGCTTCTCCGTATTGTTGTAGGAGAGTGTCCAGTCGGGCCATGGAGCGTATCGGGTCAGACAGTGTTAGTAGAACATCGTCACATATGCCGCTACTTTGAATTGTTTAGTCCCTATCTGTATGCCTTGTATCAGTGGGTCTGCTCAAATGGATTGTAGTAGGGGTTCTAGGACGAGCGCGAACAGTAGTGGGGTTAGGGGGCACCCCTGTCGTGTCCCGTTTCTCACTGGGAAGGGGGTCCTGGGAGCTCCAGGTATGATTGATTGTGCGTGGAGGTCTGTGTATAGGGCCCTGTTTGCTGTAATGAATGTGTCTGGGAAGCCATGTGTTTCTAGTAGGAATGGCCATTGGACTCTGTCAAAGGCCTTTTCGGCGTCCAGGGAGAGGGCGAGGGAAGGGGTGTCAGAGTTGGCCATGTACCAGACCAGGTCGGCCCCACGGCGGGTGTTTTCATGTAGCTGTCGTCCTGGCATGAAGCTGACCTGGTCCGGGTGAACTAGTTTGGTCAAGAGAGGTGTTAATCGTATAGATAAGATTTTTGCAAAAAATTTTAAGTCCGAATTGATTAACGAGATTGGTCTGTAGTTCGTGGCTAGGGTGGGATCTTTGTTTGGTTTAGGTAGGAGAACTACGTTGGCGGTAGCAATGTCTCGGTCTGGTGTCCCTTCCTGGAGGAAGTGGTTATATAAGTTAGTGAGGGGGGATACTAATTCGTCTTTGAATTTTTTTTAATAGGACATGTAGTAGCCGTCGGGTCCGGGTGCCTTGTAGCGTGGTAATTGCCGCCGCCACTTCTTCTTGTGTTATGGGCTCCTGTAGAGCTTCTGCCTCTTCTGGTGTTATCCTATATAGGTCTGTGTGGATCAGAAAGTCTTTGATATGTGTCAGAAGTTGGGCATGTGCTAGTTCGTCCCGCGGGGTATGGTTGTATAGTCTGCGATAGTATTCTGTGAAGGCTAGGTTGACGTCTCTTGGTGTGTTAACTATTACATTAGAGGAGTTACGGATTGTAGTGATGGGTTTGGATTCTTGTCGGGGCCTGGGTGTACGGGCTAGTAGTGTGTCCATCTTATTGGCTTTCTCGTAGAAGAGGCGTCGGGATCTTAGTACGGAGTGTGCTACGTCTGCTATTGATATTTCTCTGATGGAATGTCTTAGTGTTTGGAGTTCTTCAAGTTTAGCAGTGGTGGGGTTATGTTTGTGTTGGTGTTCTGTTCTCCGTAGTGTAGTTTGGAGTTCTAAGAGGCGTTTTGTTTTTTCTTTTTTAGCCTGGGATGCTGTTCGGATGAAGTGGCCTCTCAGGACTGATTTGTGAGCTGCCCATATAATTGTCGGGTTTATGTCTCCTGTGTCATTGTTGCTAAAATAGTCTGTGATTGTTGCTCGGGTGGCGAGAAGTATCTCCTCGTCGTTGAGCAGGTTAGCATTAAGTTTCCAAGTCCAGTTTAAGTGATAGTGTAGTTTCCCCAGTGTGACCGAGATGGCAGCATGATCGGACCATGTGATGCTGTTGATTTCTAAATGTATGAGTTTGGTCCTGCCTGCTCAGTTGAGGAGGATGTTATCTATTCTAGGGTCACGAAGATTTTTGGATCTACGGGCAGTTGGAGCAGGGTACTTGGTTCTTGGATTCCTGAAGTATTTGATTGTGTGTTAGGATTGGCCAGTTTTTTTTTTTTTTAGGATATCTGTCATAGTAGACCAACCTCTATCGTAAGTCGCAATACATCTTTACGTTCTTCCTTAACTTAGGAAGAACGTAAAGACCTCAAAGAACTGAGATAAGCAGAAAATGTTATAATCAAACCAGCGGATTAGGGGAGTAACAATGCTATTACAACAAGAAAAATATATAGAGATGTGCATGACACATCTTATGGATCGTCAATGTTACCAACAGCTACCAAGTGACCCCACTATTACAATGGCAATACTTGGCCGTTATTACGGTCATAAATAACATTGAAATTTTACATACAGTACCATCCACTATTGCTTTGGTCAGGCTATCTTCTTTTTGTTTATCTCAAAAATCTCATTGGGTTCATGCCTGTCCCTTGTCCTTTGACCACGCAACACTTAACACCCACCCCTCTAAATACAAACAATTAGGATGTCAACTGTTTTGTGAGCGGGAAAGAGTAAAAACAAACAATCATTGGGAATATATATCTATCTTTTGATCAATGCCAGAAAGGTGTGTCATAGTGCAAACATTCAACACATTTAAAAGAAAAAAAGTTTCACTTTGAAATGTACTGACCTCCTGTCAAGTTGAAAGAGTTGCTGGATCCAAATGCAGAAAACGAGTTGAGTGCAGCATAGTCAGGGCTGTTAGGACTACTGAGAGGACTCCATAAGCCAGAGCTACGAATGGATGTGAAAAAGAAAAATCACATTGTTATCGAATCAAATTCCATCATATATTCTAAGAACAGCTACCTAATGTTAGTAATAGAAACCCGAATAGAGACATATATTACTACTAACAGAATTCCCAAATACTTTTTAACTATTTAATGCAAACATTAAATATATACTCATACATACCCCCTCCTCACCAGCCAAATGCTTTCACGTATTGTACAGCATAAATGGGCAAATTATTTTCATTTGGTGTCCTTGTGAAAATGTGATGCATTTAGAACTGAACTTGCATACCAAATGGGTCAGAAAGCATATGGATTGGCACATGGCTGGTTTAGTGTATTAGTACATATGCTTCCATTTAGTTGCTGCTATTAACTCTAAATGCAAGCACTCATCACACGCCAAACAGAACTATTAATTTACATCACAAAAGTTACATCGAAAAGAACATTCCAAGAGCCGTAACCACCACGTGACAATTCTACACAATATATGTAAAACCATTTTTTCTCGCAGAAATAACTGCAGAAAGGCTTTGGTGCCAGATTATAAATGGATATAAACATAGAACTTTCCATGTATAAATGGCAGCTTAAGTGTTAGAATCAATCTGCTGTAACTGCCAAAATGTATATCTCTTGTAACGGAGGAAGCAAACTGCTGTGTACTGATATACCAGTAAGAAGGTGCTTGGCTGAATCGACATTCCCTTAACCACTACAATGTTTTAGCATTGCTGTCCATTAAATATATGATTTTAGTGCTGGTTTCTTCTTCTCTATTTCCAATTTTCACAATCAAACATATCTTAATTTGTGATCATGGTTACTGGGTATCACAGCAATCACATCCCTAGAATCATAATCAGGGTTATTCAGTAAAGTGAGAATTCAACGTGAACTTGAAATTTAAGGTCAAAATAGCTGAACTGGAAAAATTCTTGAAGTCACATATGCTTCCAGTTTGGCTACTTTCACTTAAAATTTGACATATTTCCTGTGAGGCTGGGCTCACCAGGCAGTCAGCAAGAGGTAAATCCGCCAATCTCTGGTCCGTGCGGGAGTGTGAAATGAATTCTAACCTTTAACTGTCAGCTAATCTCTACAATGCTGTTGATGTTCGTTCTCTCTTTCTTTGTCCCCCCTCCCTAATATTAACATAGTGAAATTATATTTTAAGAAATCAATGTTCAGGGTCAAGGATCAAAAAGCCAGTTAAGTCACACCTTCCAACATTTCAAATGGACAAAAAGGGAGTTTAATTTTAGGGATGTAAGTAGGCCTGTGGCTGTTCTGAAACGTTTTCGGTAACTTATAATTTATACACCTAAAATGTAATATAGAACAAAAACAATGCATCTTACTTATATAGACTGATTTCTAAACATATTGTGATTATTATTGTTGTGGAGCTCTGTTAAACACTGAGACAGACCAACAATGTAGAGTGTCTAGAACAGAGGCACATTAGGTTTGGAAAGAGGGATCGAGGAATTCAGCCCCAAAATAGGCACAGTTAATATTCTTGTGAAGAAATACACTATTTGCATAACCAGTATGTAATAGTGGAAGTGTGTAGCGCTATAATATTCACTTACACCCCAGAATTCTTTAGGGGTACAGGAGGTATTGTGTAACTAGAAAAAATGGAGAAATATATAGTGTACTCTGTACAAAAGAACGTGATTGTACACCATATAATAGGAAGCACTCACGTGGTTCAGAGCCTATTGGGGATTGGCTCTAATCACTCTTGCCTTGTGTCCTTAAGGTGACACACACCTTTTGAATCCAAATAAGATCTACTCCTCAAAAACAAAAAGAGGGAGAACAGGGAAACTCGCCCTGGTGTTGAAATCCTTAAGATAGCAATATATAAACATGCATATAATGGTGAAGATTGCTTCTCACCTGGATCAGAGCCTGTAACCTGGCTCTAAGTAAATAGGCATATGAGTCCTTTTGGGATGACTCCTTCCCTCTTTAACAGGATAGAAGATGCACCAAATATATGTATACTAAATAAAAAATAATATTTATTACATACACTTCTAAAATCAATATGATACATACAGTATATATGTGAGTCCAAAACGCGTTTCGCCGATTCCGTTCGGCTTTCTCAATTGGTAGCTTCCATCCTGTTCTGTTCCTGGTTATAATCCTCGCCTTCCGTCCTGATTGGTGCCAAACGATCGAAAACCAACCAATCACGGACATCCCTGCGAGGGAGGGTCTAGTATTTCAGCTGTAGTGCTTTATCCCTTAACGGTGACATCATCACGCACGTACGTACAATCGTGCGGGTGACGTCACTTCCGGGAATGTGAAAGGGTAGTATTCACTCCATTAGTTCTTTATGTCCAGTCTCTCTTCTTTTAATTCCGCTGACATCACTTCCATAGAAATGAAAGAAGGAGAGGTAGGGATCAAACAAGAAGGACCCCCGTCCAGAGAAGGAGTAAGGAACGCTTCCAGAGGGAAAGACCCTCATGGAGGACACAACAAACACCTACACGGAATGTTGATGGGTGGGATAAAGTAGTTAGAAGGAAACATCCTATATCTCCAGTAAGGGAGAAAGTAAGAACACCTAGATTAACCACAAATGATAGACTTGGAATTACCTATAGACCTCCTCATAACAAAGACGAAGTCCCTATACACAATAGATTTAAAGTCCTCTCTACGCCTCAAGTAGATGAGGATTTTTGGCACAGACAGGTGAGGGGGCGACGGAAAGAGTCCCCAGCACCCGGAGCATCTCCAGGCAAACGGAGACGCAGTATAGAAGAAGGGGAGCTAGAGAGGGAACATTTTTACAAAAAAGAAAGGAGAGAAAGGAATCCAAGCAAAGTGGAATCTTCAACCTTTCTCAGAAGGTATTAACAAAGTCGCAGATAAGTCTATTGGCTAAAGGTCTGAAGTTTGCCCCGACCAAACCAATAGATTCAGCGTATACCTCGACCTAAATAAATTTAAACATAAGCTTTGTTTAAAAAGGTTTTTTCTAAAATATCCGGCCATCACTAATCCCACAGTCGATCATGAAATTGATATCATTCATACAGATTTAAAGGAGAACTCCACCTTTTTTCCTCGCCATTTCATTTCTGAAGAAATGACGACGTTTGAGAAAATGGTAATAAGCGATATGAATAAAATAAAAAAACCTAAAGTAAGCAATTATAATTTAAGTATTCATGAGAGACAGGCCCTCAAAGAATTAAGAGAGGATGAATCTCTGGTAATTAAACCAGCTGATAAAGGGGGGGTGATTGTAATTTTAAACATAGATGACTATAATAAAGAGGCATGGAGATTACTGAACGATAAACAAACTTACTGCACTTTAAGAACGGACCCTACTAAAGAATTTAAACTGAGCTATAACAATTTAATTGAGAAAGGCAAAACTATGGAGATTTTCAATCAAAAGGAATATACATTTTTAAATGTACAGTACCCTAAGATTCCTGTGTTCTATTTTTTACCAATAATACACAAAGATAAAAATAGACCTCCTGGAAGACCGATAGTTTCTGGGATAGGATCAATATCCAGTAAACTATCCCAATATATCGAGTGTGTCTACAGCCCATTGTTTGCACATGTCCCAGCTATCTTAAAGACACTATCAATATACTATAAATAATCAAAGATGTAGAATGGAAAGAGAATTATTATCTAGTAACTGCAGATGTTAATTCCTTAAACACAATAATTTCCCATACGAAAGGCTGTGAAGCAACAAAGCACTTTCTAGAAATCTCCAAAAGATTCCTACAGAAACAAATAGATTTTATAGAGGGGATAAATTGGATTTTAACTAATTACTTTTGGTATGGTGAGCAATTCTTTTTACAAATTTGTGGCACGGCGATGAGCACGAGGTTCGCGCCCAGCTATGCAAATTTATTTATGGCACATTGGGAGGAGGAATTCATCCATGGTGACCGTAGATGGGATGCGAACCTCGTGACCTATCGTCGTTACATTGACGATATATTCTTTATTTGGGATGGAGACGAGGAATCACTTACATTATTTTTAAATCACCTCAATAACAATGAATGGGGTATTAAACTCACAAGCAATTTCAATAAAAGTTCTGTAGAATTTTTAGATCTCAATATTTACGTTGAACAAAATATACTTAAAACCTGTACCCATTTCAAGAAGGTAGAAAAGAACAGTTATATAGGGGAGAGTAGTTGCCACTTCTCCCCTTGGCTGTTAAACGCCCCCAAGGCGCAATTACTCAGGATGAAAAGGAACTGTACAGATCAACATAAATTTCAGGAGCAATCAGAGAAAATAATTAAAGATTTTAGAGAAAAGGGGTACAAAGATGGACTCCTAATGAAAGCCCTTACTGAAGTGGAGAATGAGGACAGGACAAAATTAATAGAATATAAAGGAATTAGAGAGAATACAGAACCACAAAACTTGAAATTTATTTGTGACTTTAACTATAACAGTGGGCGTTTGAAGAAGATTATTCGAAAATATTGACCACTATTAAAAAATGACCCCATACTAAATTCGATACTTCCAGATAAACCCGATATAGTGTATAGAGGTGTGCCAAAAGGACTTTAATAAAGAATCATATACCCTCAAGGAAACTGACAAATCAATTCTTTAAAGAAAAAACTGGCTTCTATGGATGTGGCATGTGTGGAGCATGCAAGGGTTCTAAAAATGGTAAAAGAATAATAAGAGAATTTTGTCATCCGCAAGAGAACAATAAAACGTTTAAGATTAAACAAATAATTACTTGTCATACAACTAAAGTAATCTATATGATTACATGTCCCTGCGGGTTAGCCTATGTAGGAAGAACCAATAGGACTTTAAACACTAGAATCCAAGAACATATTAGGAACATCAGAAAAGGGTTCCTTAACCATAGTGTGTCCTTGCACTTTAAAAACCATCATAATAGTAATCCACAATTGATGGAGTTTATGGGAATTCAGAAAATAGTTGGAAATTGGAGAGGTGGCGACCCTACTAAATTAATCGGACAAACAGAGATGAGATGGATTTTTAATTTAAACACCATGCAACCTTGTGGTCTTAATGATGATTTTGAATTATGCCACTTTTTATAATTTTTTAAATCTCCTTTTTATATAAATAAAAGTATTTATTTTTTTACTCTAATATATGTCTACTTTTATCTTACCAGCAGTTAATGTTTAATATTTATGGATACCTTTTTAAAAAGTGGTTAAAACATCATTAACACCTTGCACTATCATCTAATATATATGTTTTTTTAATGTATATCTCCTTTGTGTATGTATTACATTTGGAAAACAAACTAATTGATGCACTTTACTGTTTATGTTTAAATGCTCAAATGTGAGCACATTTGCCTCAGGATTGAAGATTAGAAGCAATACTATGGTTGCTACTTTGATTGCCAGCACTTTTGCCATCAGTTAAAATGAATCTGCTAGAATGGACTGGATTGGACTTTGATTGCCAGCACTTTTGCCATCAGTTAAAATGAATCTGCTAGAATGGACTGGAGGAGGAGCTGGGACACCATTGTAATCTCTGAAAATGGGAAGTAATGTCAGCGGAATTAAAAGAAGAGAGACTGGACATAAAGAACTAATGGAGTGAATACTACCCTTTCACATTCCCGGAAGTGACGTCACGCACACGATTGTACATACGTGCGTAATGACGTCACCGTTAAGGGATAAGGCACTACAGCTGAAATACTAGACCCTCCCTCGCAGGGATGTCCGTGATTGGTTGGTTTTCGATCGTTTGCCACAAATCAAGACGGAAGGCGGGGATTATAACCAGGAACAGAACAGGATGGAAGCTACCAATTGAGAAAGCCGAACGGAATCGGCGAAACGCGTTTTGGACTCACCTATATACTGTATGTATCATATTGATTTTAGAAGTGTATGTAATAAATATTTTTCATTTAGTATACATATATTTGGTGCATCTTCTATCCTGTTAAAGAGGGAAGGAGTCATCCCAAAAGGACTCATATGCCTATTTACTTAGAGCCAGGTTACAGGCTCTGATCCAGGTGAGAAGCAATCTTCACCATATGCATGTTTGCATATTGCTATCTTAAGGATTTCAACACCAGGGCAAGTTTCCCTGTTCTTCATCTTTTTGTTTTTGAGGAGTATATCTTATTTGGATTCAAAAGGTGTGTGTCACCTTAAGGACACAAGGCAAGAGTGATTAGAGCCAATCCCCAATAGGCTCTGAACCACGTGAGTGCTTCCTATTATATGGTGTACAATCACGTTCTTTTGTACAGATTACACTATATATTTCTCCATTTTTTCTAGTTACACAATACCTCCTGTACCCCTAAAGAATTCTGGGGAGTAAGTGAATATTATAGCACTACACACTTCCACTATTACATACTGGTTATGCAAATAGTGTATTTCTTCACATTTTGATCACAATAGGATTGGAGAATTCCTATTTTTTGTGTGAGAGCTGCTGCATCAAAAGAGCACTTGTAATTTGTTTTAAGCGCCTGTTAAGCACAGAATATCTTGTTATATTGTTAATCACAGTTAATATTCTTACCTATCAGAACCATCACTGTCAAGGGAGGTTGGGTGAGACACACCAATGCTGTTTGTGTTGTCAGATTTAGCAGCAGATGTTTTAGCCAATCCACTACCACCTTTTATGCAAAAAAAACAATTAGATTCAACATAAAAATGCAAAATACACTAGTCTTTTAAATAAAATGAATGACAGAGGATGTGTATTTTGTATGATTACAGTTTGGTAACTTAGGTTTAAGATGTTTAATGACTTCAAAACACTCGCATTTTATAACAGAGATTTGTAATTAACTCGTGAAAGTGAAGTTGCAGTGGTCCATTGATTTTGAAATTTGTTGGCATGACATCAACTTAGCACATGATAAGATTAATATGTGCAAGTTGGAATGCAGCATGCATCTAATTCAGCCACAGCACTATCAGGTTACCTGGGTTCTTGTCATATCCAGCAGCTACAGCAGCAAAGGTAGGGTTGCCATTCCTTCCAGGTAAGGAGGTTGCTTTAGTCAACTTGTGTTTGGTATTGGAAGGATTGCTTCTGACGTCGCTAAAAGAAACAAACATGTATTACATAAACGAAAAAAAACAAACAGAAAACATTCTGATAATATAGTCACAACTTTCCCATTTAAAAGGCACACTATAGGCACCCAGACGACTTCATCTCATTGAAGTGTTCTGGGTACCCTGTTCCTGTCCCCTTAATTCTGCAATCTAAAACTGCAGTTTATATTGCAGGGTTAAAACTGCCTCTTAGTGCGGTCTACCAGATAAAACCCCAAAATATCAAAAACAGCTGTGTAGATCAGTGGTTTCCAAACTATTTTGGACCAATGCACACTTCAATAAGAGAAAAGGTTTTAAATCTTGACTAACTAGTTCTAATTGTTCATGAGCTGGGGGATTACAATTCTAATGTTGATATGTTATTTAAAAACAACATCTCCCCCCACAATATAATCGTAAAACAATTTAACGATTGCAATTCAGCCTATTGCAGATGTTTTGAACTGTTCTACTTACTTGTTGTATGTGCTGTTCACAACGCTGCTGTAGCTGCCTCTCGGCACAAAACCTGCTGTTGGAGGTGGGGACCGAGAGGTAGGAGCAGGTGAGGTTTGCCGTTGTTTTAAGAAGTTATCTGCATTGAGGGTTTGCACTGATAATTTGTAAAGACTGTCTGCTGCTAAAATAAAAGGGTGCAAGAATAAATATATGCACATTACAAGCCTTTCATAAGGGAAAACTCTAAAGTTGTTGTTTTTTTTATTGGCACAATAAACACTATTACTTCCCTCAAGAGAATATTTTAAGTGTAATAAATTTTGTACTACAAACATATGTAATTGCAGACATGTTATAACATAACTGGTGAGTCTAAAAAGGACAATTCTTGGAAGAATGCGAAGACTTTACAAAGATAATGAGAGCACAGATTGAGGACAAGGCTGCTCTGGGAAGTGTTTAGTTATAATGAATAAAAGCTCAAAAGGGAAATGACATGTTATAATTTGGTAACAGGACAAACCCCCTACTGAGTCCATGGATTGCAGATATCATCAGAAGGAAGCAGAAGTGGCTGTGCACATTACTATATATGCACCTGTTTCTATAGTACACATCCTCTAAAACGCTAGTCAGCTTGACTTCTAAATTGAACCACTTGTTGATGGCAATAGATATGTTTTAAAGGTGCTCCTCTGATCTGATCTTTTATGGTAAACATCTCTTTAAGAACTTGAAACTGTACTTGTGCAGTTCAATATCAATTTGAAAACATGCATTTGAATATAAACCTATTGATAAAAGAGACATGCTACCCAGATATCAATCAAATGCTGTGCAGGAAGGGACAACAGATAATGTTATTAAAGGCAGGCAAAGAACACAACGTGTATGTAAAAGGATGATGTGCCACTGTAGCAGCCAGTGGAAGAAAGATGAAAACAGAAAAAAGACAGGGTGCAGCTCCAGCATTTTTAGTCAGTAGGTCATTGAAAGCATAAAGTTAAGGCCATCACAACTACCAGTGAAAACAAGTATGTTTTTGGCCAACTTCAGAGAATAGGGTATGATTTATGAAAAGACTATACCAACTGGATGGGTCAATGGGTCATGGAGAGATACGTAGTGAGAATGACAACTCTGGGGTGGCATGAGGTTTTAATTTACAAGGTTAAAAGGTCACCAGTTTCTCTTGATCAATTTTATGAAATTGCTCCAATATGCAACACCTCATATCTTCACTTCATTTTCGTGACACATACGGATAAGATTATTATTGCATGAAGTCTTTGTTCATGCAAATTTGATATTCAGGTGTTTTTTTCCCCTGCACAGGGAAAAGAACAAAAGAATATAGTGCTCCTTCCAGAAAGGTGATGACCGGTTGCAAATATGTTGGAATGATAGTCAGCAGAAATACTAGCATGAATTTCTCTCCTGTAGTACTGTTACATTCCCCTGTGGCCAGCTGTGATGAGCATATGTGAAGTTAAATATCTGATAGGAGCCTACTATGACTACTGTTATGTAACTTAAGGAGACATATGCTTCATAGCTTTAAGAACAAATAGGAAGGATCCATACATAAGACACAAAAGTAGGCTAGTAATAAAATACACAGTCTAAAAGACAGCCTAAAGATGAACTGACATACTCACAGCTGCCTGACATGTGAATTGGCACACAGTCCCACTCTGGTGGTGGGGAATCTTTTTCTCCTTCTGAACTGCTGGTATTGCCTAGTTCCTGACCAGTACGACTAGGGAGAAATTTCGCCAGCACAGATTGTCTGTTGTCCACTAATTTATTGGTTGTACCTGCACAAAACATTAACATGCTAAGCTTAGTAAGTGGCTTACACACTGCTCATACACAACCATGCATTGCACAATGAATCATAGCGGTTAGTAGATTCACACTAAGGAGAAGAAGCTAAAACAAAACAAAAAAGAACAAACCCCAAAGCAATATACCTCTTGGTTTCTGCACATGTCTAGGTTTTGATCCATTTACTAAACTGTGCTGCACGGAATGTTTGGAGAAGCTTTTCCTTTGTTTGTTTTCCAATGGTGTGGTATATGGCAACTCCAATGAGCTTTAGAAAGAAAGACATTTTCATCACTGATTGCTTACCTAAATTACATACCGCAAGGCAGCAAATGACAGGTTCTATAACGGACAAATGCTCATCAAAAGATACATATTCAATATTATACATTGTAGAAAGCAGTGGATGGGTGAACGCTTATAAACCGCTAAGCCAGGTCAGTACATATATAATACAAATGCTTGGTTTAACTGTTGTACGTTATAGGTTTTTTCATTAGAGAGAAAAAAATATTGAATGTTACCTATGTATAGTAAACTCTCCTCACCTCCAAAAAATAAATATGTTTAACTTATCTTTAATTCCCTGGCACTCCAGTCTTGACACGGCTGCCACTCCTCCCTGGCTGATGATCCCAGCCAATCCAATGGTTCTCAATCAAGGAGCAGTGAGGGGCTGCTGCACATGTACAGCAAGTCGCTAATCAGCATCTCCTCATAGAGATGCTTTTCAATGGGAAGCGTTTGGTGTCTCCATGAAAGTGGGTCCTGCAGTCTTTGCACAACCGCAACCAGGAAGCGCCCCTAGTTGTGGTCAGAGTGAAAGGCACTAGAGGTGGCATTAGGCAGAAATGCAAACACTGCTTTTTCTCAGAGAAGGCAGTGTTTGCACAGACGCAGTCACTATGCCCCAGAACTACTTTGCTATACTATAGTGGTTCTGGTGCTTATACTGTCCTTTTAAAGTCCTGACACATATCCATAATCAGGGTATGTGAGCACTTATATTTTCCCAGTTCTGTCAAATATGGTATGTCTGCATGTATGTTAATATTCAGGACTGCTTGAAATACATTAAGACCGCGTATATCACAGTGATTAACATTTTGCATCAATAATTCTTTTGGATGAATACATTGAAAGTTTATTTTCAGCTTCTGTGAAGAGTAGGATACACATATAATTTCTGCTTTATTCAACAAAATCTATTTTTTACAGTACATAGTATGTACAATAAAAGTGATATGAATACCAATTTAAACAGAAAAAAAATTTGAATCTCACCTTGGTTTAACCTCTGGCACATTTTCCTTTTTATTGTTAACCAGTAGTTTCTTGTTTTTCTGCTTCACTTTAAACATTTCATTTTCTACCTTTTCAGGTGTGGTTTGTTTTCCTTTTAGTTTTTCTGGCTCCTGCACAAGAAAAAAAATAAAATAAAATATATATATATATATTTTTAATATCCAGGGGTGGTTTTACTATTCAGCTGGAAGAGCTCATACAGGTAACACAAAATATGTCTGCTGCTATACATAACAGTGATGTGTTTAGTTGAGTTTGATTCAATAACAATGATGTGTTTAGTTGAGTTTGATTCAAAAGCCTATTAATAGTACTAATGTTAGCTATGCTTTCAAATCCACAAGCTATGACATGCAAATATATATGCTTATTACAATTTGGTTGATATTTATCAGCTCTGAGTACTAACTTGTGTTTCAGCAATATACAGTATATATAACGGAATACTTGGTAATGTTATAAGTGATATGTTTAAAGTATTACTCCAACCACCATGGGCAATTCAGTGATTTGACATACAATTTTCTTTCTTGGAGGCAGAGAATTTGCAAGGGGAAGATAGCTTTTCCCTCCCCTTGCCGGCCGGGGCGGGGAGAGACGCAGGGAGGAGAGGAAGGGAGCGCCCGGAGGCAGGGAGGAGAGGCAGGGAGCGCCCGGAGGCAGGGAGGAGAGGCAGGGAGCGCCCGGAGGCAGGGAGGAGAGGCATGGAGCGCACGGAGGCAGAGGCGACGCAGGGAGCGCCCGGAGGCAGAGGAGACGCAGGGAGAGCCTGGGGCAGAGAAAAGGGGGAGAAGGGGCAGAGAAAAACTTCCCATTTGAAATAACAGCAACTTTATTAATTACAAAAATGTCCCTAATATATGATTTATAGAATTGGGTTACCAAGAGGTACACAAGTAAAAAAAGGTTGGGAACAACTGGTCTAGAGGATTTGTGGAGTAAGATTTTCCTTGAAAATGTGATGCAATATTTATCAATACATGCAAGTGGTGGGGAGGTATTTATAAAAACCTTTGTAATATTCCAAAAAAAAAAAAAAAAGTCAGAACACCTGAATAGACTTAATTTACACAAGTCCAGAAACCTTCAACGCAGGCAAAGAGTGTTAACCCACCCTAGTGAGAAAATATAGCCATGGCAAGTAGCAATTATGGCTTTCAGTGGAGAGTAAATTGGCCTGGCTAGTTGCAGAGGACACATTAAACATGGAGGTGAGTACCTCTTTTACAAGGTGTTCGGTGTCAGGATTAGAAGTTTCTGTGGTAGTGGAGGAGCTGTCATCATCAGCAAGAGAGTCTTTCAGATCATCTTCCTGAAGTTTACCTTTGCCTCTTCTCTCTTTCTCTTCTTGCTTCCGTGGAAGTTTAGCTTTCTGAGGAAGAGATTTTCCCTTCCCTACAAGAGAACGTAAAGCACAATATTAAATTAAAAATCTCATACCTGCATCGTTTTAATATATATCTTACAAACATAGAGCAATTAACTACAAGAGAGTAAATTGTAAAAGTGTAAATTGTCAGGAAATTCTCTCATTTGGCTATTTTGAAAATTTAGTAAATAGCTATCCGTGTTTGTGTTACACCTTTAATCCTTCCAGACAGTGGCGTACATACCGGGGTCGCAGAGGTCGCGGCTGCGACTGGACCCGGCCGCCCCTGCGACCCAGGATGTACACCACTGTGGCCAGCCTCTTCTCCTGGGGGGCCCAGGAGCCGGCCACCTCAGGGCCCCCCGTGGCGGGCCCTGCTGTCACCCCACGGCCGGTCCTGCGGGCGCTCAAGGGACCACTCTCCCCTGTGTGCTCCCTCTTCAGCTCCCTCGTGCGCTCGCAGGACTGGCCACCCGGTGACCGGCCGCCCAGGAGCCCAGCAGCACCACTGGACCCCAGGGAATCCCCCCAGCACTCCAAAAGGAGGCTGGGGGGATTAAATTTAAAAAAAATAAATGTGTGTGGGTGTTAGTGTGTGTTTGTGTGAGTGTTAGTGTGTGTTTGTGTTAGAGTGTGTGTCTGCTAGTGAGTGTGTGTCTGCTAGTGAGTGTGCTTCTGTTAGTGAGTGTGTTTCTGTTAGTGTGTTTCTGTTAGTAAGTGTGTTTCTGTTAGTATTTGTGTTTGTCAGTGAGAGTGTATGTTTTGTATGTTTTCTCCAGCGCCGGACCGACCCATAGGAAAACATTACTCAATGCTTTCCTATGGACGTTCAGTGTCTTCTCACTGATTTTCACAGTGAGAATCGCGGAAGCTCCTCTAGCGGCTGTCAATGAGAGCCACTAGAGGCAGAATTAACCCTCAGTGAAACCATCAGCTGCAGGGTTAAAACTAGAGGGACCTGGCACCCAGACCACTTCATTGAGCTGATGTGATCTGGGTGTCTGTAGTGGTTTTTAAGTGTGTGCAGGCGCATGCACTGGCGTACATACCGCGGAGGCAGGGCTCGTAGCCCGGCGACCAGGTGCCCGCCGCCATGTGTTGCGCCCCTGGCCCGCAGGGAGGGGGGGGGCCCACGGATCAATTTTCGCACCGAGGCCCCATGAGTCATGTGTACGCCACTGCTTCCAGATTTGTTTAACAAGCACATTCAAATAAGGGGTCATTTTGCCAACGGTCATAATTACAATGGTATTGAGTTGTGCATGCAAAAACTGGTAGAATGGTAACATATTTACTAGTATACTAAAAAGATACAACTGATTTTGTATGTCAAAACGGAAGTAATGTGGAACCTATGCACACTTCCATTCTAAAACCTCTCACAAAACAAAACAAGGAAAAAAAAAAAAACAACACATACAGTAAGAAAATGAGTTTAAATATATTTTAGCTGCACATACTGTTTCCTAAAAGTTTATTTTCCTCAATAAAAACTCTTTAGGGGACACTCAGCGCCCCCACAATAATTAGAAATCAAAGTTTAGTAGATATACCCTAAAGAAAAATGCATGCATTTAATAATGCATTTTTGCCATTGGTGGATACATCTAAAAACAGCTTGAAAAAAAAAAAAATAGAGCACACCGTGTTCATACAAAGCATTTTTTTTTTTTTTATAACAAGCTGTAGTGATTTAGGGGGCTGGATAGTCCCTTTAGTAATACATGCAAATTTAGGTTTTATTTTAAGCAAATGTAATAATGTGTATGCTCAATAATGCAATAATACCTCATTATAAACTAAACCCCTACGCAATGCTTACTTATCAATAGTCAAGAATATTGAAAACTGCAAGTACAAGCTGAAGCAGACAACTGTAGAGTTAATGTGGGAGCAGTAGGAAAATCCATAGTAGGCCATATTTGTGCAGCAGGGAAGGAGTAATATTGATGATAGCTTTGTGGGAAAGTTAAGGGGTGACAGTCTAATATGCCATTTTCCTTTAGTTGGCTATGACAATTTAAAAACTACTCCTATTTAAATAGCACGCACATCAGGCATGTTCCGTTTAGCCAAACCATTAGGTCATGCAGGGAAAGGATGTACGCGTTAAACTTACCTTTATTTTTTGCTGCTGGAGATGGTGGCTGCTCTGTAAACACTTCTGAGGAAGCGGGTTCAGAATTGTCAAAGTCTTTGTCCATAACTTCTATGAGATTAGTTATATCTGAATCATCTGAGCTATGCCGGACATTACCGCTACTTGTCCCAAAATATTCTGGATGGGAAGGATTACATGTCACTGTCCGTGACGCTGGAATATCTGCTGGTGGTTCCGGCTGAGGCACTGCTGGTAGTTGTGTTGATGCAAGCTGCTCTTGTAAAACTTGAGTCTGCGGCACAGCAGCATTCTGATTCAGCTTGGTTCCCCTGGCACGTCTGGTCAAATACTGGCTGGGATTAGCTGTGCTGGAATCTGCTGCAACACTAGAGGCTTTAATGGATGACTGTGCAACAGATGCATGTGCAGATATCCTGCTTGTTGTTGTTGAGCTAGTTTTTGTTCGTGCAATATCCACATCTGGCGTGCTTCTACTATTATGCAACTGTGCTGCTGAATTCGAGGGCTTGTGATTTCCAGATCCTGCTTTAGAGTTGCTTCCTGCATACAAACCTCTGTTCGAACTATGACTGGAGTCTGACCCAAGTGAATTCAAGCTAAAAGCAAACAATATATTGATAAGCGAAAGTACACTTTCAAAATATTTCAGTATGTTATAAAGGAAATTTGCATTTTGCACCTAAACTATAGATGAGTGAATTCCAAAATATGAATGTTTACAACAGAGATTAAAATCTATAACAAATTTACCTAGAGTGTCTATTTGCCATCAATATCCTATATGGAGCTAAACTTTTTCTGTTTTCACAGACATACATACTGCCCCACTGGCAGTACAAGACACAGTATGGCTCATGGTACCCAGCTATTAGTAAGTACAAATCCAACAACTATTTTGCCGCTACAATTGTATTATTTGGTCACATATTTAGACCAACGGCAGCTTTCTTCTCCCCTGTTAGAGGCATAGGTTGTTTTTCCACCTCATATCTCACGCGGACAAAAACGGTTCATTAATTTCTCTTGATCTCATTCACAGCCTGAAACTCCTGTCATTTAACATTTGACAAGTTCTTAACTAGCAAACACGTCATTTAGAGACCCTTTTGCATGCCACGGGTATGGTTATGTTTATAAACAGTAATTCAAACATTACTATGAAGTAATGTCTGCGATAATGGATACTTACATTTGTAATACATTTTTCAGGAACAGATCCAAAGTATGAAAGTAACTAAATATAGAACTTGACAAGTCAAACCAGAGCATGGTTAGGCAACCTTTGGCACTGCAGATGTTGTGGACTACATCTCCCACAATGCTCTTACAGTCATAATGTTGGCAAAGCATCAATGGAGATGTAATCCACAACAACTGGAGTGACGAAGGTTAAACACTCGTCTGCAGAAGAGGCAAATATTGTGTTTGGCTTCACATTCAAGCAATCAAATTTAGAAGGTTTAAGGACTACCAAGTTTGACACCCAAGAATGTAACAGCAGCAATGATAGAATATATGTTGGCTTACATTTAGCCTTTTGCTACACACTAAGAATGAATATAACTAACAGAGGGGCAGTTTACTAATCTGGCAAACATGATGAATGGTTTCTGTAACACGAGTTAACATTAGCTTTTGTTAAGATTTTATGGCACAGAACTTACTTGCTCTCTGAAGAAATACCAACGATCCTCCTGAGGTCAAACGGCCGACCCAAATGAAAGGGAGGGTTTGATGCTTCGATAGAAAGACGCCTTTTGAACGGTTCCCATATACCTTGAGCTTCTAAATATGCTGTTGCAATAACCAAGAGAAACAGCAAGCTGAAATGAAAAATGCACAAGATGTAAAGGAGGGACTGCAAAATTTCTACACAGACACTTATAAGTAGTTTATACAAGAAAATTCCCCTCATATGAAAAAAATAAATATTTATTGTATAGATTCTGTCCTTCATGCATACCTCTCAATACTGGAAGATATGCACCAAGGATTGGGGTCTGTAGAGGGCATCACTTGTGATGGCTTGAAGGGGGAGGAGCTGTCCAAGGTGAGCATGTCCATGAAAGGGGCTTGCCAGACTGTAATCATTCTGTTTATGGGCTAAATGCCATCCGTTCACTTTGAACAGCACAACTATGACTGAGCACTCGTGCTGTGCTTTATAGGAACTGGATCTCAGGACGGCGGGACAGAATCTGAATCTTGGGATTGTTGAGAATCATTTTAATGTGTACAAAGATATTCATGATGAGATCAGCTTATTGCACACTAAAAGTGTGTCTCATGGTATACCCAGCTTTACTTGCATAAAAAACAAAACACATGAGTTGGGAATTATGTGAGTTACCTGGTAATTGTGTGAAGGGAGACTTAATATACTGGAGGTTAAGTATAGTGTCATGCGAGTTTTTTGTCTTGTTTCCTCTTTATTCTATTTATTTGTGTCAAAATATTACTTCCTGGGCATCTTCAATCATTTTTTTTACGTTCTCTTATTTTATTTGTTCACAAATGTGTCGTTTTCAATCAGTGGCCTAACCAGAGTTGCTGGGGCAGAACACCCAAAGCATTACAGTTTGCTGCATATGGGGCTGTGTAGCCAGAGACTGGTCAGAATGCCCACGATGACCTCTTATGCTATAGTTAATTTTGGATATCTGGATCACTGGCATTCATGTGGATGTTAATTTGACACATACCACCTATTTCGACATTGTTGCAGATCATGCACATGTCTGTCACTGGTGCTCCCTGATGACAGTGGCCTCTTTCATAAGGATAATGTACCCTGCCACACTGCAATAAATGTTCAGGAATGGTTTTGAGGACATGGCAAAGAGTTCAAGGTGTTGCCTTGGCCTCCAAATTCCCTAAATCACTGAGTATCTATTGGATGGGCTGGAACTACAAATCCAATCCACTGAGGCCCCACTTCGCAGGACATATAGAATCTGCTTTTAATGTCTTGGTGCCAGATAACACAGGACATCTTCAGAGGTCTTGTGGACACCATCCCTCAATGCATCAGAGCTATTTTGCCAGCACAAGGGAGACCTACACAATATTAGGCAGGTGGTTTCATTGTTGTAGCTGATAAGTGTAACCAATGGGAATGCCCTGCTGATAGTTCCGTGTGCATGTTTGACACCAGAATTGCTGTTAATAGATATGGTCAGAAAGTCATAGAAATACAAACATAGTATAACCAGAACTGGTTTTGCAATATCGTCACAGGATGTTCCAAGAATTCAAGCTCTGAATCAAAAGATTACCTCATTATTCCTGAGATGATGACATAAAGTGCCAGTTCCCAGTTGGGTCGTGGAAGTGCTTCCGCACACGTAGCTAGCATATGATATGGAAGGGATGCATTCAGTATAAAAACAAATTCAGAGCCTCCAGTTGTTACAAATTTTAATTCCCGAATCACTCGTGACGAGGTGAAATCTGGTGTAAACCTTTATATATAATACAATAAAAAAAAAGGAATAAATCAGATGTTTATAAATGCTATACATATTACAAAGTATACATGATCTTGTAGCACAGCTTTAAAAAACAAAATGTTTGTTCACAGCACTCATAACCATGTTAATTTTTAAATAGCACTTAAAAGTGAAAGTTATCTACAAACTGTGTGCGTGACAAGTTCACATTTAGATAGGCATAGCTTTAAATCAAAAATGGTTTGACCACTTACTGTTGGAGAGTCTCCAGGGACTCCTGGAATCATAATCACTGCACCAGCTTTAGTGGTTATGGTGTATGGACTGCCCCTTTATTGAAAATCACTTTCTATACATCCACAAAAGGGTCTTCCACTGAATAAAATTCTTGAACACACATTTGCCACAGCTCCTAATCACATGAGCAACATCCAACAATACAAAGTTTGTGCATTTTGTGTATTGTAGAATCCGACCTCCATACTTGGGAGGTGGAGCAGAAAGATAAGCCTGTTATCGGTAAATCTAATATACAGTGAAAGAAGGTTTCAGTCATACATAAGGAATTTTACTGCAGGGGAACATTTAGTGAAATATGGCTCATGACAACCACTCTCTGTTGGTGTCCACCAAGGTTCTGTCCTTGGTCCCCAACTGTTCTCTATCTATACTGCCTCCCTTAGTAAACTCATCAGCTCCATTGGCTTCAGCATTTCTATGCGGATTACATGTAAATCTTCCGGTCCTCTTCTTAGCTCTCTCCGCCCATATTGATTCGTGTCTCTGACTTACTCTCTTCGATTTCCAACTGGATGGCTTCTCACTTCCTTAAACTCAACCTGTCCAAAACAGAGCTTCTGGTCTTTCCTCCCTCAAGTGTTACTACTCCTGTGTCTGTCTCCCTCCAAGTCAACAGCGCTACCATCACCTCTACCTTGCAGGCTCGCTGCCTGAGTGTTCTTTTTGACTCCAACCTCTCCTTCTCCTCTCATGTCCAGTCGATCGGCAAATCCTGTCGCTTCCATCTCAAAAACATAGCGCGCATCAGCCCCTATTTAACCCCGGATGCGGCTAAGGTGCTGGTCTATGCTCTTGATCTCTCTTGCCTTGACTACTGCAATACCCTTCTCAGTGGTCTTACGTGTTCCCAGATTGCACCGCTGCAATCTATAATGAACGCGGCGGCGAGGATCATTTTCATGTCCGCTCGCACCTCCCCGCTCTGTCAGTCCCTGCATTGGCTTCCAGTTAGATATAGGGCTCAATTTAAAATTCTGGTGCTTGCTTACATGTCCCTACATAACGCTGCTCCAACCTACCTATCCTCCCTAATACACAAGTATGTCCCGTCGAGGCCCCTACGCTCTGCCAAAGACCTACGTATATCATCTGTCAGTACTCCCAACCTCTAATGCTCGCCTCCAAGATTTCTCCAGGGCTGCACTTCTTCTGTGGAACTCCCTTCCCTTCTCCGTAAGACTTTTACCCAGTCTCCACTCATTAAAAAAAAAAAAAAAAAAAAATCACTGAAAACTCCCTTCAAGAAAGCATATCAATCAAACTGTTAGCAGGTTTTTATCCCCCACCCCCATGACTCCTTTTCTGCAACTGTCAAAAATTACCTACTGAGCCCTCAGTGAATACTTTCCTAACAACCTACTTTGTACCCCTACTTTCACCCTTTGTGTCACTATATTCCACTTCCTCTAGAATGTAAGCTCATTGAGCAGGGCCCCTCCACCTCCCTGTTCCTGTACTTCCAGTTGTCTGGATACAATTACATGTCTGTTAGTCCACCCATTGTACAGCGCAACGGAAAATAATAAAAATAATAATATGGGCCTATCAAAGTGGTTTGCTTAGGGCTATTTACAGTTTGGAAAGTACACTGCATTTAAAATGTGTGCATGCCTACTTTCTGGTGAGTCATGCTTATCTTCTTAAAGGGATACTATAGTAACCAGAACAACCACAACTTAATGGAGATGATGAACTTTCCTCATAGAAATATACCGATTAAATGCATCTCTATTAGGAGGTGCTGATTGGCTAAGCTGCTGTTTGGCCCCGCCCCCTTGTCAAATTCAGCCATTCCAATGCTTTCCTGATGGTAAAGCATTGGATTGGCTGAATTAATTTAATTTTGAGGATGTCAACAAGGAGGCGGATTTACACACTAGAAAAGTGGAGGATAAAGAATTCATTTCATAAATCACGCAACATTATCCATACTCACAATATGACAATTTCCTTAGAGGCATTAGGACTTAGTGCAAACTCTTGACAATTTACTATCTTGAAGCCATATCCTTCACAGGCATATCCACTGATTTCCATCGACTTTATAGTAACCTGAAGATGCCCTGTATTCTCCACCTTGAATGTTCTTTTTAGGGTAAAGTTTGGTTCTTTGTATTTTATTTCTAGACCACGAGAAATTAAACACCATTAAAAGACAACAAAACATTAACTGTATGAACTGAATGATTTCTCTGTAGCGCAGCAACATACAGGTTTCTAGTGCAGGAATGTCGAACTGTAGCTCTTCAGCTACTAGAAATGTTGCCATAATTTTATGCCAAATTCTGGTAATTGTTCAATAGTTTGTGTTTGAACACCTCTATTGTAGAGAGCTAGTAAATAGCTGGTGAATATACAACTGTATACGCTATTAATCTTGTTTAGTTTTGCTCCTTGACTACCTTAGATATAACTTTAGAGATAATTATACACACAAAGGAAAAACCAAAACAAAATACTTCCATCTATGGCAATGAAAATAAGCATTGTGTCATTGAAGATTTAATCCTCAAACAGAACTACAGACCTAACATGCCAGTAGTGATCTGAAGGCAATTCTATTCTAGTCAAACACATTTAGACTCTACACACTAATACAAATGTTTCTGAATTGCTCTTTTTGGGAAGGAAGGGGGAGATGCTTATCAACACCTGAAAAGATGTTAATGTAAGCCAGTCTTGCAAGATAGTAATAATCATGTCAACAATGTGAACAGATACACAATTAACATGCTAATTAGGGAGCACGTGGAACAAGCAGGACTTCACATTCCAGGTACAATTACAACTAGGGAAGATTATAGCTCCTGCTACCCTCTGCATAACTTCCCAAAAAAAAGACAACTCTGAAAGATTGGCACTTCTTTTTTAGTCATGAATTTGAACATGCAGCACAGAGACAAATATGAGTGAAGTATGAGTGCTATCAGTACGGCACACCCCAACAGTAAGCTAGGAATAAAGGTCGTAGTCAAGTGCATAGTCTGCATTTATTTAAAGTCAGCTCACAGGCACAAGCAGAAATGCTAGTTGGTTCGTTCAGTGATATGCCCATTGAGTCTATAGGGCACCAATGACTTAATGTTTTGTCACTGAAATGCACTTACTGTCAGAGCAGTCTTTCAGAAAGGATTCTGTAATTTTAAACCTCAGTGAGCTCCCGGGACCAGGCGCTTTGCCTGCAATTTTGATGCTTTCATCTGCACCCTGTCCTTCCACCATAATTAAATCGATAACTGTTAAATTATTTCTGAAAGACACACAAAAATAAAACATGCATAAAAAAAAAAAAGTTTAGACAGCATGCACAATAACCTCACTGCTAGAAATGTAGCATAACGTTCACTTTGAAGAAACATTTTGAGCACTGTAACCACTGCAGATTGCTATAGTAGTTAAGGAATCAGGGTTGAACTGATGCTCCCTCCCCTGTAGCGGTTCTACTATCTACCTTGGGTCCTCTAGAGGCCGCTTTAAACCTCCAACACCGAAGAAAAAGATGTTCATAAGAAGGAACTTTTATTAGCTCTCCTAAGTTTAGCACAGCTTTGCAGGTCTTGGCTCATTGGTTGGGAGTGTCAACTCAACCTGGATTTTAAAAGTCTGAACTACTTGCCAGTGAGTGTTAAATACAAAAAAAAAACACCTTGGTGGTGCAAAGTTTAACCTATGGCAGATGTCCAGAGAGCTTGCTAGCCAGCTGCCACATTATTATTCATTTAATTAGGGGAGGGTGGATATGCCAGTGGTCACCCTCACTGCCTACCAGGGTAGCTTGTGGTCCTTAAGGCCATGGTTACCCATCCAGCTTAAAAAAAAAGCCAACTGCTCACCCTGATAATAGTGAGGTGGTCCGATTAATTAAAATCTTGTAAATACATAAATGCCATACTTTCCTTATGCATTTTTCCCAAAGTCTTCTGTCTTTAAACCCCCCCACCCCCCTTAAAAAAGGCCCTTTAAAGCTCCATGCATACTGATAATTCAAGGTAGAAAAGGCCTTTATAACAGCACAGTGATCTCCATGCTTTAAATTGTGAGTAAGCACACTAATTGAAAGGCAAATCTCTTCTTACAAAACATACCTGGTAATAATAGTAAGCACTGGCTGGCGGTCACATCACTTAACCCTTGCACAGCCAATTTTGACTATTTGCCCATTGGCAACTAGATATGACAGCTAGTGAACAGCACTGATAATTTTATTTCGCTTGCAAAACTAAAGTAAACAATCATTTGTGAATGCGAATCCTAATGGATACATTCAGTCCCGATTTCCTTTGTAAATGTCTGAATCCTATACTTAAACAGGATTCAGATGAGAAAAACATGGACTTTAGAGACGACACCAAATATATTCAGCAGAGCTGTGCATATGCAGTCTGGATGACCAAATTCTAAACGGAACTGGCTTTAGTAAATGTGCCATCACCCATCCGGTATTTTGTCATTTTTACCATTTTCTTTTACTATATTTGTTACTAGACATGTAAGAATCTTCATAACCAGTGCATCAGCATAGAAAGACAACAGAAAAACCATCACAGCAAGTGTATGTGCTGCAGCTCATTGTCTCTGAGAATTCCCTTTTTGCTTGTGGATACTTACCTAACTATAAGCAACGAAGACACCGATTCATTCAGAACTGGAGTAAATTTTACTTTTAAATTTTTTTTCTCTCCAGGCTTTAAAAGCAGGTTAAGTACGGACTGCCGGGAGGGTCCCTCCACAAAACCTTGACTGCTCTGAACAGGGTGTACCTTACAAGAATGAAACAAAGAAAGATCAAGGGGTGATAATGTCATATACACAGTGAACCTATCTCCAGACAAACTCCATGTTACTTTAGAATTAACTAGAAAATCTACAATTTCTGGGGAAATTGTGTGAAGTGTTCTTGCCTCCACCAGTAGTCTACAACTGGAGTGGGCAGAGTAACTTATTTATTCATATAGCACATTTAATTGCAACGTTGTTGCCCAAAGTGCTTCACAGTTACATTAAAACATAAATTTATAAAAACATTAGCAGATGTACAAAAGGCCCTGTCTATGACATAACTTGCCGCTCCAGCCTGGCACAGGTCAGAGTATATGGGCAGTTGCCATCTTCAAACGGTCGTATTTTAAAAACTATAAATCCTACATCGAAGAGCTTTATATTGTGAGAATCACAAGAACCAGACCTCCATTTTGATGCATAGTATGTCTCTGAAATATTAAAAATGAAGGCACAGTCGCAATAATAAATTCTAAATATGTAAATCAAGTTTAATAAATACTTACATTATTACTAAATACTTTAAATTCAAGGGTTTTCAGGTCTAGATTGAGAGATTTACTTATGTTGAATCTATATAAAAAAAAAGATGTATAAGATATTAATGTATTTCTGTCACTGGTTGATAAAAAGCTATGAAACAAAGGCAAGACGACACACAAACCACTAATGAAATACAATGATTCCGAACAGGGATTCATCCACTGCCTTTCCTTTCCAGTGTTCCACACTTAAAGGATCACTCTATAGGGTCAGGAACACAAACATGTATTCCTGACCCTATAGTGCTAAACCCACCATGTAGGTGGCTTGCCCCTCCCCCCCCCGACACCCTATAAAAGTTTAAAACTCTGCTTATTTCCAGAGCCATGCAGATCCGCTGGCGCTTGTTCCACCCCCCTTTTCCCCATAGGGAAAGCATTGGATTGGCTAAAATCGGCACGGGGTGTGGCCAAATGGCATTTTGGCCAATTAGGAACTCCCCATAGAAATGCATTGAATCAATGCATCTATGAGAAAAATTCAGCGTCTCCATGCAGAGCGTGGGGACGCTGAATGGCAGGGCTGCTTACTATGCAGCCCTGAGCCAGGAAGCCCCTCCAGTGGCCATCTGAGGAGTGGCCACTTGAAGGTGTCCCTAGGGGCAATGTAAACACTGCCTTCTCTCTGAAAAGAGACAATGTACAAATGTAAGTGGCAAAAAATAAATACCTAATAAATAATGTAACCCTCCCACTAATTTGGCTTTACAACTCCCATTAGCCAGCTGTAATAATGCATGATTAGGCACAAATTAAGAAGAACCTTACCTTTCTTTTATTCTTTCTAGCACCAAAGAACAATTAGAATACAAGGCCAGTGGGAGAAACTGGACATATACTGGGGCATCTGAAGGGTTTTCCAGCACAATTTCTTCTTCCTGAAGCAAAACGACAGGTAGTGGTTAGCAGACCAGGCTCATTCTAAAAGCTGTTTAATAAAGTCTTCCCTTTCAATTAACATACAGAAGCAGTACTCACTGAAGAACTGTTGGTATTGGTTAAAGGGAAGCGGATGTGACGTGAAGAGCTAACAATTGAAGGCCATACAAGCTCAGTCTTTACTTCAGACAATACATTTTTTTGGAGGTCGGTGTCCACCTCAAAAATAGCCCAAGGCCTAGAGTGAGAAGATATGGCAAAGTCACATCTATTGTGCAGACATAATCAGCTTTCTTGAAGTGTTAATCATCAGGTTGCATAGACAATGTTGAACCAGGAGTGGGCTAGACACAGTGAACTAGTTATCAATTGAACAATCAAATTGGCAACACATGACCTTATTTCCAGCAAGCCTTCTCTCAAGAAAAACTCAGGGCAAGCAAATCACAGAAACTATATCACTTTGCCTTTGCAGCAGACACATTTATATTATAGAATGCAAAATTGTAGGTACTGCTTCACTGTGAGAAATATTACAGACTTCACATCCATAGATTTAAGTAATTTCACAGTTTACTTGACATAGAATAGATAACATTTAGCAGGGTAAAAATACAAATGCATTAAAATGTGTGCAGGTGAGGAAAACAAATACTGTGAAACTGTGTGCAGGTATTCAGGTTTTCCATGCTCTGAATAAATCCCAGTCTGCTCAAAATGCTAGCCTTAATCTGAGAATCTATCAGTCTTAGTGCAAACTTTTCGATCAAGTCAATAGGAAACATAAAGGGAATCTGTTATGCCTCTAACAACTTATGCTCATAAGACTGATATTAGATAGCTAGGAAATTTATATAGTAGGAGAAAAAACAATTTACAAATAGGTTTTTCACACAGCTGTCAAACTCCCCAAGTGGACAGTTCTAGTGCTGGCTAAGGAGTATATGAATTGAGTGACGTCATATCACTCCGTTCTGAAGCCGGCACGCAGGCGCAATGAAGTCAAATTTATCATTTCACTATAATAAGATTACCTTTTTTCAAAATAGTATGCAAAAATATATCATATTAACATAAACCATCAATATATCAAATATTAAAATGTTAATATTTTTCCTAATATGAAATCATTTAAAAAAAACTTACCGTAAATGTATTTTTCCAGAAGATTAGAGGCAGTGCTTTACAACTGGGATTTCATCACCTGGAGGGAAAAAACAGGCAGGCAATCTCCCAAACTTTTCAAGAACCTCCCCCAATTAACCTTTGGCCTTTTAAATTGCTTCCTACCTAAGACATCCCCAGAAATTACAAAAGCCAAATAACCGTACCACTCAGACTATGAACAAATTGGGGGGGGGGGAGGGGAGGGAGTGCCTCTAATCTTATGGAAAAAATAAATTTACGGTAAGTAAAAATTTTTGTTTTTCCCTTCAGATTAGAGGCAGTGCTTTACAGCTGGGATATCCAAAAGCAATCCCTTAGGGCGGGACTCAATTCTCATTGCAAAAAACCTGCGACCAAAGTTGTATCTTCCAAGTTCAACAGACCAAATTGAGTGAAGAGATCACCTCGTGGCTGTTAGGAAATTGAGATAACGTATAGCAGAAGCCCTCAGGCAACCAATCTGAACATAACTGTGATCGAAGGAGCTTCAATGGAGACAGGTGTTAGATAACAAAAAACCCAAACAAATGCAGACCTTTAGGGTAACGTAGACGAGAACTAAATGCCCAAGCAGTGGAATTAGAATTCCAAGACCCTAGAATGCTGTTGGAAAAAGTTAGAAAAATAATGTTAGATGGAAGATTGAGAAGAATTAAAGAATCCAACTTAACTCCACTTTCTCCTGCTGAAAATGGAAACTTGAAGAACTTAAAGTTCTTCCCAAAAATATTTTGGGCGACTACCCCCAGAGACCTAGAGTGAAGACTCAAATCAGCAGAGTAAAAAAAAAAAAAACCCAAAAGAAGATCCCCTGAAGATAGGAACTAACCACGAAAGAGTCTAGCAGATACTAGTGATTTGGAGACAAACCTCTGAAAATCAACTGATAACTGAAATTTGACCTCGAGGCACTCTGGCTTTAAACCATCCGCAAAGCCCATCCAAAAAAAAAAAAAAAGGTTAAAACTTGGAAGCGGATGCCTGCTTTTCTATGAACCAATATCTTAAAAAAAACAACACCTTCCATACTTGAAATAAATCTTGGAACAAGATCCATTTATAGTAAAAGAAATTGTCAATAATTTCCTGAGACAAAACATTAACCTTCAGTATCTGGTATACATAAACCAGGTCGTCAGCTTGAATTACAACAAATTTGAGAAGCAGTACACCCTTGAGAATTCCAGGATGCCTATTTACAGGTAAGATCCCCAAAGATTCCTCCAGATAATTTTTGATGAACGGTGAACCAGCTACTTGCCACCAAGGGAGGAAGACTATCATTCTCACCTTTTCCATCATATAGGATCTTGGGGAATAGGGAACCAGGAGGAAACTATAGGTTAGACTGGAATTCCCAAGAAAGAAAATGAAACCAAAGCTTACTGGTCTGTTCAAGCTTGTCCAATGCAACACTTCATGCCATCTGTATGATCTAGAAGTCCCAGTTCCATAACTGGATAATCAAATTCTTCCTATCTTTTGGGTGAAGATCACGGAGTATTAACCAATCTGCTTTGTATTAAATGTTGAATACTCAATGCTACAGCTAAACAGAGGAATATTAAGTTCTATGCATAAGTGAATAGACCTAAAAAAAACTAACCCAAGCATATCCTGGAACAAGATTTTTCAAACAAGATGACCTTGTTTGTACATAAGTTGTAGAACTATCTGACCTGATCTAGATAAGATAATACCTGGTCTTTATCTGAAAGGCAAAGAGAGCTAGCCAGATAGCCTTCAGTCCTATGTAGTTGGATAAGTTTTTACAGATCTCAGCTTATTTCCCTTCAACCCTATGAGAACCTAGCTGAGATCTGAAGCATCAGTCGTAAAATTCTGAACGATCGATTTGAGAACTAGAACAAAAAGTAAGAACCGTCTGGCATCCTCATTTCTGCCTGGTTCAGAAAGGAATGACCGAAGTATAGGATTTTACTGCAAAATCTTATCAGCAGCTGTATCTGGCCTCTGAAGGACCTGTAAACATTGCTATGCCTAAAAAAGCCAAAGAGACCAAGCAGGTTCTTACAAGACGGGAAGCAATATTATTTCCCTAGTATCTTGTCTACTGAATTAGAAGAAAGATTTCAGGTGATAAGGACAGGGAGAACCACAATTTTTTTCTTCAGGGAATTACCATTCTCAGAGTCAAAAACCCTATATTTACACCTGAACTGTTCCTTGACAAACACCAGAACTGCACACTTCTTGAAAAGGGAATTCTTTATCAGAAGATTGATTAGCATCCACCTGTATGTTGTAGAAACACCCTAACCTTTAGGGGCTGGTGTACAAAAAACAATTAGGTGCCCCTGAGGAAGCAGTATTGTAGAGATTCAACAAATTTATGGATGGCAACATTTTGCATAGTGAGAGAATCTCAAGTGGCAATTGCCATAAGCGTTTTCTTTTTTTTTTTTTTTAATTCTTTATTTTTGACAGTGCAGCCGGGAGTATACAGATTGCAGTGGTATAAACATATACATTTCCATAATAGACAATTGGCAAGCAGAGATGGTTATATGTGCTGCACTGTTATTTTTGGGTTAAAGACGTCGTATACATAGAGTACATCATTTATAGTGTATTCCCAGCCCATATGGTGCCCTCTGTCCGCTATTGTCATGTACGGTGTGTGGCTAATCAGAAGGGTTGGCCAGAAGGCGTCCCATATGTCGGCTAGTCTTGTAGGTAAGTATATGTTAGGCAGGTGAGTCTAGTCGAGGGTAAGAAAAGTGTGGTGAGTGAAGTAAGGCAATTTATGATTGGATACATCTAGTGTTGTCCCCAGGGTGTGTATGTGCTGTTGCGTCGTTGGGTCTCAAGTGTCCCTGTTTGGGGCTACCTCTCCGGGATCGGTTGTACGTCTCGGGCTGCATTCTCTAGGGTGTTGAAGCCCGGAGGGGGGGAGGGAAGAAAAGGCTCATCCGTGTTCGTGTATTCTCAGGTCAGAGGGAGTATCCCTGTAGCATATATTAAACAGTCAACCAGTGAAAAAAAAAAAATAACAAAAGAAAACAAAAGCGTTGACTTAGGAGAAGAAAAAAAAAAAACTTAAGCATTTTGGGAACAGAGAGAAAGTTCAAACCAGTATTAAGGGTTATAAGTCTGAGTGGTCATCAGTGGTGGTTAGGAGGAGCCCAGCCAGTGAGCTGAGAGTGGCTGCTTGTAGAGTAATCTTCAGGTCAGTCTCTCTTGACCTAGGCGTCGCCCCGTTCGGGGGGTGAATTCTTTGATGGCAGAGGGGTCTATGTGTGCTAGTCCTGAGCCAGCCTCTCTCTGTGGTCCCATGATGCCGATCTTATGTAGGTGAGCTTCAAGTTCCTCGTAGGTCCGGGCCCTGTGAACAGCATTCATGTGAGTGAATAGAATCTGCTTAGGGATTCCCCAGCGGTACTGGATCTCTTGCGCTTGAAGGATGTTCAGCAGCGGTCTCAGTGACCTTCGCCATGCGATGGTGTTGCGGGTAAGATCCTGGAACAGCGTTAGGGATGAGCCTTCGAAGTGCATTGGGGTCTTCCCCCTTGTGGCTGTGAGCAACAGGGCCCTATCCGACATTGATTGAAATCGTATGATAAGGTCTGCGGAGGCAGTCATGGGCGCTGTAGGCGGTTTTGGTAGGCGAAATAGGCCGTCTAGTTTCACCGCTTTGGCCTGTTTGGGTGGCAGCAGCGTGGTGAGCAGTCGGCGGACATAGTGAGGTAAGTCAGTTAGACTTATCGAGTCCGGAATGCCGCGGATTTTGAGGTTGTAGCGCCTTTTCTGGTCCTCCATGGCGTCCACCCTGTCGGTGGTTGTCAGCTGTTGCTTTTGCAGTTCTGCAATCTGGTTTTCCACCACGGTTAGCCTGGAGTCCTGGGTACTAGTTGTGGCCTCTAGGAGAGTGATCCGGGAGGTGGCGCTTTCAATGGCCGTTTTGAAGTAGGCCATATCTGCTGCTATATTCGCCCTAAGCTCAGCCAGCATGTCTTTCAGCTGGGCTGCTGTTACGGGTTCAGCCAGGGCTGGATGTTTGGCTGCGGGTCTCATGGGTATATCGAGTGGTATCTCCTCTCCGATGTCGAGCGGGTTGGCTTCTGAGGAGTACGAGGAGTCATCCCCTTCCAGCGCCATTTTGTCCCATGCGGCCCTTTGGGCGCCCCTCAGGAGTTCACCGATATCTCGGCTTGTCGAGGTCCGATCGCTCTTGGGTTTTTTGCTTTTCCGACCCATTTTCTTTAACTCCCCCTCTGGTGTTGGGGTTAGGCTTTGGAGGTGTCCGTTCACGGTATATATTGCCGTTTAAGCGAGCCAGGCTCGGAGCTCGGGGAAAACGTGTCCTCTCTGTTCCACAGTTGGCTCCGCCCCCCGCCATAAGCGTTTTCTTAAAAGAAAACTGCAGACAAACCTAGGCAGTAAACCATCCCAGTCATATCGTATCTATTGCAGTGCAGGGAACATATTGAACCTGGAACTACACCTTAAACAATAGGCTTGCAGCCGTACTAGAACTTGCTTCAAGCCCAGTAACATGAGGAAGAAATAATTTTCCATGGAGACTAGTTCATACAGGTTACCATCTTTATTGGCCGGAGCGAGACTGATTACATAGATATACAGTCTGCATAAGACAATACCCATGATCCAGGCCTTCCTTGGCCGTAATTGGGAAGCAGAGGCTAGAGCAGAAAGAATATCTGCAAACTGCATTTCAAAACCTGTTTGATGCAGACTCTGCAGGAATCAATAGTAGAAGTAATTCTTTAAAATTGCAATACCAACCAACAGCCTTACCTGATAGAGGCTTTTCCTTAGCCGTATTTGGGAAACAGAGGCTAGAGCAGACAGAATATCTGCAACTGCATTTCAAAACCTATTTGATGCAGACTCTGCAGGAACCAATATTAGTAAGCAATCATATAAATTTTCAATTCCAAACATCAGCCCTACCTGATAGAGGCTTTCCTTAGCCGTATTTGGGAAGCAGAGGCTAGAGCAGACAGAATAGCTGCAACTGCATTTAAAACCTGTTTGATGCAAACTCTGCAGGAAACAATATTAGGAAGCATTTTCTTTAACATTTCCATTCCAACAGTCAGTTAGCTCAAACCTGACAACATAGGACTTGGAATTTAAGATAAAACATAAAATGTGCAACCATGGATTGAAGCACAGGAAAAGTTCTGCCCCAGCTGAAAAACAGACTGCCTATTTAGAAACTGATATCAGGTGAAACTAGTTGAGGTGGTGAGAATGCTAATTGCAACAGAGCTTTGTCTACAGCAACTGCTTAAAGCCTACTGCATGTTTAAGAAAATAAACACTGTGGCTAGGATCCTGACATTTAAAGAATCCATCTGCTACAACCGTATATTAACTTAACCAAAACCAGATTTAAAATAGCCTCCTAAGGATAACATACAGAAGATAATCCTCCAATAGTCATACAGGTCTTGCTCTTGTGAATATATTCCACCAAACACTTCACTGTAATTGCTGACCCTGTTGCAGCAATTAGTGATTATTGAAATCAATATTAAAGGACCACTCTAGGCACCCAGACCACTTCAGCTTAATGAAGTGGTCTGGGTGCCAGGTCCTTCTAGGGTTAACCCATTTTTTCATAATTATAGCAGTTTCAGAGAAACTGCTATAATTATGAATGGGTTAAGCCTTCCCCCTAATCCTCTAGTGGCTGTCTCATTGACAGCCACTAGAGGCGCTTGCGTGCTTCTCACTGTGAAAATCACAGTGAGAGCACGCCAGCGTCCATAGGAAAGCATTGTAAATGCTTTCCTATGAGAACGGCTGAATGCGCGCGCAGCTCTTGCCGCGCGTGCGCATTCAGCCGGCGGGGCAGGAGGAGGAGAGCTCTCCGCCCAGCGCTGGAAAAAGGTAAGTTTTTACCCCTTTTCCCCTTCCAGAGCCGGGCGGGAGGGGGTCCCTGAGGGTGGGGGCACCCTCAGGGCACTATAGTGCCAGGAAAACGAGTATGTTTTCCTGGCACTATAGTGGTCCTTTAACTAATCACTGTGTAGCAGCTATTTTGAGCCAGAAAGGAAACTTACATTTTCCAAATAGAATTATGTAAAAGTATATGCTATCTAATACCCTTTATAGGCTTTACTCAAAGAGTAATCTATTTTGGGCCCGATCTACTAAGTGCTTACCCTTTCAAAGCACTATTTGTTTTAAGATCTTAGTAATAATCTTTAAGTGATAAGAAGCTAAAAACTCTCCAACTTAGAAACATTTGCGCTTTTTTAGCTTATCCATCTTGCAGCACAGATAATTAACTTACTCAGGCTAGAGTCATTTAAGATAAAGCAAAAAGGCTTACCTTAAATGTCCTCAGAGTGTGTTGGAGGTTGGTGAGAACACACTTGCAACAGATTCTGAGTGCACCTGGCAACAGTTAGTTGCTGTTGGGTAAACAGCCTCTCTAAGTCCTGGAAACCAATATCTTGACCCCGGAGAGAAAAATAATAAAGATATTGGCGC
Source organism: Pelobates cultripes (assembly GCA_933207985.1). Classification (NCBI taxonomy): domain Eukaryota; kingdom Metazoa; phylum Chordata; class Amphibia; order Anura; family Pelobatidae; genus Pelobates; species Pelobates cultripes. Next base: position 266,102,348 of record OW240912.1, read on the forward strand.
CTGAATTTTATTTTTTTTGGTTAATTCTAATTTTATTGATATTTCACAACAGATAAAGGGGGTACAGAAGAAAAAAAGGGAGATTAGGAAGGTGATGAAACATTCACTTTATACAGCAGTATTAAAATAGACATCAATTCCTATAAAACTTTACGTTATATTACCACTCGTGTTGTCTTATTGTTCTGTATTTCTTTGAACCTTTGGTGTGAGGTTGTCAACTGGGGTCACCAGATATTCTGGGTATAAGGTATGGAGGGTGGGGGGGAGGAAAGGTACAAGGTGTTTTTTATTATCACTTTTCAATCTATTGTGGTTGATTTCGTACCTGTGCCCAATGTTTTAGCCAGGGTTCCCATGTGGTTAGGTAGGCGTTGTATTTGCCTATTGTGGACCAATGTAGCATTTCCATTTCTCTCATGTGCTATACCCTTTCTATCCATTGTTTAACTGTGGGCGATACAGTTTGTTTCCAGTAGATCGGTATAAGGTTGTTTGCTTCTCCTAGAAGGAGCCATAGCAGGCGCCGACTCCTCATACATTGGAAAGATTGCGGCCATCCCAGCAGGACCTGGGACGGAGTTAGGGAGTCTTAGATATTACTTCTGCCCAGTATGTTTTTATTTGTGGACAAAACCACCACAAATGCCCCATATTGCCCACGTCTCCCCCGCATCTCCAACATTGATCACCAATTGTTGGCCAATATAAATTAAGTACATCTGGAGTCCTATACCACCTCGTAATGCGCTTATAGAAAGACTCGTGTCTTGATAGGCTACTGGAAGTGTGCATGGGTTTTGTGAAGATATATGCCCAGTCCTGGTGTGTCATGTGTATGTGTAGTTCCTTCATCCATTTTCGTTGGCATGCCAGGGTCTCCTGAGCATTGTCGGAAGTTTGGATGAGTTTGTAAATTTGCGATAGGGAGCGCTTCTGTGGTTTTGTGGTCATGCATAATTTCTCAAAGAAGGTTAGTCCTCTTGGGGTCCAATTTGGTAATACTTTTTGGGTGATAGAGTATCTCAATTGTGCGTATCTCATTGTTTCCATTAGTGAACGGTGACCTCCTGGATTTTGGAAATGCTTGAATTTAGGGGGTGTATCTCCTGTCAATAGGTCTCCTAGTTGTGGGTTCGGCATCCCTAATAGTTTTATTATAGTATGTGCCCCCCTGCCCCCTAATATATCTGGGTTGTGGTTTAATGGATATAATGGAGAAATGCCTGGTGACAATTTCCATGCATTTTTGTGTGATCTCCATTTCTTTAAGATGTCGGGGATAAAGGGGTGTGTTGTGTTTGTTAACTGCTGTAGTTGGCATGTTTGCCAGGGGAGGGATGATAGAGGAGCTTGTGCATAGTTTTGTTCTATGTCATACCACGCTTTTTTGTGCCTTATATCTGTCCATTCCCTTATTCTAGTGAATAGGACTGCTATGTAATAATTGTATATATGGGGTAGTCCCATACCTCCTTTCTTTTTGTCCCGAGTGAGTGTTTCATATGCCAGTCGGGATTTTTTATTTCCCCAAATAAACGAAAGGAAGGTTTTTTTCAGTGTGTGGAAAAACAAGCGTCCGAGCTTGATGGGGAGCGTTTGAAATGTATATAGGATTTTTGGTAGTATCATCATCTTAATTATGTTGACTCTTCCATAAAGGGAGAAGTGTGGTTTGTCCCACTGTTTGAGTTGTGATTCAATGTTAGCCAATAGGGGGATATAGTTCATTCTATAGAGGCTCGTAGTTGTGGGTGTGAGTTTAACGCCTAAATATGTGAGGCCTATGTTTGCCCATTTATAAGGGTAAGTGTGGCTTATGTGCTTGTGTTGGGTCGGTTTTAGGTTTATTCCCATTAGTTCACACTTAGCAACGTTTATCTTGAAGTTCGAGTATGCGCTGAAGTATTCTATTTCGTTTTGAAGATGTGGGAGAGATCGCTCGGGGTGGGTGAGGGTTAGGAGCACGTCGTCTGCAAAAGCAGATACTTTTACTTCCTGTCCGCCTGCCCTGATGCCTTTAATGTCGTTATTTGCCCTGAAAGCGTTCAGGAATAGTTCCATCACCAGAACGAATAGTAGTGGTGACAAAGGGCACCCCTGTCTCGTGCCATTGCCTATGGTAAAGGGGGTTTGCCCACTGACTCCAACTGTGGCTGATGGTCACTTATACCGTGTTCTTACCCATCGTATGTAATTGGGGCCTATTCCTATAGTTTCAAGGGTGGTAAATAGGAAGGTCCAGTCTACTCGGTCGAACGCCTTTTCGGCGTCCACCGAGAGAAGTATTGTTGATTCCCTGGTGGTAGAGGCACCGTGTATGATGTTGAGGACTCAGGTGGTATTGTCTCTCGCCTCTCTGCCGGGGATGAATCCTGCTTGGTCCATATGGACCAAGTCGGGCAGTAGTGTCTTGAGTCAGTTGGCAAGGATTTTTGCAAGTAGTTTAACATCAGGGTTAATCAGGGAGATGGGTCTATACACAAGCTCTGGTCCTTGCCGGGTTTTGGCAGGATTGTGATCGATGGTTTCAGCATCGGGGGTGGCAATTCTGTAGTAGTTAGCAGGCTGTTAAGTACTTCTAGATAGTGAGGGGACAGGATGTGTTGGAAAGATTGGTAGTATCTCGCTGTAAGGCCACCTGGTCCTGGGCTTTTACCCTTAGGAAGAGTTTTTATTGCATATTACAGTTCCTCAATTTGGACATGTGAATCCAAGATGGTTGACTGGTGGGCGTCTATAGTTTTTTGGGTATGGGAGGAGATATATGCTTTAATGTCGTGGAGAGGGCTTCTCGGTTGGTCTAGATTATATAGAGTACTGTAGTAGTCCCGGAAGGTTTTGGCTATGTCCTCGGTTTTGTCTTTGCGTGTACCGTCCTGTGCCTTTATGTGGGATATGTTTTTTGGTGTTTTTCTTTTAGGGCTCTGGCTAGATACTTCCCACTCCTATTGCCGTGTGCGTAATATGTCCCCCTGGTTAGAAGTACTGCTCTGTGTGCCTGCATCGTAAGGATATTGCGCAGATCCATTCTTGGTGCTGTTAGTGTGTTATACACCTCTACTGAGGGGTCGGGTTTATGTTTCATTTCTGCTCTAGATATTGCTTCTGTGAGTGGTCTGACCTTCGCTTGGCGTTCTTTTTTTATACGTGCTCCCCACTTAATCAATATACCTCGGGTAATACCTTTGTGTGCCTCCCATACCGAGGTGTCTGCGGTGTCTTTGTTTTCGTTTTCTAGAAAGTATCTAGGGAGGGATTCATTGAGGTCCTCAGTTACTCTAGAATCATCCAGTAGCGATTCATTCATTCGCCACAGGTTGATTGGTGTGCATGTTCCTGTAATGGAAAGTGTGAGGAATACCGGGGCATGATCTGACCATGTGATGTGGCCTATTGATGCCTCCTTTAACAGGTGTAAATGTTTATGTTCTAGGAAGAACATGTCCAGTCTGGAATAACTATGTGCAACCTGTGAGTAGTAGCTATAATCCCTCTCCTGTGGATGGGATATTCTCCAGCAATCTACTAGTTGGTGGGCATGGAGGGATCTCTGCAACAAAGCCCTTTGGTGTGTCTGTGTGTCTCTACTGGTTGTGGAACTGTCTGTGGAGTGATCAAGGACCATGTTCCAGTCCCCCCCCAGAACCATTATCCCGTCTGCAAATTTGTGCAGTTTTCTAAGACATGAGTTGATAAACGATACTTGTTTGGTATTCGGGGCGTATATAGTTGCCAGTGTCAATGATGTGTTGTTTAGTGTGCCTTTAATGAATAGGTATCATCCCAAGGGGTCTGTTTCGATTTCACTCAGGGTAAAGACTATACGTGTTGATATTAGAATGGCTACTCCCCTTGCTTTGCCCCCGTGATAGTTGCTATAGAATGCTTGTCCTATCGTTTTTGTCCTCAATTTAGGGGGTTGATTCCCTCTTAAGTGTGTTTCTTGCAAGAAAACAATATCAGCCCGTTGCCTGTCAATTTCATGGGTTAGTACTGTACGTTTCTCTGGAGTATTAAGTCCCCTAACATTTAGGGACGTTATTTTGAGATCAGCCATTAAAATATGGATGGTAGTGATGGTGTGTCATCTCTAGGTGGTGGTGCTCACACTTGTACCTTTGGGGGTTAGGCAGGTGTGTGGGGGATCTCAAACTTGGATTATTATGTACAATTAGCATGTAGATAACATGCATCTACCAGATGGTGTCTAGCGCGCTAGGCTCTGTATGAGTCCTGCGGGCTTTCTGCGACACCTCTTGGGGGTTACGAGGTCTTGGGTGTCCAGAACGTATGACCTGTAATCTGGAATGTAAACTTATCGTTCCAAAAGCGTTTCTAACTATACGGCCTATGTTATCTTATATTAACTTGTAGTAAATTTTGAAATGTGAGTTTCTGTCCCCTAGTTTCACGCAGCCAGGGCCCAGTCCCTAAGGGGGGTGCAGGCGGTGGCTGCGCGGAAGGCAGTTTAAATATGCAATACAGTAAACAATATGTAAGTCGCGACAAATGGCATGAAACTTTCAGTTATAAAAGAGAGAGAATCTAGATGCTTCAAAAGGCAGTTATCCGTAATAAAGGATATTTTAGGTCACTCTAGCGTGTCTGCTTGTTGGGCTTTTGGGAGTTGTAACATGTTCATCGCTAGATGGGGTACGCCTTCTACGCTTTTTCGGTGTTCTTTGCCACTTGGTTCTCTGAAAAGTGTGTGATGCCTGTCCCAATGGTAGCCCAGTCCAGTCCTTCACTGTGTCCTTTGGGAGTTTTAGGGCTTGCTGGAAGGCCTGGACTTCTGCGGGTGTTGAGATAGAGTACGTTTTCCCTTGCTGTGTAACCACTAAAGCGAAGGGATATGCCAATCTGTATCTAATGTTCATGTCCGATAGGGCTGCTGTTATGGGTCGAAGTGCTCTCTTCGCTATGAGAGTTGATTGTGCTAAGTCTTGAAAGATCAACACTTTATGGTCTCCATGTTTAATGTCTCTGAGGCGTCTGGCCTTTTGCAGAATTGCTTCTTTGGGCGGGAAATTGTGGATTTTACAGATAATATCCCTTGGTTTGTCCTGAGATAATGCCCGGGGTCTAATCGCTCTATGTGCGCGGTCCAATTTAATGACAGTGTCTAGAGGCCTGTGGAAAGTAATCCAGGCACTCCAAACAGGTTCCAATGTTAAGGCAATTTATTTGAACCAGGAACTACAAAGCAACATTTCAGCCCTGACAGGGCTTTTCTACATTTATCTATTATTGGTCCTTCTGGGTACTGGGACGTTCCATGAAGCACCCTGGATTCCAAATTGAGGGGTAGAGTGCACTTCCACTTCTATTTATATTATGTGAGTGTCTAGAGGCGTGTCAAGTATTTTGTTAAATAGGCCAGTGAGCAGGAGTATAATATCTTCTGTCTCTCCCTCCTGTGTTTCTGGGAGACCCCTTATCCTAAGGTTGTTTCTCCTGCCTTTGTTGTCCAAATCCTCTATTTTCCTTTGCAGGAATAGGATGGCCTCATTGTGGGTTTGTTGGAGGGATTGTATATTTGTGATATGCAGGGCTGTTACTTCCCCCTCTTCTTCTAATGTTTGTACCCTGTGGCCTATTTGGCTTACCGCCTCGTGGAGCGATTGTATTTTGTCCCCAAAGCTCCTCTCCATCTTAAAGAACATCTAAGTCTAGTTTAGATGGTAATTGTGAGAGTAGGGTCTTTAGGTCGCTGCCCTCGAAGGAGTTTTCTGAGGCTGCAGGGCTGGATGGTGCGCTGTGAGCGGGAGATTTCGCCGTCGCCGCCATCTTGGATTTGATCTCCGTCTCCGATTTTTCTCCAAAATACCGTCTGAGAGAGGTTTTTGACGAGGTAAGTGATGCAGCTGGGGTGGTGTTCGCCTGTGCTCTTGATTTCTTTGATGCCATGTCGTCTTGACTGCTGGGGATGCTGCTTATGAGGCCAGTTCTGGATGGAGCTCAGCTCTCATGCGGCCATTCACTCCGGTGTCCAAGCCACGCCCCGGGTAACTTGGCGCCTGAATTTTAAATCGCATTACACATGTCCTGCATTTCGCGATTTCATGGTGGAAATAAACGTAACCTGTACGAGTGTTCCACCACCAGGACTTCCCAGCTAGTGCCCAAATGCACACCATCGTCTGCCCGGCACCTGGCTCGGTACAGACGGAAGTAATACAACCCGGGGAGATACAGCAGTCTGTTGTGTTATCCCTGGCTGATCTCTGAAAATTGTATTTAAAAGAAGTAGAGCCTCCAGAGCCTCAGCCCTCTCACCATACTTCTAGGGAGAAAACCTGAACCTGACACCCTCCTCTGCCGGAGGCAGGCAAAGAACTGGGGATGTCTTGGGTAGGATGCAATTTATAAGGCCAAAGGTTAATTGGGGGAGGTTCTTGAAAAGTTTGGGAGATTGCCTGCCTGTTTTTTCCCTCCAGGTGATGAAATCCCAGTTGTAAAGCACTGCCTCTAATCTGAAGGGAAAAAATGTATCCAAAAACATTAAATCATTTAGAAATCTTATCCAATAATATTAAATTAAGGCTTATTTAGGTGTAAAGGTTTTTATGTGAAAAAAGGTCACTTACATATGATGAGCATTCTCACGGACCTCAGACCACTTCTTATATAAATTCTCATAAATATCCCAGTCCAAGTCCCAAGCATCTTCTTGCATTGCTAAATGGTGCTGGCTCCTAGCTTCATCTTGAGACAAAACAATAGGACGGAATAGACACAGTAAATATCTCACTGAAAAACATCACATTGTTTACATAAAATTCCACAATGTTCATTCTACTGTAAATTCAAACACTTCCACTATAATTCCAAACTAACAGGTCAGATCAACTCTAATTTGAAGTCATTAAAGGGACACTATAGTCACCTGAACAACTTTAGCTTAATGAAGCAGTTTTGGTGTATAGAACATGTCCCTGTAGCCTCACTGCTCAATCCTCTGCCATTTAGGAATTAAATCCCTTTGTTTATGAACCCTAGTCACACCTCCCTGCATGTGACTTGCACAGCCTCCCATAAACACTTCCTGTAAAGAGAGCCCTATTTAGGCTTTCTTTATTGCAAGTTCTGTTTAATTAAGATTTTCTTATCCCCTGCTATGTAAATAGCTTGCTAGACCCTGCAAGAGCCTCCTGTATGTGATTAAAGTTCAATTTAGAGATTGAGATACAATTAGTTAAGGTAAATTACATCTGTTTGAAAGTGAAACCAGTTTTTTTTTCATGCAGGCTCTGTCAATCATAGACAGGGGAGGTGTGGCTAGGGCTGCATAAACAGAAACAAAGTAATTTAACTCCCAAATAACAGTGAATTGAGCAGTGAAATTGCAGGGGAATGATCTATACACTAAAACTGCTTTATTTAGCTAAAGTAATTTAGGTGACTATATTGTTCCTTCAATAATAAAGGATGAGATTAATCAATTTGCTTTTAATCATGACAGAATTCCACTCCTGCATGTTGTTCAAAAGTGACACTAGCTTTAGAGAGGTTTTAAGGCTGTTTTAATTTTTTTGTGTAAATAACATCTTGGAATCCCTACATTCCCCCCCCACCCCCCTCTTCAATGCAACAGTTTATCAGTTCTACATGCCCGATGTTGCACTATATCAGATGTCCCCTAATATGGTACGTGAGGCGTCTACCACACATGATGCTCATCCAGCCATGCTACTTATCAATTAACTGCAGGAGAGCATATCCAGTACTGTCTTATACAGTGGGGTGTGTTTTTAAAAAATATTTTTGGTGGTAGTGAGTTCAGCCTGACAATTGCATTGTAAGCAAAAATACCAATGATGGTTTGCAACGCCTGTCATCCCTCATGGATTGTGCTAATTTTATGAGCGGTTAGGTTAGAAGCCTAACAAAACCAGTTTATCAGCTGTAAAAACTCAGAAAGGCAAGCTTACTGATCACTGTGAGATATATGTATGTGGGATAATCTGCTGTTCTAGTCTCAAGATGGAGATTATGTGGGTTATTCATTTAGTTGAGAATTCAAAGTGAATTTAAAATTTAAGGCCAAAATAGATGAATTGGAAAAATTCTCTTAGCAATACTTTCAGTTCAGCTAATGTGGCCTTAAATTTGATATTCACATTGAATTCTCACTTTAGTGAACAACCCTCTACTTCAAGAACAAACCGTGTATATTCTGATCAGGCAAGGGGCACCTAGATTACGGTACTGTATACTGCATAATATATGTATAAAAATAAATATAAATACAATGTCACTTACTTTTATATAAAAAAGGAAGTCCAACATAACAGTGGTCTCCGCAATTTAAAGCAGCATCAAAATATATATTTGCTATCTATAAATATAAACAAAAGCAAATAAGAACAACAGACAAATGGGACAAAGTAGAGAAGTCATCTGTCAAGCAAATATGAGATGCCACTTGAGGTTTTATATTTGTGAATAAACGTATATATTGTTATGCTGCCTTACTCCCAACATATTCTCCCTATGAAATAACAGTTTGGGGCACTCTGCATCACAGATGGCATATCTGTAGGAGTTTCTTTCTGGGACACTATAGGAATAATCAGCAATGTTAGAACAGTGGTCCCTAGTTGTACACTCATACAGATCTCATAAGGTATATTGCTAACAGTATAAAAGTAATAAATACATTACATTTCAAACTATACATTACCTGTTAATTTCTACAGAATAACAAATAGATTAGATGGTCAAACATAAAACCAAAAGCATGTTTATTTAAAAATAAATTGTGTAGTTATTCTTTTTACGTCTTAAAAGAGAATAGAAAACACACACAAAAAAACCATCAAAACCACCATCAAAACCACACAAATAATATGTCATGCAATTTTCCTATAACTGAGAAGAGGAAAAAGCAAGTACCTTTGATTTTTTCCCAGGCTCTAATTCGTCTTTATTGCTCCTTAACCGCTTATAAAAAAATCTTACATCCTCCGATAAGGAGCGTATATGCTGTATTTTCACCTTCTGTGAGAAGGAACTCATAATATTTAGACTCTGGTGGACAGTTTTTCCCTACAAGAGAACAAACAGAGAAAAAGGACTGGTAACTCAAATGGTATTTATTTAAGTCTATCAATTTACTATGACAAAACCATCTACTTGACAGAAAGCAAACAAGGCCTTGTGTGATATTTTGTTCAGGCTTTTGCATAAATATATAAAATATATCTAATATGCTAATCACAATTAAAAGTTACTCTTCTGTTAAGAGACAGTTCACTTTCCTGTAAGGTATTTAATAACTCTGACAGAGCTGGTTATGGCGACTTCTCAATTTCTTGCAAACACCATGGAGGAAGAAAGGCATTTGTCAAAAAATTAACTGGAGGCCATATGTATCCAAGAATCTATTTGGTTTTTGGAGATAACCGCTGAAAAAAAGAGAGAGAGAAAAAAAAAGCCTCCCAAACATCTATATGCTTCAGAGCTCTGCAGAGAGGTGTGCAGTCACTGAATGCTGGAACAATGAGCGTGTTTTGTTAGTGTTGGTCAAAAAAAGTTGTTGATGTAAGATGAAGGCTTAGGACTAAGGGAAAAAAAAAAAATGGCTCTAAGTCAAGTTCCATGGAGTAGAATTATTTTTCCTACAATGTCACCACAGGGATATTATTAGTGGATAATGGCTGTGTTTTTGAAAAACACTTAAACCATTTTATTGGCTGGAGGACACATGTTCATTCCGGTCTCATTTTTTCTGAGACTGGAGCTAAATCTCCATAAAGACACTTTAAAAAAAATCCAAAATGGAACGGACAGAAGTAAAAAAGGTATAACAGTGCACACAGGTGAGAACAAACTGCTGAGATGGTCAGTACATGTCTGTAGAATTGCGAACCGACCTTTTCTTTAATTCCTACTTGGTTAAAGGTATCATTTTTAATACTTTGTACATTCAGTTTTCGCAAATCAAGCAAGAAAATAAACGTTAATATAAACATTTACAGAATTGTAGGAGATACTTTCTAGGATGAGGAAAAACAAAACCCCCCCAAAAATAAAACATAATAGTTAACATCTCCTACCGGAAAGGAAGGTGGAAGCGAAATCTGTTTTGGAGAACAGGTCAATGAACCAACAGCAACCAATGCCTTCACAGGGATAGTCAATATCTGCAATGAAAGGACATTAATCAGTATAAGCAACTAACAATTCATACAAGTCCAAACCTTTCAAATTAGAAAATGTGAATACTACATTTACACTACTCAACATTGTGCACATGTACTAAATGACTGGTATAAGGCAAAGATGGAAACGGATTATAAAATGTGAATGAAAAAGAGACCATTTCTTAAAATATTGTAATGTTCAAAACCATATCAATGATTGCTCATGTTGATAATCCCAGCTAATGTGAGGATGCAGCTGTCTCACAACAGTCTTAATATTTACAACAAATAAAGTACACACATGAATGTTACCCTATCTACCTCTTCAGTAGAGGAACTGGTGGAGGTCTCAACCAACCTGTGGCCGCTCAACCTACCAGACCTCGGTACTTTTCTCTTGAGTACTACTATTATTTCGATGGAGAATGTGCAAAACTTGCCTTGGGTATTTCATGCTACACACTGTATTTCTGACGACACTGGTTCTCAATTTGTATCCTTACACTGTACATGAAAACTGTTAAAGATTGTCAGAAAAACAAAACAAAACCCTGCTCCAAGGGGTCCCTAATATGAAAGCTAAAACAAATAAGACTTCAAGGTTGTCAAGGTGCAATATGGGTAAGTAGGAAGTAGCTGAAGCAAGTCAGGTTGATTGTTTGCAAACATGTCTATAGACTGTAAGCTAGTTTGAGCAGGGTCCTCTTCAACTTATCGTTCCTGTAAGTTTTCTTGTAATTGTTCTATTTATAGTTAAATCCCCCCCGCTCATAATATTGTAAACTGTGATCGACGTCTAACAGACTGCAAACAGTCAGGTGTAAGAAAGTGTTGGGTCATCTTATCAACTGCATGATGAGCCAACATCTTCACATACACCTTGAGGCAGTCATACCAAGGCAAGAAAGTGTTGTCCTCCATCTCCCACTACAAGTAATAGTGCTACCACCAATAGGCAGGACAAGGGGCAGTGGGATTATGGCACAACTGCTGTGGAAAATGGTGCAATCAGTCATCCCAGTCAGGCAAAGCCCAGCTTGAAACAATTTTATGGGTTTCATTATCTGGGCATATCCAAGCTGCAGTCCCGTTTTTTTTACGCTGATCGGTCAGCGCAATTAATTGCATGTTAACTGCACTGGCACCCTGAAAGTCAGTTCCCCATGCCAAGGACTGAAAGAGTGTCAATGCTTTCATCCTGGGGCAGAGAGAGCTGAGTGGGTCGTCAATTACCCAATCACACTATTTTGAATTTTTTTTTTTTTTAAATGGAAATAAAATGTAAAAGTTTTTTCTACATTTACAATCATTAAAATTTGTGGTTTGTTTCTCCCCCACTGACTGCGCCAGTAGTGTGGCAGAGTCTGCTATCTCCGCCAGTGCATTGTGTTGGCATTATGGAAGACTCCTCCCAATGCCAAGGCCTGAAAGAGTTCCAATGCTTTTCCCAGTGGTGAAACAGGTGAGTGTGTGATAAACTGCACTTTACCTGGCATCCTCACTGTTCAGGACACATTGCTTTCAACCACTGTGGGAGTTATACGTGGAGTGATTTTATTTTTATCCATTTCCCAAAGCTATATGGCACTCTATTTTTAGCCACTTAAGCTAGAAAACCATACTAATGAAATTATGTGTAGTTTAACTTTAAAAGTGATTGTCATGGATAACAAGAATCTAGTTAAAAGGGTTAAAGAGTATTTTTAACATGCAATCACAAGGTAGAGTAAAATAACTAAAATAAAAATCAATTAGCACATTTGGAATAATGATTTATTAACAAACCAGCTATTGTTCAATAATTTTACATACTATATAACTAAACGCTACAGCCAGAAGTTTACAATTTTGCAAGAACAGAATAGTTCACACCGGTCTACTATGGTTCTGAAAAAAATTGTCTGCATCTTCATAATTATATTTCCTAGACCAGAAATGAGTTTGAGAACTCACATCACATACCTCATAATCGGTGGTAATTTGTATGCCTCCATCATAGGATCCTTCGAGATCTTTTGCGGTTATTGTAACACGGAACACTGCATAATAGCCTGAAGTTAATATAACCTGTTAAAAAAAAAAAAAAAAAAAATAGATAAATATATTATCTCTCATGGTCTCTGCACTATAGCACTTACAATGCTCTTGACAATTTAAATTATCTACTAAAGAATTATCAAGTACGGTAGTTTGAGAATGACCATGTTTAAAAAATGGAAATGAAAATAAAACCTTAAATACGAGAAAGGCATCAAAGAGATAAAAGAGTTTGAAAGTGACATACTGAAGTACGGTCTGATACAGTGGAGTTTTCGATCTCTGGAAGGCTTGCAGTTATGGAGGTCTTGTTGCCCTTTTCTGTTGAAAGCAGTTCAATAGCTAGACTGTCTCCAATAATATGCCAGCTTTTGAGCACCAGCTTAAAAAGCAAACAAACTGTAATTTACTATTACATTATGGACACTGGTTCAAGTCTCAATACAAGTGTTCCAAGGACTGCAGGATCATTTATTGAAAGTTACAATTATACTCCAAATAAAAACACTTATAAAGAAAACATGCATGGAATTCAACCTGAAACTCTAATTTTTCAAAATGCTAAAACTCCCAGAAACCCTTGCTTTGCATACAAAGCAAAAACTATAAGCAAAGCACAGCAATGCAACAGAAAGTTAACTGAGCATCAGATTGGTTATAATACTATTTTGCTTGGCTGGGAGTTCACTGAAGCCTAGGACTTGTAATATATAATGGAACTTCCAATGTATCTCCTTTAGTATTCATCATCATTTATATAAAAGTACATTTTTTTGCATACTTGATGCATTATTAAACACCTTACAAATGTACGAGCTGCAGCTTGGAGTTCCCTTTCTTTTAAAAGAACACTATAGTGTCAGGAACACAAACATGTATTCCTGACACTATAGCAGTAAAATAATTTAGGTTCTTGACTCACTCTCTTTACAATAAAAAGGTAAGTTTACTCCCCCTTTTTCAGTGCCATGCCTGGCCCCACCTCCATAGCGGAGATCATAAAATTTGTCAATCTTAATCAATCCAATGCTTTCCAGTAGGAAAGCATTGGAAAGCTATTGCGCATGCGCAGCTAAATGCTGCATCTCCTCAGTGTGTGTGTGGAGATGCTGAAAGTCAGTGCTGCATAGACACTGGAAGTCTGAGTGAGTGCCACTAAGCAGTAATGTAAAGTACAGTTTTTTTTCCCCCTCTGAAAAGGCAGTGTTTACATTAAAAGGCCTGCAGGGACTTGTTATAGACACCAGAATCACTACACTAAGCTGTAGTTGTTCTGGTGACTATAGCGTTTCTTTACAGAAAAGTAATGATACTCCAGTTAAATCCAGTGAGCAGATTTATTGAAGCAGATGCAAAGCAATGTTTCGGCCCACTACAGGGCCTTTGTCAAGCTTGACAAAGGCCCTGTTGTGGGCCGCAACGTTGTTTTGCATCTCCTTCAATAAAAAATAAATCTGCTCAATAGATTTAACTGGAGTGCCTGGACCATCATTAATTTTCTCCAAATTACACTGTGAGGATTGGCCAACCTCAGGCCCAGCTGCACCCTGGGATCCAGGAGAGTGAGGTATACATTTTGGTAATTATATAGAGTTCCTTTAAGACAAGCATGTCAAACTTGCGGCCCACAATGAATATATTTGCGTCCCGCCTGCCCTGGGGCCACTTTGTGCTGTGGTTGCGAGTTGAGGGGCCAGTGTGTTAATTTGGGGGAGAGAGGTGGCCAGTGTATTAAATTGGGGGAGGGAGTGGGCAGTGTATTCATTTGAGGGAGGTAAGGGCCAGTGTATTAAATTGGGGAGGAGGGCAGTGTATTAATTTGCAGGAAGTAGAGGGCCATTGTATTAAATTGGGGATGGGGGGCAGTGTATTAATTTGAAGAAAAGGAGAGGGCCAGTGTATTTATTGGGGGGAGGAAGGGGTTAGTGTATTAAATTGAAGGAGGGAGGGCAGTGTATTAATTTGCGGGAAGTAGAGGGCCATTGTATTAAATTGGGGAGGGGGGGCAGTGTATTAATTTGAAGAAAAGGAGAGGGCCAGTGTATTTATTGGGGGGAGGAAGGGGTTAGTGTATTAAATTGAAGGAGGGAGGGGGCCAGTGTAATAGAATGGTGAGAGGGGAGGCAGTGTATTAAATTGTGGGAGAGAGGTGGCCAGTGTATTAGAGTGGTGGGAGGGGGCCAATGTGTTAAATTAGGTGGAGGGCAGTGTATTAATTTGGGGGAAGGAGTGGCTGTGTATTAGAGTGTGTTAGAGGGACAGTGTGTTAAATTGGGGGAGGAGCACAGTGTATTACAGTGGTGGGGAGGGAGGCAGGGTAAAAATTGGGGTGAGGAGGGGGCAGGGTATTAAATTGGGGGGAGTGGGCAGTGTATTAAATTAGAGTGGTGAGAGCAGTGTATTTAATTAGGAGGGATGAGAGGCAGTGTAGTAGATCAAGGGGCTGTGTATTAGATTGGGTGGAGGGGGCAGTGTGTTAGAGTGGAGTGTGGGTGGGTTGTGTATTGGATTTGGGGGCAATGTATTGGATTTGTGGGCAGTGTCTTAGAAGGAGGGGGCAGTGAATTAGATTGAGACTGCATGGAGGCGCTGAACGCTCCCCATCGAGATGTTGATTGGCCATGCAGCTTTTTGCCACACAAGCACATTAGCTTCCCAGTGCTTTGCAATGGGAAAGCATTGGATTGGCTGAGATCATCACGTTTGATGGTCTCAGCCAAAGTGAAGTACATACTCATAGAACTTCAAAACAAACAAGATAATGTCATTTGTTTTTTTACAGCCATGCAACAGCATACATTCACCATTTCAGTCCCATTACCAAACTTTTCTTAATATATAAAGGTAGTCGGACTGAAACATAGGCAAATGCAGGTCTCCTTAAAATAGATTTGCTCTTTTGTTTAATTTGAAGCCCTACGAGCGCGAGGACGTCCAGTGCCAGGTAACTTCTTTTATACTGTACTGTCTTTATCATTGATTTTGTAATGTTAATATTATTATTGATAGATATATATATATATATATATATATATATATATATATATATATCTATATATATCTATAGAGATATATATATATAGATATAGTGCCAGCTTATTCCACAGCACTTTACAATAAGAGGGGATATGATGAATGACTTTTCACTTAGGGATCTATTTACTAAATGCAAAATATGATTTTGCAATTTCAGTTGCTACATGGAGATTTGGGGATTTCGGCAGCAATCTGCAGTCATATGAAAATTTGGTTGATATAACAATCTGTCTTTTGTGAAAGGCTGACTGTATTCATCAGCAAGTACAGTGACAACCAAGCAATATTTGGTTGCTGTTTGGCTTGAGTTTGCGTTCCATTTACTAAGTGCCAAATCCTCATTTTCATTTGGAATGAAAGTTTGAATGTAGCACTAAAATATTGTATTGACTAAAATATTAGTTGTATTCAACAGTCCAAGACTAATAAGCTTGTGGTAAATTTTCTTAATTATCGATCAAAGACATTTAGTTTAAAAACTGTTACACTAGAAATGGCTAGTTCAACAAACCGTTCTGAAACACAACAAACAGTAGATTCTTTGAACACATTAAAGTTCTATCAGTTTGCACACATAAATGTAAGCTGCTGACACTTACCTCGATGGGATTGCTATTTATAATTGCAATGAGAAGACTGCTAGATTCTGCAGCACTGAGAATGCCAAAATCTATTACACGTTCCTCTTGTTTCAGGGGCAAAACAAAATACTGCAAAGAAAATAAAAAGGAATAAATTATGCGGTTAAAGATTTACCCTCCCAAATTCACGGTTATAATTTTATGGTGTTTGTTGCATCTGACAACTAGTTATTTAGGTATGTAACATTTTTTCCTTGTTTGACTGCTCTACGTCTCTTAGCTCATATCTTTTGGAAATAGAAATATTTCACACACTAAAAATGATCAAACTTGCTTCTCAGGAGCCATTTCACCAATATGAGACACAGGATGGAAACTAAAATAATAGGTATCAGGATTTATGTTAAGCTTCTTTGCATGTTCTGTGATTTTACAGTATTCAGAAACAAGTACAACATACTTACTTCTAAGAAGCCTGTGTATGCTCGGACAGGGAGGTGGAATTTGGATGCATTGGTGATCAGTAATATATTGCTGTCAATATGGACAGATGAAGTGGATGGTGTGAACAGTAGCGAAAATATATATCGTGATTCACCAGGTAGGATTAATACATTTGAACTGAAGTTCTGGATCTGAAATTAGAATGCAGAAGAGGAAAAAAATCAAAAGCCAAAAAACTTTACTTTCATTATAAGGTAAAACAGCTTTGGAGATTGAGCACTTATAAACCACTTATCAATCTAAGCCACAGCTTAATAAAATGGGATACAAACTAACCCGTTTAGCCTAAGCCAGAAACAACAGAGGGGACTGTAGGCTATACATTATTGTGGTCTCCCTCCCCCATCCCATAATAAAACCCCTAACAGCAACTTTTTGTAGAAAAGATGAAAAGGCATACTTTAAACATTGCTTTTGCATCTTCGGGTAACAAGACATCATGCATAAGAACCGCAAAGTTAAACGTGTTGGTCAGCAAGATCGCTCTTTCCACTGGGTCAGGTGGACTGTCCCTGATGTGAAATAGTGTAGCTGCATAATCAAAGCCCAAATACCTATTTTCAAAGACACAATACAGAAAAATTTCAATGAAACACGCAATTACCACTACAATCATAGGTTAACAAATGTTGTAAGACTTGAATGTCCAAGTAAGTCTGTATTTAACCTGCTTCACTTAAAACAAGTAACCGGTTTATACATACACACACACAAACACACATATACTTTACCTCCAAAGCTAAATTGCATGAAAAATACACCGTAATGTAAAGTGTCATTTTCTGTCAAAAGTATTCGGCATCCACTGGTGAAACTGTATCATATGAAAAATCCCAACCGACCTGTGTTGGAGAGGCTGTGGCCTCATAGGCACGCATCTTATAGAGTGGTGGGATTGCCCCAGATGCAAACTTTATAGGACAAAGTTTGGGATATTCCCGCACAGATTTTCCACCACAGACCTACCATGAACTAGGACGGAACAAAAACTTCTCCATAAAATCACCATAGCAGCTAGACGAGCCATGCCACAGGAATGGCTCAAGCCCACTAATCCCTTTATCTCAACTGTAATAGACAAAATTAAAAAAGACAACTGCCTTATGGATAAATTAAAGGCACAAGTGAGGAACTCTCTACATAAGTTTGAAAAGATTTAGGAAGTATTACAATAAAAAACCTGAATGGCTGGACATTGAAAAGCCTCAAAAGGATCAGATCCTTATAAGTATCCCAAGGACTGCTTTACTTAAAGTAGGAAACTGCTTGATAAACGTTTAAAAAAAAATTATATTTCTATATATAAAACACTATTACTGTCTTGTTATGGATGTGTTGAACCTTTGTAAAATGTGATATATGTTTACCATGCCAGCCAAAAATAAAGAAAGAAAAAAAAAAAAATCAACAGTATTTGGCTTCAAAACAACAGCAACATGCCCATGCAATTCAGCAGTCACTTCAAACTGCTCAGCATCCATAGAGCACCACAGTCTCAGAATAGGAGTTTTTAACTATTGGTAGCAGAAAATAAACGAGAAATAATGCCAGTTGCATATATAAGAACTGACAAATGTGGCACTTAATGCCTTGCATTTGCAACATTCATATGAGAAAACTGAACAATCTAAATATATCCTATTAAAAAAAAAAATAGGATAGGCCTGTTTTGTTAAAACAATCAATAACAATTGATTTGTAATCTTAGTTCTGAGGTCTACACTGTTCCCAATTGCACCAACACATTTGAATAAATATTGCTAAATTATGATCAGCATAATAAGGTAACCTACCATGTTAAGGCATACAGTAAAAAGTTATTCAGATATGTATTTAATTGCAGTTCAAATCGCAAGGAACACACACTCAAACAAAAAGAAAGTTAATAAGTTGTCATCTCTACTTACCCATCCAAAACTTCTGCCTGATATGGAATTTCAAGTTTTGAGTAACTTTTCTCTTTTGCTTTTACAGTGATTTTCCCATACAACTGTGATGATTTCTTTGCTTTGGATGCTGGAATATTAAAAATGCTTTTTATTGACATTATAAATAATAAAACTCACCAGATAAAGAAAAGGTGTAAGCAAACATTTTGTGGTAATACGCAGTGAGTGGGTTGTTGTGAAAATACAATTAACTTTAACAAACTTTAAAGGAACACTATAGGGTTAGGAACACAAACATGTATTCCTGACCCTATAGTGTTAACACCACCATTTCGGCGTCTTGTCCCCCCCCGTCCCTTAGAAGCAATTAACACTCACCTTATTTCAAGTACTGGGCGGGTCCGCCGGCACTAGCTCCACCCCCTTGGTGACATCAGAATTGCCCATTTTTAGCCAATCCAATGGTTTCCCATTAGGAAAGTATTAGATTGGCTGAAATTTGCAAGGGGCGGGGCCAAACAGTTTTGGCCAATCAGCACCTCCTCATAGAGATGCACTGAATCACTGCATCTCTATGAGAAAAATTCAGTGTCCCCATGCAGAGCGTAGAGATGCTGGACAGCACTGCTGCCTACTGTCGGGCAGCACTGAGACAGGAAGCACCTCCAGTGGCCATCTGAGGAGTGAAATATGGTAAACAATACCCTGACTTTAATTAAAAAATATATATGTGCAATTTTGTTCTAACTGTATTTTGATAATATATCTATATTGATATCAAAATACACTTCGAACGAAATAATTAAATTGTCATGCAGAACTAAAAAAAATTTACATTTTTTAATCTCACGTTTTTTACATTTTATTCATATTAAATTATGTTTCATAGCTAAATATTTGATGTTAAATGAAATCCCTATTTCTCCTAAATAAAATGATATATAATAAGTGTGGATGCACTTAATATGAAAGAGATGAATTACGGTTCAACAGACATAGTAAAATTCCAAGTTTTGGAAGGGGGCGTGGTCTGACCGGCAATGGAGTAAGTCGCACTCTCCTACAGTTCCTAGGCCCCAGCTCATAAAAGCCCTTATAATATGCTGCTTGACAGCCAAAATGGGGAAATCTAGAAGAGTGCTTACCCCAGGACCTTCTGATGCTGAACCCCCCCGAGACATTTTGGGCCCATGGACGAGATCCGTCCACGTCGCAAAGCCTGCGGAGCATCTGCGAGCCAGACAAGATGGCGCCGTCTCCGAAAGCATGGCGAGCTCCGTACGTGTCCTGACGGGCGGAGAGAGAGACTCACACATCCCAGCGGTATTAGCCTCCATCTCCGCCAACATGTTTACCCGCACAGACAAAGCTGAATTACTGACCGAAATGCGAACTGCCATCAGAGACGAGATCATGGAGATATGGAGGGACCTTAATGCATTAGAAACCATTAGAAGCAGACAATACAGAACCAGCAAGCTGCTGAAGCCACCACCGCCAGACAGGGCACGGTTTTGCTGGAACTGTGCAGACAGGTTGAAGACCTAGTTAATAGGGGCAGACGGAACAACGTCTGCATTAGGGGCCTGCCTGATGTTTGCAGGAGTGGGGATGCTGAGTAATATTTGGACAGATGAGTCGAGTCCACTGCAGCCCTAGAGACGGAGGGACCCGGGACAAGTAGGAAGGGGCTTGCCGCAGGTCGGGTTTGTGGGCCTTGCAATGGTTAGAACTGGGTAGATGTACCTACAACAATAGCCGGCAGGGAAGTGCGAGGGACTGTGGGGTACTCGGGAAGGGTCCTGTTTAGAAATGTGGTAGGTGGTGGGAACCGGGAAGGGTTTGCAGTTATGTTTGCCATTCTGTGTTCCTGAAAATACGTAGACTATTTATTTCATGTTTAAAGAGGTTTAAATGGTCTTCAAACACTATGGAAAGGGCTGCATAAGGCAGACATGACAGCTACTGATGCATAGAAAAGTCACGTAGTGGTGGGTAAATACAGGGTTGCACACGACCACAGCAGACATCCTCATACTGTTCGCCCAAACTAACATATGCGTCTCCATATACTAACACACGTGGGAAATCACAACACTACAAATGACACATTTCGATCAGACACAGACCCCCAAGTAAAGGAGTCTTGTTGTACATATCATCGTGAACCACTGCGAATAACGGAGTACTTAATATCCCGTACCACAGATAGGACACCCCCGATCTTGAGACGTAGTCCCCTATCCGGGCATTAGACACCCTGATATACTTTTCCTGCACCTTTCCCCCTACCTTAAGTTTTCTCTTCTACATCTTACTTCCGCCTGCTGTTCTTTTTCATTACATAGCTCACATTCACCGCTCTCCGGTTCTGGACTAACAACATATTAAATATTTCGGAAAAACGTGCCCAACTGCTCCAGAGCCTGTGGGCCGAGTGCGCCTCTATCGCTTTCCTTCAGGAAACACATTTCCGTGGCCCTGACGCTCCCACACTTAAAAATCACAGATTCCCCTTGGGCTTTTTTGCTAACCACATTGAAGCAAGGAGGG
Organism: Pelobates cultripes; assembly: GCA_933207985.1. Lineage (NCBI taxonomy): Eukaryota > Metazoa > Chordata > Amphibia > Anura > Pelobatidae > Pelobates > Pelobates cultripes. The sequence continues at coordinate 266,123,096 of OW240912.1, forward strand.
CGGATGTAGCCATTCTATTCGCTAACACCGTACCATTCGTTTGCGAAGAGACACTCGCAGACCCGCAAGGAAGATATCTCTTCCTTAAGGGGACCATAGTTGACCATAAGTACACTTTTGCATGCATCTATGGTCCGAATCAGAACCAACATATCTTTTGACACCAACGCTGTCCCGACTGGAAAAATTCAGAGAGGGGCACTGGTTGCAGGAAACATTAACATAGCTCTAATACCAAGACAGGATACCTCTAGGGGAATTCGCTCTCTTCCACACCGACACATCTACCTTGCTAGGCAATCTCTAAGGCGACTTGGGCTGGTAGATTGCTGGAGGGTGGTGCACCCAGATGACAGGGACTTAAACTATAGCCGTATTGATTACTTCTTCTTGGCACAAGAATTCCTACCCTTACTCATTCACTCAGAGATAGGGCCACGGTTAGCACCGACCACTCACCAGTATCGCTTACACTGCGCTCCCCCTTGCCTAGGAAAAGACAGTGGAAGCTGAATGAAAACCTGCTGACAGACTCAGCAGAGTTGGAATCGGCAAGGACAAAACTGATCCACTACTTTGAGACTAACGACACCCGATACCCCCCCCTGTTGACAGTCTGGGAGGCACACAAAGTGTGAAGTGTGATCAGAGGGCACTACATAAAAATTTGCACGCACCGCAAGAAAGCCCACACTACACGGACTGCTTCTCTGGTTCGCAAAATCACAGATCTCGAAAACGCACACTAGCAGAGGACATATTCCTCCAACTGACAGACGCACGCAGACCTCCTAGCTCAAGGCCTTCTGCATACACTCAGAAACATTTCTAACAAAACCGGGAAACTACTGGCCCGACAGCTACAAGACAGACGGCGACTATACCGATTCTACCACACAATAAAGGGGAGACCAGATTGCCACAAGGAATCCTTCAAGCATTCCAATCGTATTATACAGAACTATATATTCTATTCCAATCATGCCAAGGAGAGGTCGTGCATCAGCGGCACCACCTGGTCACAGATTTCCTTGCTCACAATGCTAAGAGGACACTGTTGGCGGAGGCGGTGGAGGAACTAGAACAACCACTAACTATTGAGGAGCTTTCTGAAACTCTCAAATTGTCAAAAACCCACTGGGACCCGATGGCCTCCCCGTGGCATACCTACGCACGTTTGCTGAGGCTTCTGAAAGATCAATTCGATCCACACAGGGGGACAGTTCCCCTCGGACTCCTTGGCTGTGGTGGTGACAATCATACGAAAAGAGGGTAAGGACCCAACTAGTTGCTTAAGCTATCGACCCATCTCGCTCTTTAATGCCGTCCTTAAATTGCTTGCAAAAGCGATGGCCCTCCGACTATCAAGAGCTCTACCGGGACTGATCAGGTGGGTTTTATCTCGGGTCATGAGGGGCGCGATAACACCATCAGAGCCCTCAACATTAGTGCCTCTTGTCCCCCTTCTGTTTGCCCTCTCTCTTGAACCTTTTCTGGAGGCGGTCAGGTGGGACGGGGGTATTACGGGGTTCATCTCGGGTGGGGGAGAGCATCGCATCGCAGCATATGCGGATAAGATGCTCTTTTTTCTGGAGCAACCCAGGGTCTCCCTACTAAACCTGCTGGAATCTTTTATGAAGTTCGGTCAGGTCTCCAACCTGAAATTGAACATGGACAAATCAGAAGCGCTCCACCTGTCACAAGACCCAGCTTCTGCCACAATCCTCCGGGCGTAGTTCCCCTTCCCGTGGTGCACAATAAAGTACCTGGGCACTTGGCTGACACGAGATCTCACCCAGCTGTACCGGCTTAACTATCTCCCCTTACTAGACACACTCCAAAAAGACATGCAATGCTGGACCCCTCAATACTTCTCGTGGTTTCGTCGGATCAATGCGGTAAAGATGAATGTCTTATTGCGTATATTATACCTATTCCAAACCATTCCGATCACCATCTCTAGTACATTCTTTAGTACCCTAACGATACGGAAATTCGTGTGGAACCATCGCCAGACCAGACTTCGGCAGGTCCTCCTGGCACTACCTAAGTCGGCTGGGGGGGTGGGTCTCCCATAAATTGTAACGTACTACAATGCTGTCCAGCTGCATAGATGCCTAGACTGGCAAACACACACTGCAAAGCAGCTATGGGTGTCTTAGAAGACCCAACAAGCAGAGGGTAAAATCCCATCCGCACTTTGGATGGGTAAATGGACACTGAGCTCTCTTCGCACAAATAACCCCTTGATAGATGCTACACTGCATGTCTGGTGTGCACTCCTCAACGACAGCTGACGACACCCAACCCACTTACCCCAATCATGAACAACCCAGACCTGGTGGGTGGGTTGACCGCCCGAGACTCAGCGGGACCGATAGGGAAGGTTAACCAGTTCACGACTAAACACCCCCTATTAGGGATATGCTTCATTTCTGCAAAGGATAGACCTAATGTAACCAATGCAACCATTGACACCTGTAGACAAACAGAATAACACGTATACAAAACCTTTTTCTAGACACGAGACAGCGAACAAAGACCACAAATGCCCTTTAGACGGAAAGAAGTGTTTTATTATTTCGAGCAACTAGCACACGGTTATGGAAATGTGTCTATACTATCCGAGGCCTAAACGCTTTCTCATTGCGAATATACTTCTACTATGCTGATATCCTATGGTGAAAAGAAAACTAAACAGTAAAATTATGACATAAAATGTTAATAAAGATTGGGAAAAAAATAATTACGTTTTGTTTACGTTTTATTTTTTATCAAAACGTGTACATTTGGCTCAGTTCTTAAGAGGTTAAAGAATGATTACAATCCTGTAATCACATAAACTAACTTAGCAGCAGGCACAACAAGCGGTATCACTGGAATGTGGAGAGCAAAGCTCTATGAGAGTGTTATGTTATTCCAACTGGTGAAGGTTAGAAACCCCCTGGGGACTGTGCAATCACCACCTCAAGAATGAAAGAGAAACATACCATCAAAACTTATACTTGCTACTTTGGTGTATTTGTTCTCTGATGCCTTCAGTGTTATTGGCTTGAAGTGAACAGTTATTGCATCATTCTGTGGTGCTGATCGAACACTCTAAAAGAAAAGAAAAAATATTGTTTTAGAATATATATTTTTAACCAAATATGCATCTATTACCTGCTTGCAAGCACATATTTATATAATAAAAAAATGAGCACAAAACACAGTCCAAGAAAGTTTTTGTACAATATTCTTATACAGCATACGAAGGCATTTGCAATCCCTCTCCTTACAGGAACAAGTATGGTGGCATACAACAGATTAATACATTTAAACACCTGTTTTTGCAACATACTGTTTATGCAACACACAAAACCACAAACAGAAATGCAGAACTAAAGAAATGATTTGAGGAAATAATGTAATCTGTGTCTGAACAAAATTATATTTTAGGATAATTTGCATAAGTAGAACAAGATCTCAAGAATATATATGTTCTCAACATAATTTCACATTTATTCAAAAAATTGTACCGGGGAAACCTCTGCCAACTGGCAGCCGTTTATAGCGGCTCCATTACTAAAATCTTTATAAAATATTCTGATTGCACTGAATTTCATTGAAATTCAAACAGATTTAAAATATGTAAGAACGTATGGTTAGGTGAAGAATTATTGTTGAGAAATGATTGCCTTCAAGATATTGTGAACTCCATGATACAATTTAAGTTCCATAATTGTAATCACTTACACTATGCCCTTAAAGGGACACTATAGTCACCAAAACAACTTTAGCTTAAAGAGACTCTCCAGTGCCAGGAAAACAATCTGTTTTCCTGGCACTGCAGGTCCCCTCTCCCTCCCACCTCCCAATCCCCGGTTGCTGAAGGGGTGAAAACCCCTTCAGTCACTTACCCGAGACCCCCGCCGATGTCCCTCGGCGGTGGTTTCGGGTCGCCGTCGCTCCTCCCAGTCATTACGTTGGCCAGTGGGTGAGACTGATCCCACCCGCGGAGACCTAATGCCATGCATGCACATTACAGCTCTTCTTAGGAAAGCATTGAAAATGCTTTTCAATGCTTTCCTATGAGGAATTGAGTGACGCTGGAGGTCCTCACACAGCATGAGGACGTTCAGCGACACTATAGCACAGGTTTGCTGTGCTATAGACAAGGAAGTGCCCATTGGAGTGGTCTGGGTGCCAACCCCCACTACCTTTAACCCTGCAAGTGTAATTATTGCAGTTTTTTTATACCTTGAAGGGTTAAGGGTAGTGGGAGTTGGCACCCAGACCACTCCAATGGGCAGAAGTGGTCTGGGTGCCTAGAGTGTCCCTTTAATGAAGCAATTTTGGAGTATAGATCATGCCCCTGCAGTCTCACTGCTCAATTATCTGACATTTAGAAGTTAAATCACTTTGTTTATACAGGCCTAGTCACACCTCCCTGCACATCCTTCCTAAACTCATCCTATAAATAGAGATTTAAAGGTTAAACTGTCTTAATCACATGTCTTGTCGCCTGCTTACAGCATACTAGGTCCTGCTGGAGCCTCCTGTGTGTGATTCAAGTTAAAATAACAGAGTAAATACCATCTTCTGAGTAAAAAAAAAAAGGTAACTGAAATGGGGCTCTGCATCGTAACTAAAACTTGCAATGATATGCATAGGAGGAAATAGTATGTCATTGAAGTGGTCTGGGTGCAGTGACCCGGTTACCTTAGCCAAGAAACACTGAGTTTATATTGCAGGGTTAAGACTGTTTCATACAGCCACAAGAGGCACTGCATTTGCATAGAGTGAAACATGGAGATCCTCACCCTATGCGTGAGAATGTCCAGTGTCCTCAAAATCCCCATAAACAATAAAATAAAAATGAAAGAGTCAATGCTCTACTTTTGGGAAGGCCTAATGCACGCGCATCACTTGCCAGGCATTCACATTAGGTTCCCCTGATGGGCCAATGTTAAAAGTGCCGGAATTAGGCAAGTGTTTAATTAACCCTTTCGTGACAGGAGCCAAGGGACACTATAGTGTTAGGAATACAGCTTTGTACTCCTAGCACCATAGTGTTCCTTCAACCACAAGACAGGGTTTTTTCTTTCTAGAGTAGTGAATACTACTAAGGTGGTGTTCTTTTCAGGTCTATGAAATGCAATGCTATATTGCAATATGGCCAAAAAATAAATAAATCAATACTTTGAAGGAAAAAAAAAAATGGATTCATATTAAGGCGCATGCTTAACTTTATAGCTGCTAAAATATCCCAAACTTATAAAGACCCAGCAAATGGTGTCAAAATTCCAAAAACTGAACACACAAACACCAACCCTCCACCTCCTGAAAAAAAAAAAAACACACAAAAAACTATGAACTTTAAAATCAATATTTAATGTGTGTGCACACATTTGACAAAAGGGAATATTGTGTGCACACATATGAACATATATAATGTTAATTAACATAATGTTAGCATATCCAAAATCAGTCACTAAGGAGTTAAGCATGAAAGGCATGTACTTCCAAGCTAGCTACAAATATCAGATATCATATTGAAGTAATAAAGTACACATTCAGCAAGTACAAGCTTGAAATACATTGCTCAATCTAAAATGTTTTATTTTTAAGCTTGATTAATTAGCCTAGAGCTTTCCCAAGCAAATGCAGAGTCAAGGTTACAAAAATTAAGGGTGATCAGCCTTCTGAAGTAAACACACTTGGGAATCTCTATTAATATCTTCCCTTTTAGATTTGAAGGTTTACTTCGTACTGCAAATATGACTTTAGCTAAAACTTTTACAAGAACAGCTTAAAGCGGCACTGACATGGCCGAATCCCGTTTTTTGTTTTTTTTAACCCCCCTCCCAACTGACCCCTTAGTCACCCCCAAATTCCCCTAAGCACCCAAAATTACCTACTTTTAAACTTTATTTTCTTCCCCGACCTATATTCTGGGCGCTGCCATCTTTGTGTGGGTAGAGGAAGTCCCTGTGGGACACGTCATCTGCCCACATTAGATTGCACTATGAAATTCCCGCACATGCCCAGTAAAACACTTGGGCACGCGAACGGGAATTTAATCTATTAATTTGTCAGAAAGCCGAATGAATGACTAGAAATGCCAGATGAACAAACACCGAATATCAGTTTTCGTTCAGTTTATTACAAGGTGGGAGCTACCGGCGCGCAGCTCCCTCCATGTAATATGTAAAGATAGAAGCGGAAGGGAGCAGTGCTCCCGCCACTTCCTAAGCCCCCATGTCCCTCCTCACTCTATGGGGGTCAATATGACCCCCATAATAGCATAAGGGAGATTAAAATCTCCCGAATGCCCCTACTCGCTATACCATGAGTAAGGGCACGTCTACTAAACAGTAAGCAGCCTAAAAAAAAAAAAAAAAAACCCTAGTAGCGCCTCCACCCCTGCACGGCGAGTGGGGGCCATAAGGGGGGGCGGCCCCTACCCCTGCGAGGCGGGTAAGGGTCATAAATAACAATAAGAGGGGGGGGGAGGGGGAACCTACTGTCCTCCCCCCCAGAATGTGGGGACAATGACGACCTACTGTGTCCCCCCACCCCCTACGCGGTGAGTGGGGGTCCTAAGTAACAATAAGGGGGGAGAAGAGATCTACTGTCCTCCCCCCCAGCCCCCACCCCTGCGCGGCGGGAGGGGGCCATAAATGACAAATCCCCCGCCCCCCCCCTTCCAAGGTTACTAGTGGTCCCCAAACCCCTAGTCACCCCCCCCCCACCCACATAAAAAAAAAAAAACCTATCCCCGAACTATCCCCCTCACCCTAAAAATAGTGAGGGGGGAATAAAATAACTAACCAGTAAAGAAAAAGAAGAAAATTGATTGGCTTAAGCCAACCAGAGTGTTCTTAGCTTAACTGCAGAGTGGGGCAAGGCTTTATAAGCCTTATCCCGCCCTGCAGAGCTCAGTCTGCGCGGAGCCCTCCATGGGTGAAGATGGATTAATTATTTTAGCGTCGGGTTTTTTCTTTTTCATCTGTTTTTTTTTTTTGCGCTCAAGTTTTTTATTTTATTTTAAGTTCGACGGGTAGGGGATAGTTTTTATTTGGGTGGGGTGTGACAAGGGGCTTGGGGACCACTAGTCACCTTGGAAGGGGAGTGGAATTTGTCATTTATGGCCCCCACCGCCATCCCGGTGGGGGCCAGGACAGTAGGTCCCCGTCCCCCCCAGTATGGTTATTTAGGTCCCCACCCGCCGCGCAGGGGAGGGGGAGACAGTAGGCCCCCCCCCCCCAACATTCTTATTTAGGGCCCCCACCTGTCGCGCAGCAGTGGTAGCCGTGGGGGGGAGGAAGACAGTAGGTCTCTCCCCATTCTTATTTAGGGCCCGCACCTGCCGCACAGTGGTAGGGGCCGGGGGGGAGGACAGTAGGTCTCTGACTACTTGAAACAAAGCACACTTTGCTCCTCCGCTGGTCATCGATGGTCAAGTATAGGAAACCTGCATAAGAAATAGTCCCTACTTTGTCTTACGTTTTAACGAAAACTAGAGCAGACTGGAAGAAATGAAAAACAGATCCTGAGAAAGAGAGAGACGAGGAATCGATTGGGGAAAGGTAATTTCAGCATGGCAGTGCCGCTTTAACATTTACAGATAAATCTGGAGCATAATATAGATACTGTATCTATTTTATACAAAGTGTACATTACAGCTCCAAGTCAATTATTTAGAAACTAGCCTGATTAAAATAGTGTTTACACTTTGTACCTACAATAGGGATATGCACCATAGGAGCATAATTAGAGGTTCAGACTTCCTTGAAAGGATACTATACACTTTAGCTTAATGAAGCAGTTTTTATATAAAGATCATATACCCCTGTAGTCTCACTGCCCAATTCTCTGCCATTAAGAATTTAGATCACTTTTGTTTCTGTTTATGCAGCCCTAGCCACAACTCCCCTGGCTATGTTTCACACAGACCGCGTAAAAAAAAGAGACCATTTTCAACCACCTGTTAGCTTGCTTTAGATGTGAGTTCCAGGTCTGTAAATTGAACTTTAATCACTTACAGGAAGCTCCTGCAGGGTCTAGCAAGCAATAAACAGAGCAGGAGATAGGAAGTTCTAAATTAAACAGAATATGCAATAAAGTAAGTCTAAACATTATCTCTCTCTATACAGGATCTGTGTACCAAGGCTGTGTTAGTCACATGCAAGGAGGTGTGGCTAGTGCTGCATGAACAAAGTGATGTAACTCTTAAAAGGCAGAGAATTGAGACTGCAGGGGCATGACCTATACAGCAAAACTGTTTCATTAAGCTAAATTTGTTTTGGTGAATATAGTGTCCCTTTAGCAAGGTTATATAGCCCTCAAACTGCAAAGTGAGTCTTGTTCCACCGCCTGACAAATAGAAACCCAATGCAAAATACCTCATGCGATGACTTCAGGTAGGTGTTTTAGATGCTTTATTTTCTAGAACATTTTGTTAAAATTTTCATGGAAAGCAAAAGCCCTATTCAAAACTAGTGTGCTGGTGGGGAAAACACGTGTTTACAGGACTACATAAAGAAAAAAATAATCACAAGCTGATCATACTCACAGTTATTGGTACATCTTTTGTTCCTGAATTAAGTAGATGGAGATTTAAAACTTTGGGAACATCTGGGGAGAAAATGACAGTAAGGAACCTATATCTTTCTTGATAAAAACCTTTATAGTTTTGACTGCACATTTAAGATTATATAAAAAAGTATATAAAACTCATACCTTGTGTCCGTAATGTGCCAAAATCTAGCATCTCTGTTGATGAATAAATTCCAGGAGCTGAAAAATGAAATCACATTATACACAATAGCTTCAGGGCACTAGAATACCTCAAACACAATAATGAAGCTTTTCCCCAAATTTTACTCAATTCCTACTTGACAAAATCCCTCTTTTATTAACTCAAAACTTTTCAATCTCCTTCCTTATAGCTTGAGCCACAACAACCCTACACCCAATGGACAGTTCCCTAGGTCAGCTTTACATAATGTGGATGTTAGAAAACTTTGCACAATACAGTATGATCATGCGTAAGAAGAGAATGCTCATTGTGCACATTTATACACAGAAAAGTGCAACTGAAATCATCAACTAACCAATTGCATTTTGATATCAGGCTGCCATGATTACATATAGGCTAATTTCCATAGATATGACTATGCACTTAACCAGTCATTAAAACGATTGGTGTGTGTAGTGGCAATTATGGAACAACCTCAGGGACACAGTCAAATCTTCATTCCATCTAAAATCTTTTAAGAGATCTATGGCAATATACCTCAGGACAGAATGCACCTGTCATGGTTGAATACATGTATTACCTGTTATGTGTGTGTGTGTGTGTATATATATATATATATATATATATATATATATATATATATATATATATATATATATATACATATACACACACACACATTTTTATAATATTGTATCCTATTGTAACAATGCAATGTTTTGTGGAGAAAGACTCAGGACTTGAAAACGAGAGAAATCTCAATGTATACATCCTGGTAAATTCGGTTATAAATAAATATATACATTTTGATGTAGCTGACTGTGGAAGGAGTGATTCCCACAGGAATAGAGAGGAACCATTCCAGGAGTGGAACCAATTGAATCTGGTTCTTATAACTATTATCATTAAGCTCATTTGTGCTTGTAAGTGTATAGTTTTATGTATATGGAAATTTATTATTGTTACAGTTTAAACTATCAGTTTTTTTTATCTTTTTTCTAAGCCTATTAAAATCTGAAGAAAAAAATATACATATTGCTATGTTTTCTACTACATCATAAAAATGTGATATTACTTGTGATTTTTATCCATCCCGCATTCTAAATGTTTTTGGTGTTTTACTATGGGTGTCGGTGTAGGTTTTTAAATAGTTTTTGAGAGTGATTTTACAACTCTTGGTTTTTATTAAAAGAAAACTGAAGGATGGAGTCAACCAATTTTCTCTTGGTTCATTACACAGATAACGCCTTGAAGATTAAATGTAACCCAACACACAAGGTTGCCTAGAGTGTCTCAATGTGAAGAGTCATAAAGAAAACAACGCGCTACTGTTATACAAACCTGTGGTGACTTCTACCTCCACAGGTAAAATAATAAATTCAGCACTGTCTGAAGCATTGGTTTTAATCCTAATGAAGGCAGTGTGATTGTCTGCCTCTCGTGATGAGAAGCTAGCACGCATGACACCTTTCGTTTCATAGGGTGGAATTTCCTAAAAGAAAAAATAACAAAACAAAAACCTTTTACACGATCCACCGACAGTCTTTAGTACATGACACAGAGTTAAATGCACAGTTAACACATTGACATAGTGCGCCTGATAACCGGGATTCTGCATCGACAAAACAGTTAACACATAATAGGTTTGTTACCCAATTGGCACAAATATAGCCTAGTGCCAGTGATACTTACACAAACAATATTATGGTATGTATATCATAGGGACAGCCCGTGAAAGTGACCCACAATTTTGTAATGCATTTTTGATACATTAGGAATAAAAATAAATATAACACTTTTCTGCAGTTACCAAAAGGCAGCATCAGCAGGGTGGTCTGCCCATACCAGGAAGTGGTCTTTCAGTCAGGAGTTACAAATTCATGTTCAACAGGGGTTTATGAGATATGTAGTAAAGTCCATGTGTGCAGTCATATCTTTAATTTTATTTGAATTCTTTATTTTGGTGGACAAAAGAGAATAGCAAGAAGGCACTGAATACATAACATCAGTTACTCAATATTGACAAATATGAAGTTTTGTGTACCCAATTTTCAATTAGATAATATATATTTTAGAGTGAAATCCACGCAAGTGCTAGGACCCCCTTAATCATAATAAAAACGGTTAGAAGGCACGTGAAAGTCATTTAACATTTGTGTCCAAAACAACCCATATTTAGGGAATAGCATGAGGAAAGTAACCTTAACCAAGGGTGTACCTGGCGGAGTAGGCGCGAAATCTGCAACATTTAAAAAAATTTGAAAATACATACAACTAGCAGCAATATGAGCCTATAATTTCCTTGTAAAAAAAGTCATAGGACTCTTTTTTTCTATATGGAGAACAAGTCCCAGCATGGTTACTGTTAAATAATAAAAGACAAGAAAGAAAACCAATATGCACAGGACACAGGTTAGGAATGGGAGTCTTCCTCTGAGCGTGGAACAAATCGTACAACTCTACTCAAGTCCCATGAAATTTTAGTGGCAAGGCCTCTAGGGCCAGTGGATGACACAGACAGATCCAGAGCCATGAGAAGAGCTGGCACTTTCTCTGGAGATGCAATTTCATGAACAGTCCCATTCTTTGACACCGACAAAGGCTGTGGAGCTGTCCAACAGTAGTATATACCTGCTTCCCATAATTGCTTTGTGACGGCACGCAAGGATTTCCTCCAATGAAGGGTTGCGTTTTGGCAGGTCGTGATAGGTGAGGTCGCTATCTTTAAAGATATAGTGTCTTTCCGTGCACTAATGTCGTGATGTGTCACTTGTCTTGGAATGTTTGAGTATGAATTCTTAACTGACTGGTAGATGTGTTTGTAAACTTGCTTATAAGATATACCCCATCTTGAGCAATTGTTTTGCCTAGATTAGGATGAAGAATGGTTACTATGAGATACCTTGTGTGGTGAGGGAGCTCTTTCCGTGTTAATATCTGGAATGCCTCTAGCTTTTAAGTTCTGCTGTCTACTGCATTCTTTTATCCAAATGTAAAGTTTTTCTGTGTAGATTGTAGCTGCTGAAATTGTTTTTTTGACATAGGACAGAATGTGAAAATCAATGAGGTTTTCCTTCGTGGCCTTCAGCCGATTTGTCACTACCTGCAATTAACCTGGTCTGCCTGGAACAGTTTCTGTATATCTATTAGTATGTTTTAAATATCCTGCTGTGGCACCTGGAAGAGCAGATACATTTGTTACGTGGAGTTGGCATTGGTTCTTCACCATGGGGATCCTCTCCTATACAGAGAAGACCTCTTGCCCTTCCAGATTTGCTATTTTAACAGACGAATGGCAGTGAAAAAAATGTGTCAATCTCTTGATTACTGTACTGGGAATTTATAGGTGGCTTTTTTTGGCAACTCTTTGCTGGCGGTAGTAAAGTAACAGGATTGCAAGCGGGGGGTAGTTTTCTCCTGCTGGGTTCTCCGCTTGCTTACAACTGGCTGCTCTAAGCTGGGAAGTGAAGAAGGTCCCAGAGCTTCAACGCTGCTTTTTGCCTGCTGGCAGTATACTAACCGTAAACAACTTATACATCGTATTGCTTATTACACCTATTCATTATAATAAAATGAAAAAGGATAAGCACAGCGCTACCAAAGAAAATCATGGGAAGACTTGGGAATAAAATATGGAGGAGAAAGTGTCACCACCTACATATAACAATACCATAGTGCTATCCACTCCATGACACTGACATATATGGACACTCACCCACAGCTTCCTGGTGCCTCCTTGCTGACCTGTTGGAAGCTCTAAGTGCAGGTCTCCCCCACTTGAATACATTTCTACTACCTGTTATAAAAGAATAACAAATTAGTTTTTTTTCTTCTTTTTTCACCATGTGTATTTATAAACAAAACAACAACAAAAAACAACACAAACATCAGGGTTGTATACAAATAGAAATTGTGTCCAAAAAGGTCACAATGATCACTATAAGTTGAATTAAAAAAGTGAAGCAATTTTCAACTGAATTATGTTAAAGGGACACTATAGTCACCAAATAACTTTAGATTAATGAAGCAGTTTTGGGGTATAGATCATGCCCCTGCAGTCTAACTGCTCAATTATCTGCCAATTAGGCGTTAAATCGCTTTGTTTATACAGCCCTAGTTACACCTCCCTGCATGTGACGTGCACACTGTTCCCAAACAACCCCTAGACCGCTACAGGAGCTTCCCCTGTATATAACTTAAGTTCAGTTTACAGTGCAGGACATTATAGTCCCCAGAACCACTAGAGCTTAATATAGTGGCCCTAGTTCCTATAGCCTGTCCCTGAAGACTTTTCAATGAAAACATTGAATTTTCACAGAAAAGGCAGTGTTTTCATTATTGCCTAGGAACAGTGCTAGTGGCAATCACTCAGACGGCCATTAGAGGTGCTGCTGGTGGGGACAGCTGCAGTGAAACCGGCGCATTGTGGGAGAAAATAAATGTAAAACCTTTTCAGAGACATATGGGGGTGGGGAAGAAAACAAAATGGTTAAACTCTATAGTGTTAGGAAGGGATCAACCGATTATTTGTATTATTCTGTATTTTAAGCAATATCGTTAACGGCCAATAAAGATAACGATATTGCCGATAATGCAGACCAGGGCCGCCATAAGGGTCCAGGGGAAGGGCCCCGTACACTCTTACTTTCCCAACAGCTCCCCAGTCTAAATCTTGCAAGTCCCGAGGCTGTCAGAGTGTTGCCATGGCTCCGCGCGGAACACAGGCTGCAAGAGTTAGACAGGGGAGCAGAAGGGAGCTGCTGGAAAGGTAAGTAAGAGTGCTGGGCCCCCCCGGGAAATCCATATTCCCACTCCCTGGCCAGCTAAGAAGCAGGGAGGGGGGACTAAAACAAAATGTAAAAAAAAATGTAATATTTAAAAATAAAAATGTCCCCCCACCTCATTTTAAACACTTAACATACCTACACACACACACACACACAGCATCCACCACACACACACACACAGCATCCACCACACACACACACACAGCATCCACCACACACACACACACACCATCACACACACACTGCATCCACACACACTGCATCCACCACACACTGCACACTGCATCCACCACACACACACACACTGCATCCACCACACACACACACACACCATCCACACACACACACACACACACTGCATCCACCACACACACACACACTGCATCCACCACACACACACACACTGCATCCACCACACACACACACACTGCATCCACCACACACACACTGCATCCACCACACACACACTGCATCCACCACACACACACACCCCTGCTGGCTGAAAATAAAAATAAAATAAACGAATTAAGTATAAAAAAAAATATATATATATATACTTAGATCATATATATTATATATATATGATCTAAGTATATAAATATATATATATACACATATATATATATACACACACACACACACACATATACATAGTGATATATACGTATATATTTATGTATGTAGATATATATATATTATTTCGTTCTACGTGTATTTTGATATAAATATATATTAATATCAAATTACACGTAGACTGATACTGATTATATATATATATATATATATAATTATTGTTATATATATTTATATATAATATAAAAAAATTTAATATGTAAATACGTTAAATAAAATGAAAAAAATTATTTAAAAAAAATTATTTAAAAATATAGATGTGTGTTATTTCGTTCTAACTGTATTGTGATATTAATATATATATATTTATATCAAAATACACGTAGAACGAAATATATATATCTACATACATAAATATATACGTATATATCACTATATATATACCTATATATAAATAAAAATATTTTTTTAAAAATTATATACATACATATATACATATATATACACACATATATAGATTCATCATATATATATATATATATATATATATATATATATATATATATATATATATATATATATATATATATATATACACACACACACACACACACACACACATTATATTAATTCTACATATATATTTATGTAATATTTTTACATAATTAGGTATCTTAATTAATTACAATTAGCGGGACCTGCCTGACAACCCATGCCGAAAGTAAAGGGAATTTAATTTGCTAGCACTATATTTAACCCTATAACTTTCCAAGACACCATAAAACCTGTACATGGGGGGTACTGTTCTACTCGGGAGACTTCGCTGAACACAAATATTAGTGTTTCCAAACAGTAAAATGTATTACAACGATGATATCCCAGTAAAAGTGAAGTTTTTTGCATTTTTCACGCACAAACAGCACTTACGGACGTGTCATTGCTCGCGATACTTTGCTGTTTTGTTCTAAATATTGTGTTCGAAATCTCCAACAACAATACCTCGTAATACTGAGTTTTTATATTCGTTTCAAGACCCACAGCGTCAAATATAAGGCTTAGTTTCATTTTCATTAAAATTGCCAGATTGGTTACGGTCCCTTTGAGACCCTATGGTAGCCCAAGAATGAAAATTACCCCTATGATGGCATACCATTTGCAATAGTAGACAACCCAAGGTATTGCAAACGGGTATGTCCAGTCTTTTTTAGTAGCCACTTAGTCACAAACACTGGCCAAAATTGGCGTTTTTTGCATTTTCACACAAACAAATACTAACTCTAACTTTGGCCAGTGTTTGTGACCAAATGGCTACTAAAAAAGACTGGACATACCCCATTTGCAATACCTTGGGTTGTCTACTATTGCAAATGGTATGCCATTGTGGGTGTAAATTTCATTCCTGGGCTACTATAAAGTCCCAAAGGCAATGTAACCAATCAGGCGAATTTCAATTTCAAATGTAACGTGTTATATTTGACCCTGAAACTTCCCAAAACGCCATAAAACCTGTACATAAGAGGTACTGTTTTACACGTGAGACTTTGCTGAATACAAATGTGTATTTTATTGCAGTAAAGCAATGTTATGACATTGACAGTTAAAATGTCATAGAACTAAAAAAAATTATTTTCTCCCATTTTTTTCATATTAAATTATGTTTCAAAGCTAAATATTTGATATTAAATGAAAGCCCTGTTTCCCCTGAATAAAATGATATATAATAAGGGTGGGTGTATTTCCTATGAAAGAGTTGAATTACGGTTGGACAGACATGTAGCGCAAATGCCAGGCTTTGTTTACATTTTGTTTCGTTTACGTGTACATTTGGCTCCGTCCTTAAGGGGTTAACTGTGATTAAAAATGAAACCTTTTTTTCACGCAGGCTGTGTCAGTCTCAGCCAGGGGAGGTATGCCTAGAGCAGCATGGACAGAAACCAAATTGATTTACCTTCTAAGTGACAGAGAATAGAGCAGTGAGACTGCAGGAGTGTGGTCTATATACCTAAACTGCTTCAGTTAGCTAGTTGTTTTGATGCATATAGTACCCCTTTAAGTCTGTAAATAAATGCTTCTATGCACAAAATTGCACTTATTGACTGAGAGCAGCCAGCTGATGTTCTCAGCCTATGAATGGCGATGAAATCTGCATCTGGCTTCTGCAGCACTGAAAAATATCAGATGTATGTCCCCAGAGCCTGGAGGACCCTTGGCACCCAGCAGGAACACAGGCAAGAGGGCAAGCTGTGGCAAAATGGTGCCTACTGGAAAACAAGTCCATGGTACTCCTGGCATCATAACCGCTACAGCGGGTTGTAATGATAACGATGCTTGGCGTAATCCTTAAACCCCTTAGCGACCTAGGACTGTTTAGGACCGTCATCTGCATTTTAGCGTTGCCAACCGCTGACGGTCCTGGACCGTCCTAACTGTGTAATGCACTTACCTGATCGCCGACGTTCCCCCGGCGGTGCTCCCGGTGTGGGGAGACTGCCTGCAGCCCAGACAGTCTCCCCATGGCGGATAAGAACCCCTTGGGCCATGTTATCGCTCAGAGCGATCACGTGGTCACAATAGGTGTCCATGTGCCTGCCTGCAGGGGGACTGTCTGTGCTGACAGGCAGTCTCCCTGCAAGTGTAAAATAAAATAAAAAATGTTAATGTTAATAAAATATATGTGTGTGTCTATATCATAAATATGTCATAAGTGTATTTTTATATTAATATGTACATATATTAATATAAAAATACACTTATAATTAAATTACACACGTATATATATATATATATATATATATATATATATATATATATATATAATAATTATATATATTGTGTATATATTATAAATTACAAATAAGTAATTTAAATTAAATAAAAACATGTAAAAATAATTTTTAAAAATTATATATCTATATGAAATTTTATTCCAACTGTATTTTGATATTAATATATATATTTATATCAAAATACACTTAGAATGAAATTGTATATATATCTATGTATATATAAATAAATAAAAATACGAAATATACATATGTCCATATACAAAATTACATAAATAATTATATAAATATACATGTAGACTTCAAATATATAAATATGCATATATATTTAAATTCTACGTGCGTATTTATGTAATATTTTTACTGATTGCAATTTGAGGGACCTGCCTGCCAACCCAGGCCGAAAGTCCAGAGAATTTAATTTGCTAGCACTGTATTTTACCCTGTAACTTTCTAGGACACCCTAAAACCTGCACATAGGGGGTACTGATTTACTCGGGAGACTTCGCTGAACACAAATATTAGTGATTCAAAACACTAACCTATCACAGCGATGATATTGTCAGTGAAAGTGACTTTTTTTTTTTGCATTTTTCACACACAAACAGCACTTTTACTGATGATATAATTGTTGTGATACATTTTACTGTTTTGAAACACAATATTTGTGTTCAGCAAAGTCTCCCGAGTATAAAAGTACCCCCCATGTACAGGTTTTATAGCGTTTTTGAAAGTTACAGGGTCAAATATATGGGTCAAATATTTTTACATTGAAAATGGCCAGGTTGGTTACGCTGCCTTTGAGAGCGTATGGTAGCCCAGGAATGAGAATTACCCCCATGATGGCATACCATTTGCAAAAGAAGACAACCCAAGGTATTGCAAATGGGGTATGTCCAGTCTTTTTTAGTAGCCACTTAGTCACAAAACTGGCCAAAATTAGCGTTCAATTTAGTTTTTTACTTTTTTCACACACAAACAAATATGAACACTAACTTTGGCCAGTGTTTGCAACTAAGTGGCTACTAAAAAAGACTGGACATACCCCATATTGAATACCCTGGGTTTTCTACTTTAAAAAAAAATATGTACATGTGGGGTGTTATTCAGAGATTTATGACAGATAATAGTGTTACAATGTCACTATCGATACATTTTAAAAAATGTATGTTTTGAAACCGCAATATCCTACTTGTACTTAAAGCCTTATAACTTTTTTTTTTTTTGAATCTATTTAGCAGTTTTTTGCATTTGCTTTTGTAGATGAGTAAAAGATTTTTCAAGTAAAAGTCAAAAAGCCCCTTTTGTCCTGAAAAAAAACCAATATATAATTTGGATGGGAACAGTAAATGAGAGAGTGGAAAATTACAGCTAAACACAAACACCACAAAAGTGTAAAAAGAGGCCTGGTCGCAAATGTACAACATCGCAAAAACAGTCCAGTCCTTAAGGTGTTAAAGTGCATTTTTCCCAAATTATGTTTGATAAATGGTCGTTTGAACACCTGTAGTTACTATTAATATCTGCACAATTAAAATGATTAAGTTATTCCAATTAGAGAGCAGCTGGTATACAGTAAAGCTTAAAGGGATACTGTAGGCCAGGGGTAGGCAACCTTCAGCACTCCAGAGGTTTTGAACTACACCTCCCATGATGCTTTGCCTGCATTATGGCTGTACAAGCATTGTGGGATATATATAGTCCACAACATCTGGAGTGTCGAAGGTTGCCTACCCCTGCTATAGGCACTAGAACCATGTCATTTTATTGGAATGATTATAGTGCCTGGAGTCCTCTGGCACTGTCTCTCCATTCAGTACTAGACCATTTTCTAGCAGTTTAATACTAAATAAGAATCCCTCACCACACACAGTCCATCTCTAATTGAGGCGCAGCTAATGCAGAGATTACACGTCTTCTAGCTATAACAATTCATGCCAGCAACTGGCACTGTGATGGGCTGAAAGTGATCTGCAGACACTCTCGGCCAATCGCAACTATTCATTGCTGCTCAGGCAATGCTTCCTTATTACCCTTAGCAACAAAGAGAGCATAGGCTGCTGGGAACTCTCTTTTAGAAATACAATTTTAAAAATAGTTTAATCCTAAATGGAAGGACATCGCCAATGAACACTTAAGCCCTTGAATAATATGAAGCAGTTATAGTGCTTATGGTGTCTCTTTAATCTGACAGTTCATAAAGGGTAAACTTTATACTGTCATAATTTAACTCAATCCTGCTGAACGGATGTGTGCAGTAGAGGCAAGTATAAACGCACCTAAAACATACAAAAAAATAACACCATGATAGCTGAACAGTTATTATCCAAGTAACTAATTTAAGTTACTAATTGTAATAAAATTATACACGCTCACACATACACTAATTAGTGTGATAAACGCATCAGACAGTTAATAAGGGCTCCATATATAAGATGATTGGGGAAAAAGATGGATTTACAAGACCAGAGTAAGGTAATCACATGGATGCTTTAATGACATTTAAAACATTTAGTGCTTTTGAACTTCGAAAAGATGTGATTATATAGAATTTAGTTATAGAATTTCTGCCCAAGGCACCTACCTGTAAAGGTTCACTGTGTGGATTGTGGATATTAATTAAAGGTGAAAAACTGCTATTTACAGGAACTCTTGCACCAATGAAAGGGCGCAGTCTATATGGGTTGGGTATTCCAACTCCAAAAACCTGTAAGAAGCACAAAGGATTTTTTGTTACATCTTCCACTGACATGGGCACACCATACACAAATACTGCTGTATAGTGGCGCTTTAATTACATTAATATGTGTGATGTGCATACAAGTGTAATTGCAGGTTCAGTTCTTTACCTGATAGGTAAATACCCCATGATTAGAGGTGTTAATAAATAAAGTATTCTCTACGTTTCCCACAACTCGCGCGAGAAACACCACGTCAAATGACGTATTCCCTCCAGGGAGAATTTTCTGAAAAAGAAAGAACAGAAATTAGGATCAAGAAGCCATGAGGAGGGGCAATGAATTTTTTAAATCTGTAGCACCTGGCTTGCTAGAGAAATGCAGACGAACTCTAGGCACTTAACCACTACAGCTCATTGTATTGCTTATGGTGCAAAGAGCCTGAGATTCCTTCTCACAATTTGCACTTTACTTATTGAAAGGGTTGACTGGAAAAAATAAAAATAAAAAGAGGGCTCTGCCCATGCATAAAACACATTCAGTGCAGAATGAGACTTTCAAATTAACCTGTCCAACTTTGGGTAGCAATAATAGACTAAAAGTGTTGGGTAGCCCAATATGGATGTCTGCATTAGTCTATCTGCAGCAATGGGGCCATTATGTGGGTGCGGGGGGCACTGTTTTTGTAAATTTTTTGTACTTTAGGTACATACTGATAGTATAGGTTTACAGAATATTATCTCATTGAGGGATATGGTACTCCCTATTTGGAAACAACTATGAAAGCCTAAGGAATGCTCCAAAGGATTGCTTTTCATTCACAACCATTCCCTTCATAGTTTGCATTATAACTGGAGGATCAGTGTCTGTTATTAAAAGACCATCCAAACCCCACATGAGGGAGTTTTCCTGGAATCCATGGAAGTTATGCAACTATATAAAAACCTTTCAGTTTCAGCATTGCAAGAACATCCCTTTATAAATCAATGTTATCACAAACTGTCTAAAAGGTAACAAGCTATAAAGCAAAAGAGTTACTCAAATCAGTGTTTGTGACACTTTGTCTATTTTTAGAATTGAAACTGCAAATTGTGAAAACGGCAAAAAAAGGAAATTGTGAAAAATTCTATTTTTTATTTTTTTTAAACTGTATCGCCTTCTTCATTCTCAGCATAGTGAATAAATCTCTGTGTCCACGTAACCTTTCAGTTTACAAGGCACAGATCTGAAACAGAAGCACAACAATCGGAGAACCATATCAAAATAAGAACACAAACTTGCTGTGTTATATATGTGTAATAACTGGTTCACTATAGCTTTCCTCTCCTTTTTAAAGTGACACTCCAAGTACCATGACCACTTCAATGATTGGAAATAATCATGGTGCCCGGAGTTTGTATGTGCAGCATTTCTCTCTGATCACCTCTGGAGGAGACATTAGCCAGCCCAGAACACATTGTCAAGTGGTTAATACCAATTCTGTGCAAAATCCGCATCTGACGCCAGCACTCAGAAAATGCTGGTAGACAGCCAGTGGCGGCATATCCCCCTCGGACCTTCTGTTAGTCCGTTCTCTCTGACCTCCCTCCACCTCCAGGCGGAGTAAGGAAGACCGGGCAAAAACTTGGTCTTGGCACGGAGTTGATGTGTACATTTAAGCATTTACATTAAACAGGCTTTTATGAAAGGACACTGGCATTTGTTGGTGTAACCCGTTATTCATTGTTCACAATGATTAGAAACTGCCTGGCAAGCACTAGCCTGATTAAAATTAGCAGTGACAACTGTTCTAGAGCGCACACACATTCAAAAAGGGAGCTTTATTTACATGAAATTCTAAGATGTTTCACAGTCACTGAATAGTGGTTGCTCAAAGATGTCATACAAAAGTGCTTTATCATAAGTATTCACACTGCACTAATGCACTCCATTCAAATTAAGGTTTACTACTGTTCCAAAAATAGTGTTGCCATAAAATAAACCGGCTGACCTGTGTACAGAGTACTGGACAGCCCTGGCCCAAACACTATTAGCTATTACGAGCATGCAGTATGTCAAGGGGATTTATTACACTTGCAATTAAACAGAAAAAGGCTTACGGAGTTGTAAAAATAAATAAATCAGCAATTTAGTAAAATGCACAATGCTTTGTGATATTTGCAATATCCTATATTATTATACAGCGTAGCTCTAGCGACATATGGATCCATACCAGGCCATGTCCCAAAATGAAAAACCTTTATGATAAACATTGGGGGGGGGGGGAGGGAAGCAGCTGTCTCTGCAGTTATGAGTTTAAATTTATCAATTTTGATTTATTTTATTTTTAATTCACCATATTTTAGTTATGCATCACTTTAAGATCACTTTTTCTTTTGGGAGCAAGTTTAAGCAAAGTTTCCTTTCAGTTGCACAGCTAATTTATCCACAATCCAGCCATGAAGAGAAAAAAAAGCAGCAGTCACCACGAACAGAGGAGAACAAAACGGAGGTAACTGGATATTAAAGGATTAATAGATAAATATAAATGAACGTAGTATGTAAGTGGTAGGCAGGGCAAGAATAATCAATCATTAACAGGAATGGTAATAAACAAAGGAAAACAAAGAAAGAGCGTGGAAAAAACAAGTGCAAGACACAGTAAAATAGTGATTTGTCCTAAAAGAGCATTAACCCCCATATGTACACAACAACACTCATTTTGAAAAAAGTCTAGTTTCCATAACTGTTAAAATAAAAGCAAATTATTTTTGAAGTTCATTAGACAAATATCAAACTTTTTAAAAACATATACCATTTTCAGAGAAAATGCAGTGTTTACATTACAGCCTAGTGATAACTTCACTGGCCACTCCTCAGATGGCTGTTAGAGATCCTTCCTGGGTCATGGCTGCCTAAAATGCATCCAAATATTCAGTATCTCCTCCCTCTGCATGCAGGCACTGAACTTTCCTCCTGGAGATTCATTGATTCAATTCATCTCTATGAGGAGATGCTGATTGGCCAGGGCTGTGTTTAAATCATGCTGGCTCTGCCCCTGATCTGCCTCTTTGTCAGTCTCAGCCAATCCTATGGGGAAGCATTGTGATTGGATTGGGCCAACCCCACACGTAATGATATACCTACTCTAACCTTACCCTAAAACCCTAGCTTTCGACTTCCCCCAACACTAAAACAGCATTAACCCAAACCCATCATTAACCCTTTGTAGAGTGGTCTGTTACTGCAATATACTGGTCATTTTCATAATTACACTCTATGTAATTTTTTTCATTTTTTTCCAGGGCCGCGCTGGTCTCCCGCGGCTGTCCCTGTCTCCAAAGCTGGGAATCAAATCTGATGATCTCAGCCAATCCATTTCATTCCTATAGGCAAGCATTGGAAAGCTATTGCGCGGCAAAAGACCACGCCAATCAGCATTGCTTCAAGGAGAGCGTTCAGCATCTTCATGCAGAGTGTGGAAATGCTGAACACCAGTGCTGCACACTGTGCAGGACTGACCCAGGAAACCCCTCTAGTGACTGAATGATTGCCACTAGACTTGATACTAGGCAGTAATGTAAACACTGCCTTTTCTCTGAAACAGGCTATAGACACCAGAATTACTACAATAAGCTGTACTTAAATGTAGTTCTCCTAGACTGCAATTTTCTATTTTATGTAGCATTCAATTTGCATAACACAAATGCTTATATGGTTTAACGGAATCACATTTGTCATTACAGTAATGCTGTGGTTTTGACTAGTATACATTACTGCACACATGCTGAAGTTGAAAAGTCACAACTTTAAATTAAAACAATTTTACTAGTAAAATGTAATTTAGAACAGGAACAAATGAAGCCACTTGCAAAAATGAAATCCATAAAACAGAAACCTATAGTCAATATCCCCTTACTGTGTAAGAAGGAAATATTTATTTAATATGGATTAATGCTTTTCTTTGTTTGTTTTTTACTGAATTTTATAATCTAATTTTAATAATCAATTAAACTGTTAATGGCTCAAAAAAAAAAAAAAAACTCACACTAAGTCTTCATTGAATACTATTCTACCAATCTGCTATCTAATAATTCCCCTTACCTTTTGTGTCACTCCCTCTAGCATGTAAGCTCAGTGAGCAGGGCCCCCAACCCGTCTGTTCCTGTGTGTCCAACTTGTCTGGTTACAATCGTATGTTTGTTAGTTCACCCATTGTAAAGCGCTGCGGAATTTGTTGGCGCTATATAAATATAATAATTATAATAATATGGGGGAAGAAAAAAATAAAATCAGGAGATTCAAGAGGAAAAAAAATTACTTACTCTATTTTGAAAAAATGATGCATGAAAATGTGATGTTGTTGCTGATATTGATACTAAAGTTATAGTTTCTTCTGAACTAGGATTGTGCAAGTAAACTTTTTCCATTTTTGGCATTCCCACCGGCCTGCAAAAAGAAAACAAAAAAAAACCAAGAAGCATTAACATTCCAAAATTTGTATGTAAACCAACACAATAGAGAAGATACAGACACAAATTCCCAGATTTTACTAATAACATGACGTAAAGTCATGATTTTATTAATGACAAGGAGACGAGTATTATGCTCTCTCTTTCTTACTTTATTCCTCAGCAGAAAAGAGAAAATATAACTGAAAGAGAAAAAAATGCAAAAATATGGATAATATAATAACAGATATAACCAGATCTGCCTAGTAACAGGGCAGCCAATCAGCTTGTAGGAACAGTCCTTAAATGCCTTGCTTAGTACTTCCACTTCCTCTTCTTTGCCTTCTGAACCGAAGACCGAACCGAAAAATATATCCCCATCAGGAAAGAACAATCACCAACAAGGTAGACGTCATCACAACGAAATCAAGCTGTAAAACAGAGAAATAGGAGGTAAAATCCAAACTTAGGATCTGAATGTAATTTATCATAACAATTTGGCCTATATAACCATATCCAGCAACTATCGGAATAACATATGTAATAACGATACACCACACTAAATCTCATAATATCAAGAGAAACCGTGAACACTCACCGTGAGGTAGAAGAACCCCCCCTGATTGAACCATAAACGTAGATCAAACCCATACCCAACGGGTGGGTGGGTGGGAATAATACTCGCCTCCGTGTCATTAATAAAATCCTGACTTTACGTCATGTTATTAGTAAAATCTGGGAATTTTATTAATGACACGGAGGCTCCTATTATGCTAGTTTAAAGCTGAGCCACAACTAACGAGGAAACATGGTCAATCGGGCGAAAATAAAAATTGCGGAACGTAGATTCACTAGACCAATCCGCAGCCTTCAAGATATCATCCAGGCGACATCCCATCGCAGAAGCTTTTGATGCCATGGCGCCTCTGACTGAATGGGCTGAAAATATTGAAGTATCAATCCCTGCAGCGGAGAGAAGATTCTTAACCCAACAAGCTAACGTAGTTGAGGAGATGGGGAGAAACGGCGTCTTAAAGGAAATAAACAACTGAGACAACTCCAATGACCTCAACTGGAGAGTGCGATCCAAGTACACCCGTAGGCAAGCCACCTGACACAAAGCAGGTCAGACAGGACACCTAGGGTAGGTCACCGACTTAGAAGCCGTCTTAGTCCTCCTCGAGATGGTAAATGACACTCCCTCGGGGTGAAGGAGATTGCGTTCCAGTCCAAAGCTCTGACATCCGAAAACCTTTTTGCATGAAAGGAGCATAACTAGTTTCTAGGACAATTGTTTCAGTGACACCTCTTCATTAATGGGCCACGATTCAAGAAAGCCAAGCACTACGTTAACATCCCAAAACGATGAATACCTGGATCTCGGAGGTCTAGAATAACGAATACCTTTCAACAACCGACACACGAAGGGATGTTGTCCAACCGGCGACCCGTCAATGCCACGATGTCCGGCCGAGATGGCTGATCTATAAACATTAATAGTGCGGTAGGCTAGACCAGATTCGAAAAGCATGGTCAGCAAGCTGAGCACCTCCTTCAGAGGGGCAGAAAGTGGATCCAACAGTCTTCCCACACACCAGCCAGACCACATACGCCATGCAGATTTGTAAGATGTTCTGGTACCTGGTGCCCAGGCACTTTCCATGAAGTAGCTTGCGGAACGTCCGCGACACACCAGGGTCCCCCGAAATCAGCCAAGCCGTGAGCTGGAGAAGGTCCTGATCCACCAATTTGTGTGAGTTCCCATCCGGATCTAGAAGCACATCCGGTCGCATCGTAATCAACCATCGGCATCTCCAAGAGCCGCGGGAACCAAGGCTGAGTCTGCCATAGGGGAACTATCATCACCAACGTGCACACCTGTCTGGACAAGTATGCCAGTGTCCGAGAGATCAGGTTGAAAGGAGGAAATGCAAAGTGACAACCTCGAGGCCATATCTGCAGAAACGCATCCACCGCCGTGGCTGCTGGGTCCGGCCTCCAACTGATGTATTGGGGCAGTTGGGAGTTCAGTCTGGATGCAAATAAATCCAGTTGTAGTGGACCCCATAGTGGATTTATCTGTCGAAAGGTCGAAGGCAGTAGGTGCCAATCTCCTGAGTCTTTCAAGTATCGCGAATTCCAATTCCGCCCATTCGTTGTCCAAACCCGGAATGTGTTCGGCCGTAACCGAGATTGCACTGCCTAGGCAGAACTGCCAGAAGTCCCTTGCCAGGTTCGCCAGTTGCTTCGATTTCGTGCTACCCAGGTGATTGATGTACCTGACCGTGGACACATTGTCCATGCGCAGAAGAATACAGCAATTTCCCAGAGTCGGAAACAGACTGCGGATGGCGAATGATCCCGCCAGTAGTTCTAGACAGTTGATGTGAAGCGTTGACTCGAGTTTGGACCATCTGCCACCTGTGGAGACATTTCCACAGCGCGCGCCCCAACCATGCAGGCTGGCATCCGATTCTATCACCACATCCGGAGCGGTACCGAAGATTGCTTGACCGTTCCATGCCTCCATATGGTCCAACCACCATAGAAGTTCCTCCTTGGAATCTTTGTCCAGGCTTAATTCACTTTCGTACAAACTGCCCGAGCGAAGGTGGGACCCTTTCAGACGTTGCAGGGCCTGATAATGTAGGGGTCCCTGGAAAATTGCCTGAATTGAAGAGGCCAGGAGGCCAATCACTCTCGCCAGTTGTCGCACGGAGCGAGAGGTTGCCCGTAGCGTGCGGTTGATTTCCTTCTTAATAGCCTTCAGTTTGGCTTCTGGAAGGAACATGAACTGGGCGACCGAATCGACCTCGAAACCTAGGAATTCTATCTTCTGCACCGGGGCCACCAAGGATTTTTCCCAATTTATAAGGGAACCTAATCCTTGCAGGAGATCCACTGTCCATTCCAGGTGCCTGGATAGTTGGTCAGGGGATGCGGACATTATCAGGATGTCGTCCAGGTAAATAATCATGCGAACTCCTCGAGCCCTGAGGAACGCCACCACTGGTTTCATTACCTTTGTAAAGCACCAAGGAGCTGAAGAGAGACCGAATGGCAGACACGCAAACCTCCACCGACGTCCTTGCCACAAGTCCCAGTGTTCCTCTGCCATTGGTATAGTCAAGTACGCGTCTTTGAGGTCTAGCTTGACCATCCAGTCCCCTTGCCGATCTCTGAGGCAATGTATGCCTTCCATCTTGAAGTGATGGTAACGGAGGAATCCGATGAGTCGTTTGAGATTGATAACCGGCCGAACTCCTCCGCCTTTCTTGGCAACGAGGAAAGGCCCTCTGCATGGTAGAGTCAATGAGGGCCTGGAACTCTTGAGAGGGGGTGAGTCCCACCTCTCCAGAGATAGGGGCAGGAAAGTCTTCCATATCGGGATAACTGGGACTGCCAGAACCATCACCCCTAGCCTGCATGATAGTCAGGAGGGTAGTATAAACTTGTGGGAAAAAAGGGATATGGCCCTTTAAACATATACATAGAAAATAGACACCCACAAAAAGGTATGGCAGCCAGGGACACCAGTATCAGTATATTACAAAACAGAAAAAATGATGGAACCCTAAAAAACCTACAGTACAGGGGTTGAGTAACCCACAAAAGCACAATGCCTGTAAAACAAAGGGTGGAAAAGGAAGGGGAGCCGACCCGCCGGAACCGCTAGCAGCCACGTGTGTATGAGACAGGGAAAATGGCTGCCGCATGCAGAGCGCGTTGCGGGCAAGCAAGCTCCTCCCCCGCCAATGGCCGGGGAGCGCGTGGAACACACACGGCCGGGGAAAACACCCTCGCACCAGTGGGCGCGAGGGGGAGGCTGAGCGGGTAGGAGACAACGCGGCCGCACATGCGGTCGCGAGGGGAGGGAGGGCGATCAGGGAGCACTGCAGTAACTTCCCCTGTGATCCGCGGCCCCTGTCTGTGTTAACTAAAGGTACAGCACAGGCAGGGAGCCAGAAAAACGCAGGGGAAGAAACAGACATACAAAACTAAACACAAGATATGGCAGAAAATGCAGAAATCATACAGGGTGATATAAAACAGCATCACAGAAATAATCAAGTAAAATAATCAAGTAAATTAACCCATATAACAATCAAATAAGATCAAATATACAGGAGTGAAAATTAATACTTAGCTGGTCTGAGGACAGCAGGAAAGAAAGAGGAAGTGGAAGTACTAACCAAGGCATTTAAGGACTGTTCCTACAATCTGATTGGCTGCCCTGTTACTAGGCAGATCTGGTTATATCTTATTATATTATCCATATTTTTGCATTTTTTCTCTTTCAGTTATATTTTCTCTTTGCTGCTGAGGAATAAAGTAAGAAAGAGATAGCATAATAGGAGCCTCCGTGTCATTAATAAAATCAAGCCATATCCTGTACAATTCTTCCCAATCTTTTCAGGTTTCACATTTTTCAATTGATAAAAATTTACCAATAAATTACTTAAATGGAGCCTCTAAACTGCAGCTGTTTTCCAATGCCTGGGAGCGGTCTAGGTAAACTGCAGAAACAGGATTAATCAGAATTACAGTTCCCAGGGTAGACATTTTGCAAGGTACTTTTATTAATTCACTTGCAAGTAGATTAATAAAAAACAGTGAGAGCAAACAATAAATGCATATATCACCATGATCTGTACATACAATAGTGAAGCTTGTACGCCTTAAGAACGTATAACAGAAATTGTCAGTCGTGCTGATTCTACCCTTAAGGACGCACAACTAAAAACTTCCGTCATGCAGTATTTTCTTAGCAGGGTCTGTTTCCCTGCTGGTAACACCAGGCATTATTTGATTCCTGGTGCTCCCCCCTGTTATCTGGGGCCAGAATTAGTGGCCCCAGACGGATTGATGCTCTTTTTGCAGAGCTCAAAGTGAGCACTGCAAACAAGCATTTAGATAGGGATTGAAATCCCCACTGTTACAATGTGGTGTGATCAGGGTTAAATCCCTGCTCACACCAGGGAGTCCTAGGTATCAATGGAAACCTGTGGCTCTCCTCTATCAGCTGGGGCTATTTTTAGTGACCCCTGAATTTCTGATGAGCTACATGCAGTGCTGGAAGTCAGTAAAGCATGTAGCTGCTTAAATAGGCATTTAAATGCCTATATCTAGATTGTGATGTGAGCAGGGTTAAATCCTTGCTCATCAGGGGAAAAATGCATCATTAGAAACCTGGGGCTCCCCTCTGTCAGCTGGGGCTATTTCTAGTGGCTCCAGACTGACAGGTGAGCTGCATGTAGAACTCAAAGTGAGATTGGCATGTAGCTCTTTCAATGGTGATTTAATTCCCCGCAGACAGCAATGTAGTGTGAGCAGGGTTAAATCCCTGCAAAATCATAAGATACCCCTTTGTCAGCTGGTGAAATTTTTAGCAGGCCCATACTTTTTGATGAGCTGCATGCAGTGCTGAAAGTCAGCACTGGATGTAGTTTTTTAAATCCACAGAGAACACCGCAGCTGAGCGA
The DNA here is from genome assembly GCA_933207985.1 of Pelobates cultripes. NCBI lineage: Eukaryota > Metazoa > Chordata > Amphibia > Anura > Pelobatidae > Pelobates > Pelobates cultripes. The sequence goes on from OW240912.1 coordinate 266,152,573, forward strand.
TGAAGCTCAGCTACAGTCATTCTCTCACTAGATCTGTTGATTGGGAGACCCTGGAAGGTCACCCTCAATGCCATTCTGATCAGGGCTGGGCTTTTTCAGTTGCCTAGCACAGATCACAATGCATTGGGTATAATATCTTGGAAGAGATAAGAGACTGCAATACTGAAAATAGCCACTAGGTGGCAGCAACATACCACTGTATTTCAGCGTAAAATTCCTTTACCAATATCAGTACTGATATTAGCAGAGGGAAAACTTTGGGAAGATTAGATTAAGGATGAAAAGTAATGATTTTTATTCGGTTGAGAATAAGTATTAGATTTATTATTAGGTTTAGGTTTAAGATTAGGTTTATAATTAAATTTTAGTATTTTGATTATGTTTCAGATTAGGATTAAGGCCAGCACAGGAATCCATTTGCTGAATATAGCAAGATAATTCCTCTGCTGACACCAGCAGGGATAATCCTAACACTATTGCTAAAGTTAGGTTTGAGATTGGGATTAAGGTTATAATTAGGGTTACAGATGGGATTAGTGCATGGGTTAGAATTGTGGTGAGGTTTATGATTAGATTTGAGATTAGGATTTTGGTAAGAATTAGGGCTTGATTTAGTATTAAAGGGACACTGTAGTCACTATAACCACTTTGTCTCTTTGAATTGGTTATAGTGCCTGGAGTGTCCTGGCACTGTCCCTCCATTCAGTGTTGCACCATGTTTGTGCAGTATGCCACAAAATAAGAGTCCCTGGCCACCCACAGTCCGGCCCCTTCTGTATGTGTAGCTAAGGCAGAGATTACACACTTCCTTGTTGTCATACCCATTCATACCGTCAGTTGGAGCTCTGACAGGTTAAAAGCAGTCAGCTGACACTCTTAGCCAATCACAGCTGCCCATTGCTGCTCAGGGTAATACTTCCTTATTAGCCAAAGCAGCAGAGGGGATGGACTGCCAGGGTCTCTTGTTTAGCATTAAAACATTACAACATTAAAGAATTTTTTATGCTGAAAGAAATTATGGCACCAGGGGACTCCATACACTATAAACAGTTTAATGAGATGAAGCAGATACAGTGCCTACGGTGTCCCTTTAAGGATTTAAATTGGTATCAAGATCGCTACTTTCCATAGATATACATATGGGGTATATTTGTTCTCAGGAGATGTTGCAGAGTACAGCTAAGAACATTTTTATTAAAGTGGGACACACAAGATTTAAAAAAATAAATATATTAAAAAAAAATGGTAAGGAAATGTAATTTCAATAAGGCTCATAATATTTTATATGAGAGTCCCCATGGTGTCCACTTTTGCAAATGGTATGCTTTGGTGGTGTAATTTCAATATATGAGCTACTAAAAAGCTCCAATAACCCATCTTCATCTTGTCATTTAAAATTCTTTTTCTTTTTTAAATGTACTCTGCCGGATATAATTTTAGCCCTATATTTTCACAAAAACCTGGCTAAGGTATACGACGGGGGTAATTTTGTACTCAGAAAATAGAGTGGAGGATAATTTAGTGCTTTTTATTACAGTAGCACATAACACGTTTCCAAAAGTGCAATGTGTGTACAAAAATGCTAAAACAATATGATAAAATTTGAAAGAAATTGATGCTAATATTACTATACATTAAGGTTCAAAATATACCATATGACATACTCTGTGGTGTCTACTTTCACAAATTGTATGCATTTATAGGGTAATTGTATCTGTTAAAGAGCCACAATGTCTGTAAAATGAGACGGACACATCAAATCCACCTATCAAAATTCTAATTGTAAAAACTGTAATGGGACTCTTATGGCACTGTAGCTTCACAGAATAGTGGCAAAGACATACATTGGAGGTATTGTTTTATTCAGCAAAGTCTGCAGAACACAAAAATGGGGATTTGATCACAGTGGTGGCACATATACTTGAAAAATGACCAGCAAAAATTTAATTTGTATGTAAAAAATGCATACACAAAAAAAATGACCATAATTTATGGCATAAACGGTTGAAAAATAAAGTCACCACATTATGGCATAATATACACCATATGAGATACACTGTAGTGTCTAATTTCACAAATGGTAGAACCTTGTGAGGTAATTTCAACAGTCAAACTGCTACAATGCCCCAAAATGACACTTGCACCCATCAGGTCTGTTTTATGGCACTGTAACTCCACAAGTGGCAAAGGTATGCATTGGGGGTATAGTTTTACTCAAAATATGTATCTGAACACAATATTGGATTTTCTACAGCAGTAGTGCACATCTTGTTTACAAAATGTAAATTTTCTTCATTTTTTTTTTATAATCAATACAAATTTAAAGGGACACTCTAGTCACCAGAACAACTACAGCTTATTGAATTTGTTCTAGTGAGTAGAATCATTACCTTCAGGCTTTTTGCTGAGAAAATGCAGTGTTTACATTACAGTCTAGTGATAACTTCACTGGCCACTCCTCAGATGGCTGTTAGAGATCCTTCCTGGGTCATGGCTGCCTAAAATGCATCCAAACATTCAGTATCTCCTCCCACTGCATGCAGACACTGAACTTTCCTCATAGAGATTCATTGATTCAATTCATCTCTATGAGGAGATGCTGATTGGCCAGGGCTGTGTTTGAATCATGCTGGCTCTGCCCCTGATCTGCCTCCTTGTCAGTCTCAGCCAATCCTATGGGGAAGCATTGTGATTGGATCAGGCTACCACTTCTGATGATGTCAGCAGACAGCTTTTTTTTTTTTTATTTTTTTTTTTAGGCAAACAGCATGAGTTACAACTTCTGGCTTGAATACAGTAAGATTTTGCTATATGTATGGCGGCATGGGGGGCTAGATGGAGGTGTTAACACTATAGGGTCAGGAATACATGTTTGTGTTCCTGACCCTATAGTGATCCTTTAAATATGTATATGTCACATCAGATTAAAGCCCTTTTTGTCCTTTAGAAAACGGTATATAATATGTGTCGGTGCAATAAATAAGGAAAACATAACTTGAGGTTTATCACAAAGAACAAAAAATGCAGAAATTGCTAGTGTCCTTAAGGGTAAGTCCAGCTTCTGAAGCTGCGTCCTTAAGGGGTTAAGTAAAAAAAGACCATACGGTGATACAGCTTGAGTATTTATACAATAGAATACCCTATTGGTCCCACTCACATGATGTATTCTATTATACAGATGCTTAAACTGTATCACCCTATGGTCTTTTCTCTTTTTAATTAAAGAAACACTATAGGGTGAGGAACACACATGTATTCCTGATCCTAAATTGTTAAAATCTCCATCTAGCCCCTCTGACCCGGTCTTGCCTCCCCAAAATATAGTAAAATCTTACTGGCATTCAAGTCTGCAGCTGCTGGCTCTGCCCCTGTCTGCCTCTGAAACTGCCTGCTGTCATCATCATAAGTGGTGGTCTGAGCCAATCACAATGCTTCCCCATAGGATTGGCTGAGGCTGTCAAGGAGGCAAAACAGGGCAAAGCCAGCACAAGTCAAACACAGTCCTGGCCAATCAGCACCTACTCAGAGATGAACTGAATCAATGGATCTCTATGAGGAAAGTTCAGTGTCTGCAAAGGGTGGAGACACTAAATGGCAGTGCTGATTACTCTGCAGCACTACCCCTACTTTAAAGATATACATATTTATTGATATTCAAGCACACATTTGCACTCCATGGCCACTTTATGAGGTAAATCTACTTGCTAACACAAATAACTAATCAGCTAATCATATGGCAGAAACTCAATGCATAAAAGCATGCAGTCATTGTCAACATATTCAGTTCTTTCTCTAGGCCAAAAATCAGAATGGGGAAGAAATTAGATCATATTACGGATAATGGAATTATTTTTGATTCCAGAAACCGTGGGTAGAGTAGTTCAGAAACCATTTCTAGGGATTGTTGCACATAGGTTTTTAGTGTAATTTTTATTTTTTTATTTTAAAAGCCAGTGCTTTTCCTCCCACAGTATCCAACTCTTATTGGATGTTTTTATCATCATCACAGGAGAAATGTTCGAGACTGATATTAAGGCAACAGAAGATCATCTCTGAATGCCAATGTCAATACTTGAGGTAGGTGGGCTACAACAGAGGAAGACCACTCCTTTTAAAAGTTACACAAAACATAACCGCTCACTGTAGTAGTTATGATGCCACTCCCCGAGTGGTAGGTAAACTCAGATGAGCATGGGGACCTGAAGCGCATGGAGGGCAAGAATATTCAAACTTACCCATAAGAAAGCATTGAATCAATGTTTTCCAAGGGGGCTTCCCTGTCACGTGACAGTTTTACTCAGTGCAGCAGAAGCTTCTCTAGTGGCAGTCATACTAACAGGCACTAGAGGAGGACTTAACCCTGCAATGTAAACTTTGCACCCAGACAGTCATATTTTGTCAACTTGACTGCTACACATAAGGCATCTTTATGTATTTTCTGAAAACAATTCAGACAGGGAAGATACATAGAAGCAGACTAGATCAAGTTTATTTTTGGCGATAGAACCATTTTAATACTAGTTGAGTATTGTTTAAATGCCACAGCACACAAACAGTTGTTTATGTGGTGGAACAGGAGATTTGCAGCACGAATGTGCAGGCAACAAATCTGAAGCAACTGACGGACGTGATTACGACAACATGAACTAGAAATCCTAAGCAATGTCTTCAGAAGCTTATTTAATCCATATCATGATGAATTAAAACTGTTCTGAGGCAAAGATAGCTGTACCACGAAAAGTGGCCACTAAGTTTCAGAAATTATATATACAGAGACATTACAATAAGATTAATTTCCTACAGTTACCATCTATCCTCTCTTTTTTGTTTTTATGCCTTATATTGTGCCAGAAGTACCCTGGCACCATGCCAGAGTAATCTATCAAACCATTTTAGAACAGTTTGACATCTTACCTGGATTTGTACATTTTTGAAGAATTACAAACTGGACGCTATATGCCTCTAAGTGCTGTCTAATGATTCTGCATTTGCTGATTAATTCACAAACCAGTGCCTGAGGAACACCACTTCAGATTTAAACAGTCAGCAGTCTATACAAGTAAAAAAATAAGTAAACAACAACTCAGACATAACACCCTTACAGGTGTCCAAAAGCAGTCTACATCAGAATTGCCTATGGATTACATCAAAGAGGGAGGGTCAATCTCACAGATGGCTACTATGCATCACTGCATAAGTAAGCAAAGTTTTTTTTCTCATGGCCCATGGAGCAGAATATATTTTTTTGTTTTTTAAAGTTAAGCAGGTGTTTTAAGTGTGTATATGTATATATATGTATATGTCAAACACAGTGACAGAGCACCAATGAACCACAGAGGACTCTAAAGTAGTCTATATGGCAGTTAAAAGGTCATGCACCAACACATTGAGAAATAAGATTTTGTGGCAGAACCGTTCCCAACCCCCTCTTATTTCATGTTACTATTTCGAGAGTGGAAACAACTATTTATGTATGAATGAAAACAAGCACACTATGAAAAAAGGTTAAAAGGGAATATGACCTGCATTCAAGTATTTATATCAAGTGTAGTCATAGCTGAACATGTGAAACTGTAATTTGTTCACCTGAAAGAATATTATATTTAAAAAAAAAAAAAAAAAAGAAGCAGTACCACCCTTGATCATCTGTCCGATATAAACACTAATCCTTTTTCACCACCTTTGCTATGATATGTGAAATAATATAGTTACGGAATTTTGATAGGACATCCAGGAGTAAGTCTATCTGGAGACACTCTAAAACATTAAATATTAATCACCTACAAATCAAAAAAGATTCTTTATAAGTTAATATTATTATACTTCTTAAAAAGAGGAAGTCACTTCAGTACCTAAAAGGGGAAGAAGCTTTGTCTTAGAGCTGGTGACATTCTATTTACCCTAACCCAGTAACACAAACAAACGGGGCTCTCCCTAGTATCTATAGTTCACTACTTTCTACAGCCACAATGACAATGCAGTAACTCTATGTCTGCATTGTTAAAGGGACATAGCAGGCACCGTAACTGCATCATCTCACTAAAGGGGTTATTGATTCTGGTGTCCCCTGGCACTGTCCTCCAATTCAGCATTAAACCATTTAATGCTTAACAAGAGTCCCTAACAAACTATCCCCTGTGCTGCTTGGGCCCATCAGGAAGCATTAGTCTGAGCAACAAAGGGCAGCCGTGATTGGTTGTGATAGAATTAATGAAGCCAGTTGATATTCTCAAAGAGATTGCAGGTATAAATCAGTATGGCTACAGTGAAGTGGGTAATCTCTTCTTTAGACATACCCTTATTGGGTATCAGGCTGTTGTAGGCCATCGCCAATCAGTCAGTCTTAAACTGCTCTCAACATTGAAAAGAGGGACAGTGCCAGGGAACTCCAGGCAATATAACCAATTCAATTATATGAAATGGTTATAGTAAGTACAGTGTGAATTCATTATGCCTAGAAGTCAGTGACCAGTTTAGAGAGCGGAGCTAACCCTCCTGTCTCCTGGTTTAATTAGCCTATAATTACAATACAGGATGAAGAGAATACAGCTTACAGGCAAAACTGCACTTTCACCAAGTGAGTCTATCTAGGCTGGATCTCCTGACTCTTCCTATCAATATATCAGACTCTGCATTTGAAAATAAGTAAGCCATGGTGCTGATCTATACCAGTAGCCCACATTAGATCATAACAGGTATAAGTTTATCCTTATTCCTTACTGGTACAATAACTTATTTGTGATATATATTTTGAATATGATATGGGCCTACAAGGAAAGCGCTCTACGCCCTAGAAATACCAGTATTTGGACTATTTAACAGATGTACTGTGCCAATTATCCTTAAAGTGTATATTAACAGGCGGACAGCAGTTGATTGGGGGAAGGGGACCCGCTCTTGTGTATTGTTCACACTATACCTTGAAACTCGTCATTTTGAGAATTTCCTCACATCTAAAGATTAACCCCTTCACCAACAAACCCTTTTTGATTGAGAAAAATAAAATACCAGCATAAAATTTGAAGGAAGGGATGAATAGCAAGCATATACACATATCACAACACAATTTTTTTTTTATATATGGCTTAGCAGACAAACTAAAAAATGTAAATTAAGTACATTTACAATTGCTTTATAATTTCTTGTATTCATTCCGCATTCATAAAATGATTTAAGAAATGAAAAGCTTTAAACCGTATAAGTCCTTTATCTTGTAATATTTCCCTTCAGGTAAAAAACGAAAGCAAAAATGTGAGTTCTCACACATAGAGTAGGTGTGACAATTTTGATAAACAAAAATGATGCAATACCTTTCTTGTAAGTATTTGTAAGGACCCTGAAGGCATTACTACCGGTAGCAGCACAGTTTATCAAATATGGCAACACAATTTAAAAATAAATGTATTAAGAACTGCTATAGCAATATGTCGCAATTTCTGCAAAATGCTAATGTAATGCTAACAGTGAAATGGTAGAATACATTCTCTTTTCCCCCTCATTGACTAGAGTAATGAAATACTGTAAACCATTAAAACTCTTTACCGCTTTCAAGCAAGGGGAGAAATCTGAACCTCAGCTCCATTCCACCACCGGTTTGCACACTGTAGTTCTTCACATTATCAGTCTCAAGGTTAGGGTTATCAAATGTAGGCATTTGCCCATCTTCCTCTCCAGGGAGGCCATAGCTAACTTGGACTGCAAATTGCTACCAAGCCTTTGTAATATTTTGGAATCTTTCTGACCCTGGACAAAACAATCTCTATGGGCCAAATAAAGTACCCTTTATGCATTCCCTTAAAAAAGTTCATGGAGACGTGGGAAATCTATGCCACGGATAGGGAAGATCCACCATGTCAAGATGACTCTACTCCCTAAAATTCTGTATTTCAGGTGTTTGCAGTAATGATGCTCAGGGGGAATTAAACCCCTTCGAAAGATCAATACATTCCTTAATATGGAAAGGCTGGGAAATGAGAAATGCTAGACATGTCCTGATTCAAACCAAATTCAAAGAGGTGTGGTCCTCGCCCTCTATTTGTACTATTATACAGCAAGGCTAGCTCAAAAACAAGTATGGTCCTTATGACCAGATGCTGGGTAGATTGCGATTCTTATCCAACGGGGGGAAAAGGCACTAAGGGGCACCCGATGGCACTGTGTCTTCAGGGGCCCAGTTAGCGCTGCAGCCCTTTAAGGGCGCGATCATGCCCCTGCGGTGATGTCAATGCTGTGAGGAAACAACACCCGTTCCTGCCGCACGGGAGGAGAAGGCAGTGGGCTCAGACTGGGAGCACTGACTCCCAACAGCCTCAGCCAGCCAATGGACAACAGGGAAGCCACCTTCCTGCATCCACAAGGTAGGAGACAGGAGGGTGGTTAAAAGATGTACTTACAGTTGGTTTGTCTGTACCTGCATGTGTGCGTATGTGTTTCAGTATGTGCGTCAGTGTGCGCACCTGTATCGGTGTGTCTGCAACTGTATGCGTGCCAGTTTATATGTATCAGCACGTCTGTACCTGTGTGTTCGTGTTTAAAGTGGTAAATCAGTGTGAGAGTGTGTTTATCTGTATGTGTGTTAGTGTGTGTCTATGAATCTGCATGTTTGTCAGTGAGTGTATCTGTGCAACCAGGCCCGGACTGGCCATCGGGCACACTGGGCAAATGCCCGGTGGGCCGCGATGGCCGTGGGGCCGAGGGACATTATCGTAAAGGGACATTATAGTCACCAGAACCACTACAGCTTAATGTAGTTGTTCTGGTGTCTAGAGCCTGTCCCTGCAGTCTTTTATTTGTAAACCGTTACTTTTTGGAGAAACTGCAGTTCTTTTTAAATCTGTAAAATAACTCTAGCTTATAGATGGTCCCTCAATGAGGCATGGAAACATATCAATCCCTTACCCCAGAAGGAGAGATTCTGTTAAATCTGGGAAATTAACTTGAAGGATGAGCTGGCAGCCAGAATCCAGGGATCACTCTATTCTTACAACATGGTGTGGAATTGTTCACATTTTCAATGTCTTGGTAACTTACTTGTGCTCTAAAATCAACGCCTATATAATATGCATACAGAGCCCCCATTTTACAAAATAGAAAGTGGCACTTTTATGCATTAACCTTGTTACAAACCCAAGCTGTCAGACAACCGGTCCTGTTGCTTCCTGGTTGTTAGCTCATTGGAGCTAAACGCAAGAGGCTTGCAATTGCTCAGAGAACCTGACTTACAAAGACTTCTTGAAGAGCTACATTGGAAAATCTGTAATTGAACAGCCACAGAAAGTCTGGCCTGGGTAAGAATGAGGGAACTTGCAAAGGCTGTTTTTAAGATATACCCCCAATGAATGAAAAATGCATTAAGTGCATACATATTTTTATTGGGGATAGACATTACATATTTTATTTAATTGTATTTGGGCAATAGAGTGTCCATTTATGGTGAAGTTTTGGCCCTACAGCCCCGTTTTCAAACCTAATAAATTTACCAAAATGTCAACTTTCAGCTTGGCACCTTAAAGGATCATTGACCTTGAGGTTTGTGCTAGACTTAGATGTTGCTCAATTTATTTGTTGCGCTCCATTTTACATAACTTTATCTTTGCTCTCCAACATAAAATCATGTACTACTTCTTGTACAGACTATATTTCACGTAGATTTTTTTTTTTTAATCAAAGCTTTAGAGTCACAAATGCAGATATGAATCATGTCAACATGTTTTGTAATATGAATAAGACTCCCAGGTCTCAGCACTAGATAATTGCAACGTAGCCACACAGGGCTCATCAAATGAGATTTAGTATATTTCAGACATTTTCACATAGCTGAGCAGTAGTGAATGGATATAAAACATTAAATATTACATGGAAGGAAGAGGTATATGGTACCTCAGAAGATGGTATTATAGGTAAGAGGGGAAAAGTAAAATAAAAGCAGGGTAGAGGGGTATATGTCTATTGCAGTTCACATTGCAGAATCACCATTCTGGTGCTAGTATCATTATGAGGGAGATAACGAAAAGGCCGTTCTTGGACAGTAGTAGTGTATAATTAGTGTGAATTCTGCTGTGACGTGCTATGTTCCTGTACATTTGGTCCATTGGTGTAAATGCGTGGTTCTCACTACCTGGCAAAGTTGCAGCTGTCTAACCATTGCTGTACTGTGGGGGTCTTGTCATGTCTGCAGAGGGCAGGCAGAAGTGATTTAGCTGCGTTCAGGAGGTAACAGTATATTGATTTCTTGTAAGTAGCAATCGTTGTCAGGGTAGAATGTATTAAGACATTTATCATCGCAAAGGATAGGGTTTCACCCAAGATTTCAGTGGACTGAGTCTTGACCGCCTCCCAGAATGGATGTATCCTGGGGCAGTAACACCAAATATGCCTCACTGTGCCTCTTTCATCTCTGCATCGCCAGCATGTGTTGGGGACCACTGGAAACACCTGGTGCAAGTATTCAGGAGTCCTGTACCAGGAGGAGAGGAGTTTATAATTGGTCTCCTTGTATCGAGAGCTGCTCATGCTTTTATGGGACAGAATGAGAATTTTTTTCCCATTGTGCATCCGAAAAGGTTAAACCAAGGATGGTTTCCAATGTGCCCTTGAAGTTATGATTGTTCTCGAGGTGTTCATGTAGATTTTTGAGTTTTCTTTTTAATTAACTATTACATAATGAAACTCTACAAATACTTTCATTGATTTATTTCTATTGCAAACAAAGAAAATTGATTGTAGTCTAAAGTTGCACGAGGGAGAACAGTAAACTGAAAACAATTACCAACAGATATGCTTGTGTTAACAGAAAACATGTTTGTTTATGTAAAAATGAGAACTGTAGTTGACCACATTTCTCCCTAGGGATTAGAAAGAAGCTTCACTAGTGAGGTATGAAGAAAAAAGTGATATGAAAAGCTATGGTGTCTAACAAACACGGCATTATGTAGTTTCAATTTTAACTAGCCTAAATAGCCAACATATAATTATGCAGCTGCAAAGGCAAGGTGTTTTTTGTTTTTTTTACATTCTTTATCTGAGCCTGTGAGATGGGTTAGTTTTCATATAAATATACAGGCTGCCCCTTCCTCTGTGCTGTTGCTGCCTGGTTCAGATCTACTTCCGGTTCAAAGGTTCATCAACACAAACTGCCTAAACAAGCTGGTCTTGCCCTCATATGGCCTATGCAAGTATTCATTTTACCTCACTAACTACTAGTGCAAATTCAGCCGATTTCAATCGTACATGGCATCACAGAGCTGCCTCAATTCATCTCATGCATTCCGCTTACTTTATTTGGCCCTCATTGGGTCGTATCGACTTTTATCAAATGCATTTCAGTTAGTCACCCTGCATTTTAATGTTTTCTTTATGGCTGCCCCCTGGGTATTCAGGCATGCATTCTCTGTACACAAAAAAACTTAAAAATTCCTTCTCCTCTATAAAGGGGAATACCGAAATGAAAAAAAAAAAATCTCAAACTTATAAACTCATAAAATATATATCATATACATTTATGCATTTCAGTTAGTTACCTACATTTTCTTTGACTGCCCCCTTGGTATTCAGGCACTTGTTGGGCATACATTGTTTAGTAATTATGTGGCTAGGTGTTGCAACTGTCTAAATTTATGTCATGCCCAAACTTGGGTCTATACATGTGGTTGAGGAACATAGAAATATAAACTTTTATAAACATTATCTGTACACAATTGTAAAAACTCATTATCCTCTTTAAAGTGGAATATCTTCTAAATAAAAATCTTCTTACTCAAACTCCTACAAATGTATCATATGCATTTCAATTAGTCACCTTACATTTTAAGGTTTCCCCCGTTGGTATTCCAGCACTCATTGGGTCTACATGGTTTAGTAAATATGTGGCTACTAACTGTCTAAATGTATGTCAGACCCCAACTTGGGCCTATACACCTGGTTAGCATTTATGGTACTGCCTGTTAATAATCTGTCTTCCTGCTGCATGAGAATAGATAGATATATATATTTGTGCTCGGAATTTAAATACGTATAAGATAGTAACTGTGAGCAAGTTGGTTGTGGTGTGCCGAAACCAACGTACGAGTGGGCCTGTAAATAAAAGAGGGCCCACCAAGGAGAATGTAGTTATAACAGGGTGTAGGTGGGTGGGGACAATCAGCTGGGCGGCAGCGGTGAGTAGGGGCTAGGAGTTTAAGTAGGGGACTTACTCCTCCCACAAACTCAGGCCTAATGGCCTTTCTACTTGTGCTCGGAATTTAAATACGTAATGGATAGTAACTGTGAGCAAGTTGGTTGTGGTGTGCCGAAACCAACGTACGAGTGGGCCTGTAAATAAAAGAGGGCAAAAGATAAATTCGAGAAAATACACACTTTATTGCATTTTACAAGACCAAGTTCCTGAAAGCTTGGCAAAGCTCTTTCTCCGGTTGTGGAATATATGCATTATATATGGAGGATTTCCATCGCCCTAGTCTTTTGATGATGTGGACCGGTGCGTTTGTGCTAGAGGCTGCTGAGGCGGCTCCTATACGGAAGGAGTGCCCGGAGAATGCAGCCGGGTTGTGTCCGAGCTTAGATAACAGGGTTCTGACATGTAACATCAATTTTGCTGTGGTAAGTGGGTGCCCTTGTAATGTTAAGAGCGGAGAGTCTGGTAGGTGAGCGTGAAGAGTTGACCGTAGTTGGTCTAGAACTTTTACCGGACACCAAGCATTATCAGTAGGGAAGAGAGGAATTATTGTAGGGTGTAGTGACCGGTTGGTTTTAGTTGTAGGGATAGAAAGTAGGTAGTGATCCTCTATCTTAGTGAGGTGTGAAGTTTTAAGGCTTTGCGTGATATCTCCTTGACAAACCACGGTGAACTCTCTAGGTCTGAGAAAACCATAGAAAGCGAGATATATAGCAGATTTGATCACCGTATTGTTGCTATCGAATGGGGCTGTGTCAAGGAGATTGCTAAGTGACCTGAAGATAGGCCCGTCTATAGGTAATCTAGTGCTTGTGAGTGGAGGTGAAACCTTTAATATACCTTTCAAGACCTTTTTAATGGGGTATGATGACAAAAAAGGAGTGCTGTTAGGAAAATTGGTGAGGCTATGGTGCTGAACCCCGGTGAGGTAAAGTTTAATTGTGTTGTGTGACAGTTTAAGGTGTAGGTGGCAAAAAGAAGCAAAAGTCACCATGGTTTGAATAGAAAAGTCACCTTGTAGACCGAATTCTGCAGTGAATTTGTTAAATATGTTAAGTGCCCTATTGTAAGTGATAGCAGTGTTGGGTGATAATGCTTGGTGAGTGAGTGATCTAGCGTGATGCAAGAGTGTGCTTAATCCAAGATTAGTTAGTGAAACCGTGGTGTCCTGGATGGCTGTTGGTGAGCCGTTGGGAGTGCCTGAGAAAATGCCTGGAATTGAGAACGAGAAAGAGCGTCAGCGGCCGTGTTGTGAATACCCGGGATGTGAAAACATACTAAGTGAAACTGACCGGATGCTGCCAGCCAGGTCAGCTTTCGAATCAGCCGCATGATGGTCAGGGATGATGAGCGCCCTTTGTTAACGATTTCGCAAGCCGCTGAGTTATCTGAGTAGCATTTTACTGCCTTGCCGGATCAGAGATGACCCCAGGTGTGTGCGGCCGCCACAATGGGGTAAATTTCAAATAGGGCTGAGGTCTCCCTGAATCCTGGCAAGGCATCCGTCTCAGTGGGCCTGTGGCCCCTAAACCAGTGGTTCCCATAAATGGCTGCGAAACCGGTGTTGGCTGCTGCGTCTGTGTGGATGATGGGTGAAGAGGTGGAGAGATGGGGGATAAACATGGAGATACCATTCCAGTCTTTCAAAAACTTCACCCACATAGCTAAGTCAGCCTTGGCGTGGGGGTCCAAAGAAACTGTGCCAGAGTCCGGGACCCCGTGGAGCAGGCAAAGAAGTCTGGATATGAAAGACCTTCCCTGCGGAATGATGTGCATGGCGAAGTTCAGAGATCCAAGAAGGGACTGAAGTTCTCTCCTGGTGCAAACATCATTCCGTAGGAACATGTTTATCTCCCCTCTCAATCGTGACAGTTTGTCGTGGGGAAGGCTAGCTCTGAGTTTGACAGAGTCGAGCTCTATCCCTAAAAAGGTCAATTTTGTTGTGGGGCCTATAGTTTTAGCTGGGGACAAAGGGACTCCAAGTGTGGAAAATAGTGCGGTAGTACTTTTGATTGCTCAGGGTGTTGATGACCCTGGCTCTATCAGTAGAAAGTCGTCTAGGTAGTGAATAACGGAGTGGCACCTGATGATATTCAGAAGCAGCCAGCATAGTGACTGCGAAAATGTCAAAAAGTTTGGGGCTGCTTCGAGAACCGAAAGTGAGTCGTGTTGAGAAGTAATAATACCCTCGCCATTTAACACCGTGTAAGTGCCAGAGTGAGGGGTGCATGGGAAGTAATTTAAACGCGTTTGTGATGTCTGTTTTGCTGAGCCAGGGTTGATTACCAGATGATATGATGGACTGTATGGCATCGTCGATGGTTACATACCGAAGTGAGAATTTGTCTGCTGGAATGAGTGCGTTTATGCTTGGAACAAAAGAGGAGTGCGGTGCCAGTAATCGATAATTAGACGTTTTTTATTAGAATATTTGTGAATAGCAATACCAATCGGGTTAGTGCGCCAGGAGGAAAACGGTGAAGAGGTGAAGGGTCCGATCATGAAACCGTTGGTGGTTTCTGAGGAAATGAGAGTGTCTATAGCGACTGGGTCTAAACGTGCTGACTGGAGATTAGGACATTCTAGTGTACCTGGGGGAATGGCTACTATGCCGTGTGAAACCCTTGTGAGAATCCTGTGGTGAGATATTCCACCAAGTGCCTGCTAGGGTGAGACCTTAGATAAAAAAACAGGTTGTCGATATTTATGTTGGTTAGTCATTTGTTTGGTGACAACCTGGCTGGACACATGGTCTTGGTATGTGCCCTGAAACATATGGAGCAGATGTGCAATAATCTACAGGCGCTGAAACTGCAGGAGCCTGCGTTGAAGTTATTGCACACCTGCACCTGACCTAAAAAGGAGATGGGCCTACCCAGCTTATCCCGAAGACCACCCGCTGGTTTGTTGTGAGGGGTGAAAGTAGAGTGAGGTGTGAACATGGGGTGAGGGGTGGGAGTGGAGGTGGTGGGATCTGATTCAACGGGACATAAGTCCGCCATGTGGGATGTCGAATTACAAATGGCACAAGCCGGGGGCCTGAGTCCATCGAAGTGGCGACAGAAAAGTTCTGTGTCCATCTGACCCCAGTTCATTCTTATGTTGAACAGCTTGAGATGGGTCGCCGCCTTCGCTGAAACTGACTTGTGATAGTCATAGAAGGAAGAGCCCCTGTACTTGATGCCTAGATCCACTACCTTGTGAAGATAGAGATCTAGCTCTTCTCTCCTGTGGGGATACACCGTGCAAATGACGTCGCGGTATATCCCGAAAGCTATCACGAACTGGGGGATAGACAATTTTTTACTGAGCCTGGGATCTCTCGTTTTGAGCACAACTGAAAGGTCACCATAGTTGTATGCCTTATTCTCGAGTATATCCTGAGAGGCTATGAGCAAAGACACCAGACACACGTCCTTCCCGTCTAGGATATCTTTCCTGATAGAGTCTGGGACGGAGTGTGCTGGAGACTCAAATGGTGTAATGGCTGTGCCAGGTGCTGGAGGGGGGAGTATAGGGGGGCATGTTGGTATAGCGGGTACAGCCGTGGTAGAGACTGGGACTTCAGTGATAGTACCTGAGGAGGAGATGGAGCTCTCCACCTTAGATAGCCTGCTATTGAGGGTCTGTAGATTGGCCAAGATATCTGCCAGGGTATCCTGGGTGGCCATGCTGTTTCTTGGTGGTTGTCCTTGAGAGCTAGTTCCAGGCCTAGGCTCGGGGGCTTGTTGGGTAAGCAGCCTATAAAGTTCTGCCTTTCTAGCTGTGGCCGGAAAGGGGATTCCCCTGCACCTAAGCTCGGCCGTGATTTTGGGAATAGTCCATGCTCTCAAGGACGTGGGGGTTGAAAGGGTGAGTGATTCGCCTGGAGAACCGGGTCTGATTGGCGTGAATGGTGTTTCTTCTGTCAATTCTTCGGTTGGAATTGGTTCTTGGGACATTCTAAAAAGGAATGATTATGTGAAAGATATATCAGAGGGGGAGTGAGGTAAGTAGGAGGGGTATGGGGGGTGGTGTATCTGGAAGAACTGGACTGTAATGCTAG
>OW240912.1:266173789-266283789 GCA_933207985.1 Pelobates cultripes
CCTACGGCCTCCTCCACGTCTCCTGAAGTACTGGCCTGTCTCCTGGTAGCGCCTCCATGCTCTGGACACTACGCTGACAGACACAGCAAACCTTCTTGCCACAGCTCGCATTAATGTGCCATCCTGGATGAGCTGCACTACCTGAGCCACTTGTGTGGGTTGTAGACTCCGTATCATGCTACCACTAGAGTGAAAGCACCGCCAGCATTCAAAAGTGACCAAAACATCAGCCAGGAAGCATAGGAACTGAGAAGTTGTCTGTGGTCACCACCTGCAGAACCACTCCTTTATTGGGGGGTGTCTTGCTAATTGCCTATAATTTCCACCTGTTGTTCTATTCCATTTGCACAACAGCATGTGAAATTGATTGTCACTCAGTGTTGCTTCCTAAGTGGACAGTTTGATTTCACAGAAGTGTGATTGACTTGGAGTTACATTGTGTTGTTTAAGTGTTCCCTTTATTTTTTTGAATATATTATATATATTGCTCCAAAAAATAAAGGGAACACTTAAACAACACAATGTAACTCCAAGTCAATCACACTTCATATATATATATATATATATATATATATATATATATATATATATATATATATATATATATATAAAAAGAGGGGGTTGGCTGCACTCACCTTAACATGCATAAATGGGGGTGCTGCTGGGGGCCAAATAATACAATACACAACATCCAGCGCACTCACCTATCCACTAAACAGCAACTTCAAAATTGAAAGATTTTATTTGTTTTTTTTTTATGGGATTTTTTTTCCCAAGTAGGTTAATCTCATAAGAGCAGACATTAGGCTGTTAGTGTAGGACCTGCCAAAGATGGGGTACATTGACGTTGTGGCAGGCTTATGCAATGTATGATCATATAATGTAACTAAACCCCCATTATTTTTGCCTAGATTAGGTGTTTTTAAAAAAACAAATAAAATCTTTCAACATTGAAGTTGCTGTTTAGTGGATAGGTGAGTGCGCTGGATCTTGTGTATTGTATTATTTGGCCCCCAGCAGCACCCCCATTTATGCATGTTAAGGTGAGTGCAGCCAACCCCCTCTTGTTTTATATATATTTGGGAGTCTAGCCAACTCCTTGGTTTTGCACCCCTCCCTGTCACAGGTGCCTCATCCCAGGGCCCTATTTAGCCTTGTACTGCAGAGAGCCCCAGATGAAATTTTTTTCCCCAAGTAGGTTAATCTCATAAGAGCAGACATTAGGCTGTTAGTGTAGGACCTGCCAAAGATGGGGTACATTGACGTTGTGGCAGGCTTATGCAATGTATGATCATATAATGTAACTAAACCCCCATTATTTTTGCCTAGATTAGGTGTTTTTAAAAAAACTAATAAAATCTTTCAACATTGAAGTTGCTGTTTAGTGGATAGGTGAGTGCGCTGGATCTTGTGTATTGTATTATTTGGCCCCCAGCAGCACCCCCATTTATGCATGTTAGGTGAGTGCAGCCAACCCCCTCTTGTTTTATATATATTTGGGAGTCTAGCCAACTCCTTGGTTTTGCACCCCTCCCTGTCACAGGTGCCTCATCCCAGGGCCCTATTTAGCCTTGTACTGCAGAGAGCCCCAGATGGAATTTTTTTTTTCCCAAGTAGGTTAATCTCATAAGAGCAGACATTAGGCTGTTAGTGTAGGACCTGCCAAAGATGGGGTACATTGACGTTGTGGCAGGCTTATGCAATGTATGATCATATAATGTAACTAAACCCCCATTATTTTTGCCTAGATTAGGTGTTTTTAAAAAAAAAACAAATAAAATCTTTCAATTTTGAAGTTGCTGTTTAGTGGATAGGTGAGTGCGCTGGATGTTGTGTATTATATATATATATATATATATATATATATATAAAAATATAAATAAAACTGACTTCACTTGAGAAACTACATGTTGGGAAAAACACATTCAAGCTAGATCATGTAGCTAGAATAGATATAAGCAAATATCACTGAGTTAAAGAAACTGAATTATGTCATATGAGCAGTTAAAGCACAGAATTAAAGCCAAACAACTTAAACATGTCAGACCTAATACTCCATGAGATCAGCCAAACTGCCATTAAAGCCCATATGCCCCTTAGGCCAATGTCTGTCACACTGGGAATGAAGGAGCTTGTTCCTCTGCAGTCGGGTGCATTTGGCAAGGTATAGACGTTCGCAGCTGTAGTTTCTTGCGCCGTCGTCTGTGCTGCGTCGTTCTGGAAACATATGGTGGAGGTGTATTGACACGGCTTCAATCTACAAGACCTCTCTGGGATCGCAGATGCGGTCAATTGTCAGGATTATTGGTTTCACAAGTGTAGGTGGTATTTTAATGGCTGCAGGGCCTGGTGATGAATAAATTTTGGATAATAGGCTTTGATTCATCAATTTGCAGGAAAGTGGCAGAACTTGGTGAGGAATCCAGGATATCCCCCACTGGTCCAAATGTGAGGAGTGAACAGGGCTGAAAACTTGCTGGCTTTAGATTCAGGTCGGGGGATCAGAAAAAAGAAGAAATCAAATCGAGCAAAATGTACTAAGGGGTACACTAGTGATGGGGGGGTAACCCCAAGTAAGAAACTGGATTAGTAGAAAGAGGATAGTGTAACTAAGGGAACTAGAATAAGAATATACAATATACTATCTAAGGGTTGCCAACTAACTTCCAGACCAGATAAAACAAATAAAGAAAGAAAAATAAATACATTTTATTGAATCAATCAGTAAAAAGCTAACAAAGAGCTGGAAGTGCTCCCACTAAAGGTACTAAAAAGTGCTCATGTACAACTGTGTGACGGCAGGTATATAGTAACTAGACAGAATATATTATCATATAATGGTAACCAGCTAGTATCAATAGTAATAAACATAAGGTTCGGATCATTTGCACTAGGTGGCACCAACCAAAAAGTATTCTGTCAAAAAACCTGCTAAAGGATCATAGCGTGTGAATATTCCCAGCGCCGCACAGGTCTGTAGCGCTGGCTTTGTCCCCTTGGCGAAAAATCAGAATTGATTAACTCAGCCAATCACAATACTTTCCCACAGGAAAGCACTGGATTGGCTGAGATCATCAATTAAGATGATCTCAGCCAAGAAGATAGAGCAGGGGGTGGGACCAAACACCACAAAAGCTATTCAGCATATTCTCAGAGAATGCATCTCTATGGGAAAAGTTCACCACCACCATGCAGATTGTGGAGACGCTGAACGTCAGTGCTGCATTGACCCAGGAAACACCTCTAGTGGCCCTCTGAGGAGTGACCACAAGAGGTGTTCCTAGGCACCAATGTAAACACTACCTTTTCTATGAAAAAGCAGTGTTTACAGCAAAAAGACTGCAGGGACTGACTATACTTCCCAGAGAAACTACATTAGGTAGTTCTAGCGACTATAGTGTCCCTTTAATGAATGTAACTACAGAACAGGGACCAACATTTTCTTTATATACAAATCTAAACATAAGTCTGACGGAAAACTAGTCACCATGGGTTAATGTGACATTCTGTCCTAATGTGCATGTGAGATGATTGCCACGCGCGTATTAAAGCCTCCCCATAGGAAAGCATTAATGCTCTACTATGGGGAATTTGAAGACGTTCATAACTTTGGCCCAACATCATTTAACGGAAGATAAAGGAATGCAGTTAAAATAAAAAAAAACTTGAAACCTTTATCCTTGCAGCGCCCCTAGAGACAGAAATTCATATTTGATTATGACCCTTAGTAGCCCATACTTTGTATCTTTGATTTGTTGAAATTTCATTCCAACACAGTCATGATCAGTATTTCATAAAGAATATATTGTTATGAAATACTGACAGGTGACAGATCCACTTTAATGGACAACTGTCACCTGAAAATGGTATTAAAGGGATACTATAGTTACCCAGACCACTTCAGCTCAATTAAGTGGTCTGGGTGCCAGGTCCCCCAGGTTTTAACCCTTCAGATGTAAACATAGCAGTTTCAAGGAAACTGCTATGTTTACATTGCAGGGTTAATCCAGGCTCTAGTGGCTGTCTTCCTGACTGCCGTTAGAGGAGCTTCTGCGATGCTGGCTGCGAAAATCGCATTCAGCGTGCAGAACATCCATAGGAAAGCATTGAGAAATGCTTTCCTATGGACTGTTTGAATGCGCGCGCGGCTCTTGGCGGGGGAGGAGGGGTCACCAGCATAGAGGGAGCCCGGCGATGGATTAAAGTAACTGAAGGGGTTTTAACCCCTTCAGCGCCAAGGGAAGGTGGCCCTGAGGGTGGTTGGACCCAAGGGATATATAGTGTCAGGAAAACACACTATAGTGATCCTTTAATATAATAACTCCATCAAGTTTTTTGACATTCTTTATTTTGCATTTAGAAATAAATACAGAAGTAGAATTAAAAAAATATATATATATAATAATCACAACAACAAATTCGGTTCAGTGAGGCAGCATTCATCAAAACAAACTCATAGGACACTCACGAGTACATTCATAATATAGTCATAACAAAAGTTGAATCCAAAGAGTCCAAGAAAATCAATCAGCCTCAGAAAATTTTACTTTTATGTAATATGAGTAGCTATTCCCAGCCAAAAGGAACACTTTAACAAGTGAAAGAGCAGAGGAGGAGATTGATAGGTGTTTGAAGAGAGCAATTACCCACAGCCAGCAGCAAAAAACATGTTCTCCATATATCTAAATATTTTTCATTTTAGCCATTCAGGGCAGTCGAATGCTCCATCTGGCGTATCAATTCCACGCAATCCAACAAACTTGAATACTTGCATCCAGAGGGCAGGAATCTGGACAAAGCTGCAATAAGCAGTTGCTCAAAGATTTTAAATATTTGTATTTTGAAAATTGGTAGCACGGTCTGATTCAACAATATGTCTTCGGGAAGGCATTCCACCCCTCATCAACCAAATCCAAAATGGCTTTAGCATTGGGCATTCCCAGAATATGAGCAGCAGTGTTTCGCCTCATGGTATCTCTAGCACTCTGTGCCGTTTTTGTGGTGTATATTACCAATTTCTTTGATGGAACAGTACCAACACTTTGGCCTGGTCCTGTTCGTCGAAAAGCTGCTGCAAGGCAAATTTAAGTGTGTATATGTATGGGCGTGCGTTCGTGCGTATCCCTTGTAGTCATAGTTGGTATAGAGAAGATATGTTCGTAGGGAGGTGCTCGGTGTGGCAACAATAGTACTCAAATGGTGTGGGATGTCTGTAAATTTACGTGCCATGTACACGGATCAGCCACAAAATTAAAACCAGCTTCCTAATTTTGTGTAGGTTCCCTTCGTGCTGCCAAAACAGCCCTGATGTGTCAAGGCATGGACTCCACAAGACCTCTGAACGGGCCTCGGCTATCTAGCATCAATACATTAATAGCAGATCCTTTAAGTCCTGCAACTTGCAAGGTGGGGCCTCCATGGATCTGATTTGTTGCTACAGCACATCCTTTGGATGCTCAATCAGATCTTGATCTGAAGGAATTTGGAGGCCAAGGCAACACCTTTAACTTTGTCATGTTCCTCAAAACATTCCTGAACAATTCTTGCAGTGTGGCGGGTGTATTATCCTGAAAGAGGCCACTGCCAGGCAACCTTCTTCTACTGCTCCATGGTCCAGTTCTACTATTCAAATCCCCATTGAAGGCCCATTCGGCAGAGGACATTGGGCATCATGGGCACTTACCAGTCTGCGACTACGCAGCCCCATCTGAAGCAAACTGTGATGCACTGTGAGCCAACACCTTTCTGTCATGGACAACATTACATTTTTCAGCAATTTGAGCTGCACTAGTTCTTTGTAATTGGACCAGACAAGCTAGCTTTTGCTCCCCATGGGTATTAACGACCTGTGGGCACCCATTACCCTGCCGCTGATTCACCAGTTGTCCATTTTCCCACCACTTTTGGCAAGTACTAACCACCACATACTGGGAACACCCCACAAGAATTGCCATATTGGAGATGCACTGACCTAGCCGTTTACCCATCATACTAAGGGCCAGCAAGTTGTATCTTATTAAAGTCACCCGGATCTTTTCGCTTACCCATTTTTACTGCTTTCATCACATAAAATTCAAAAACCGACTGTTCACTTGCTGCCTAATATATCCCAATCCTTAACAGGTGCCATTGTAACAATATAATCAATGTTATTCACTTCACCTGTCAGAGGTTTAAATGTTGTGTCTGATCAGAGTGACTTCTAAAAGTGCTAGAATTGGCAGTTTAGAAAATATTTCAGGTAGGTGAGTTGCCTGCCGTTAAAGAGATGAGAAAGGGGAAATAGTTCAGCACCTGAACTAAGCGTTTACACAAATATGTTGTCGCCCTTGTTTAAAAAACAGAAGGCCCTAAGGACCAGGCTTCGTGGAAAGGCCACGTTATTCGTTATTTGATACAGAAGTCAAACTGGATGGAAAGAAACTGATTCCCAATATATACAAATTTGCGGGATTCCATGTGCTAGTAACCTAATCTTTGTTCGGAGAGGTTTCCCTGAACATAGATTTGCGGGATTCCATTCCCTAGTTAACTGGTACTTAGACTTGCTTTCTTGCACATGCTTGCTATACCGTTTTTTGCTGAAAATATTAAGACATCTACCGCAAATTATCCCTAGTAGTTCATTATTTGCAACCTTACTTTCGGAGCAAACTATATATTTTTTTTTCCCCCGAAAAAAAAAAAAAAAAATGATATATATAACAATTTAATATGAAAAAAATAGAAAACAAATGTGAGAAATTAAGAAAAAAAATAAATAATTAAATTCTGCATGGCATTTTAACCCAATCGCGACCACGGACGGTTCAGGACCGTCATCTGTATTTTACCGTTGAGGACCGGTGACGGTCCTGAACTGTCATAACAGTAAGATCTACTTTCCCGATCACCGCTGTTCCCCCGGCGGCGATCGGCATTGCTCCCGGTGTGGGGAGACTGCCTGTTCCCCCCCACGGTGAATTAGGACCCCTGGTCTTGATAAAAGTCCAGATGGGACTGAAGTGTTGACACTTTTACTTGAAATTTTTGCTGCAATAAAGAAGCACTATTTTTTAACCATACCAAGTCCGGTGAGTGCTTTCCTACAAGGTATATTTTTATATATATATATATATATATATATATATATATATATATATATATATATATATATATATATATATATATATGTCTATATATCATATATAATGTCATACCAAGTATATTTTCAAATTAATATATCCATATTAATATAAAAATACACTTCTAATTACACACGTATATATAATATAGATAACTATATATTGTATATATTATTATAAAATACAAAGTAAATTAAAATAAAGTAAAAATAATAAAACTTAAATATATCTATATGAAATTTTATTCTAACTATTTTGATATTTATATATATTTACATCAAAATACACTTAGAATAAAATTGTATATATAGGTATATATAAATAAAAATACGAAATATACATACGTCCATATACAAAATTACATAAATAATTATATATACGTAGACTTCAAACATGTAAATATGCATATATATTTAAATTCTACGTGCGTATTTATGTCATTTTTACATAATTAAGTAATTTTATTGATTGCAATTTGAGGGACCTGCCTGACAACCCAGGCCGAAAGTCCAGAGAATTTAATTTGCTAGCACTGTATTTTACCCTGTAACTTTCCAAGACACCATAAAACCTGTACATGGGGAGTACTGTTTTACTCTGGGCACGTCGCTGAACACAAATATTAGTGTTTCAAAACAGTAAAATGTATTCCGATGATATCGTCAGTGAGTGATTTTTTTGCATTTTTCACACACAAGCAGCATTTTTACTGATGATATAATTGTTGTGATACGTTTTACTATTTTGAAACACTAATACTGGTGTTCAGCAAAGTCTCCCGAGTATAAAAGTACCCCCCATGTACAGGTTTTATAGCGTTTTTGAAAGTTACAGGGTCAAATATTTTTACATTGAAAATTGCTAGGTTGGTTATGTTGCCTTTAAGAGCGTATGGTAGCCCAGGAATGAGAATTAACCCCATGATGGCATACTATTTGCAAAAGAAGACAACCCAAGGTATTGCAAATGGGGTATTGTCCAGTCTTTTTTAGTAGCCACTTAGTCACAAACACTGGCCAAATATAGCGTCCAATTTAGTTTTTTTTACTTCTTTCACACACAAATATGAACGCTAACTTTGGCCAGTGTACTAAAAAAAGACTGGACATACCCCATATTGAAAACCCTGGGTTGTCCACTTTAAAAAAAATATGTACATGTGGGGTGTGACTCGGAGATTTATGACAGATAATAGTGTTACAATGTCACTATTGATGCATTTAAAAAAATATAGATTTTGAAACAGCAATTTCCTATTTGTACTTATAGCCCTATAACTTGCAAAAGCAAAAAAGCACGTAAACACTGGGTGTTTTTAAACTCAGGACAACATTTTGAATCTATTTAGCAGTTTTTTTTCCATTAGCTTTCGTAGGTAAAAAGTAAAAGATTTTTCAAGCAAAAGTTTAAAAAAAAAATGTTTTTTTTTCAATTTTTCACCATATTTTATTATTTATTTTTTTTAAGTAAATTATATGACACGATACAAATAATGGTATGTGAAGAGAGCCCTTTTTGTCCTGAAAAAAACAATATATAACTTGTATGGGAACAGTAAATGAGAGAGGGGAAAATTACAGCTTAACACAAACACCACAAAAGTGTTAAAACAGCTCTGGTCCTTAAAGGACCACTCTAGGTACCCAGACCACTTCAGCTTAATGAAGTGGTCTGGGTGCCAGGTCCAGCTAGGGTTAACCCATTTTTTTTTTTATAAACATAGCAGTTTCAGAGAAACTGCTATGTTTATAAATGGGTTAATCCAGCCCTCAAATCCTCTAGTGGCTGTCTCATTGACAGCCGCTAGAGGCGCTTGCGTGATTCCGGCTGTGAAAATCACAGTGAGAACACGCAAGCGTCCATAGGAAAGCATTGTAAATGCTTTCCTAGGAGACCGGCTGAATGCGCGCGCAGCTCTTGCCGCGCGTGCGCATTTAGCCGAAAGGGAGGAGAGGAGGAGGATCGGAGGCGGAGAGCTCCCCGCCCGGCGCTGGAGAAAGGTAAGTTTTACCCCTTTCCTCAGGGCACTATAGTGGTCCTTTAACGTACAACATCGCAAAAACAGGCCAGTCCTGAAGGGGTTAACTGTGAATGTCACTGTTAGCTGTTACTACAATAGAGTACACACATTTGTGTTCAGCGATGTCTCCCAAGTACAAAAGTACAGGTTTTATGGTAAGTTACATAGTCAAATATAGCACAATACATTTTTCAGTTTATACAGATTGAAATTTTCCAGACTGGTCATGTTGCCTTTGAGACAGTATGGTAGCCCAGGAATGAGAATTACCCCCATGATAGCATACCATTTGCAAAAGTAGACAACCAAAGCTATTAAAAATGGGGTATTTCCAGTCTTTTTTTCAGCAGCTACTTAGTCATAAACACTGGCCAAAGTAAGAGTTCGTATTTGTTTGTGTGTGAAAAATTTATGTGTATATAAAAGTACACACACACACACATATATATATAAAATTATATTATTATATGTATATAGTGCCTATATATATATACACACACACACACACACACACTGAAAAACCGAGGGAGAGCTCCTGTCTCTACTTTACACACACAATCCAAGCACTTTTTATTTAATTTTAAAACGGTTTTATAACTTAACACTTTTTTACAGGCTTTAGTGGGACAGCCTGGGAGTTCAGGCTATTCCGGCCATGCAATCACGAGGACCCTGCGATCACATGGCCCAGATCGTCCCCAGGATCGCGACAGCTGGAGTGGAATCGGCAGGGAACCGGTAAGCCCCCGGACGGTGAGGACATTCTATGTCGCCCTCCGGCGTTTAGAGTCAGCCCAATAAGGACGGCATAGAACGCCCACCACCCTTAAAGGGTAAATGGCAGATGTGTTTTCTTTTTTCGAAACTGTAAATAAACAGAATAAATCAGTTATCGACAATTGGCCCTAAAGGCAACTGATAATCAGTATACGCTCTTAAAAAAAATAAAATATATGTATTGGTCGATCCCTAGTTCTAATATTAAAGGAACACTATAGGTTCAGGAACATGTATTCTTGACCCAATAGTGTTAAAATAACCATCTAGACCTCCTATCTATTATTATTGGTATTTATATAGCACTAACTAATTCCACAGCACTTTATAATATTATGAAAGGGGGAAAATTTACAATAAATTGGACAATTACACAGGAACAGTAGGTAGATGAGAGCCCCGCTCAAACAAGCTTACAGTCTAGAGGAGGTGGTGTACAAAAACACAACAGTGCAGTAAGGATGACAGCCACCAAACAAGGTGGGAAATGTAGCAGAACTGGAGGTGAAAGTAGAGTGTGGCTTTTTAGGAAAGCAAGAGAGCGATATGGATTAGTATAGATAAGTTACTCTGGGAGTCCATAAGCATTTCTGAACAGATGTGTTTTGAGGGACTTCTTAAAACAATTGAAGACTGGGTGAGAGTTTGATGGGTCTAGGCAGGCTGTTCCAAAGGAAGGGAGTAACCAGCGAGAAGTCCTGCAAGTGCAAGTTAGCAGTAATGGTGTAAGCAGCGGACAAGAGAAGGTCACCAGCAGAGTGGAGAGACTAAGAATCAGTATATTCATGAATCAGTGAAGAAATGTAGCAGGGGCTATGAGTTGGTTAGAGCTTTATAGGTAAGGGTTACTATTTTGAATTGACAGCTATAGGATAAAGGAAGCCAGTGTAAGGATTGACAGAGGGGCGAGGTGTGGGAGGAGGAATGGGTGAGAAAGATCGGCCTGGCAGCAGAATTCATTACAGATTGTAGCGGGGCAGTTTGGCTTCTGGGGAGACAAACTAGGAGAGAATTCCAGAGCATGAACAAGCTCCTTGGCAGCATCTTGCATGAGAAAGGGGCGGATGCGGGCGATGTATTTAAGGAGGAATCGACAGGTTTTAGCAACATACTCCCCCAATTTAATACGCTGCCCCTCCTCCCACCACGAAAATTAATAAACTGACTCCCTCCCCGAAAATGAATACACTGCCCTCCACCCAATTTAACACCGTGCCCTGCTCCAACCACCAATACACTGCCTCACACTCCCCCCCCAATTTAATACACCACCTCCCTCCCTCCCCCAAATTAATACACTGCCCCCTCACCCCAATTAAATACATTGCCCCCCCTCCCTCAAATTAATACACTGCCCCTGTGCCCAAATTAGCACACTGCACAGGAAGTTCCTAGACGACCCTCTTCCCCTACCTTAAGATGAGCCGCCTGTCTTCCAGCCCTGCTCTTCTCTGCTCAAGCAGGCCAGACGCTCCTCTGGCAGTGCGAGCAGGAGGAAAGGGTAGTTGCTGGCCTGCAGGAGCACGCGATAGTTTATGGGAGGGCAGACAAGAATCAGACAGAAAATATCTTTCCTGTCTTGCGGCTGGTCGCAGCCATGGGCAGCCCGCAAGTTTGACATGCTTGCTCTAGGGGATGGGGGTAGATAGGAATACAACTGAAAAGAGAAATAGGAAAAATCAGTAGTCCAGGTATTGTTTAGAAGATCATCCAGAAAAACTACCTCAGCTTATGGCTGTTCCTTCAGGATTATGAACGGACTCTTGGGAGTAGCTTTGGAAATGCTGTATGGGGCCCAGGCTCTCTTTATGGCTGGCCCTGCAGGGTTTGGTAACTGAGTCCCGGAAGTAGCCTTTGAAATGCTGTATGGGGCCAAGACGCTGCTTATGGCTGTTCCTGCAGGGTTTGGTAACTGTGGTAAACCCTTTGCCCTCCTAAATATAGTAAAATCTTACCTCCATACCAGTCTGCTGCTCGCTTTGCCCCTGATCTGCCTGCTTGGCTGACATCAGAAGTTATGATCTGAGCTAATGACAATGCTTTCCCCTATGAAAGCATTTGATTGGCTGAGCTTGTCAAGGAGGCAGATCAGGGGCAGAGCCAGCACAAGCCAAACACAGCCCATGCCAATTAGCATCTCTTCATAGGAGATGCACCGAATCGATGCATCTCTATGAGGAACGTCCATGCAGATGGTGGACACAATGAATGTCAGTTCTGCACAATGTGCAGCACTGCCACAGGAAGCACCTCTAGCAGCCATATGTGGAGTGGCCAGTGGAGTTATCCCTAGGCTGTAACGTAAACACTGCCTTTTTGCTGAAAAGGCAGTGTTTACTGCAAAAGGCCTGAAGGAAATGATTATACTCACCAGAACAAATACTATAAGCTGTAGTTGTTCTGGTGACTATAGTGTCCCTTTAAATAGAGCTTAATATTAAACATAAAATACATGTGCAATTTTGCTTGGTAACCAAGTGGTACAGCATGGGCTAGTTTTGATACAATGCATATGGAAACTTTGCTGTCATTTGCAAGCAAAAAGTCTGTCACATTTGTCAGAATGTTCATAAAAGAAGCATTTAGATTTCTGGAGAATCAGAAACTGTTTCTGGGTTAACAATGTGGATAACTTCTTGTGGGCAGCCAAAAGGTCTTTGTAGGAGTGGCCTAAGTACTTTTACACTATACCTGATTGTTGCTTCTTCCGGTGTGGAAAGGAATGATGCAACCTCTGACCACACATTTGCAGGCCTCCCAAATTGTGATCAGGGAGAGCTCCAGATTAGCATTCTCCAAGTATTGGGAAATCTAATCGTGGACATTTTTTCACTCTCTCTGTATCCAAACGAATAGACCCAAATTCTCTACTTGAATATAAACAAGGGGGAGCGCATGATATAGGTTACCAGAGAGAAGTAAGACCATGTTGCACCATCTTTTTCCTTCTCACTTAACAGAGATAAATGTTGACCTGACCCACAAAAAAAGATAATCAATGCGGGAGTAGTGGAGTGTTAGGTATAATCCCTACCTCTGGATGCAACACCCTCCAACTCAATGCAATCGCAGGTGTGCAAATCATTCTAAGCAATCGGCAGCGCCATTGCCCAGCAACGTTCTTTCCTTTTCAGCACTCAATGCCGCTGTGAAAGGGAGATATGGTGCTAAAGAAAGTGCCAGGGACCTCTGGGCACCATAAATGACGTTAAGGTGACCATACAGCTCCTTTAAATTAAAAAATAGTTTTGAGGTAAAACTTTTCCTTTAAGTTGCTGAGCTAATTTACCCACAATTCATCAGTCCAAAGAATCACGGCAAGGGCAAACTGCAGACGTTCTAGAGAACGACAAAATGGCACCACCTGGATATTGAGAACTGGTGCAAGCAAGAAAGGATAATAAATACCATTAAATGCAAGTGGCAACGTGGAAGGGAATATACTTATTAAGATATAAGATACAAAAGGATAGGGAAAAACAAAAGGAAAATAAAAACGACTGTCACTTTAGCAGACTACAGCTTTAATTCAAAATTACAAACATGTTCTTTTGCTCCATATTTGCAAAACCATACAAGCAAAAATTGCAGGAACTATGCATGACTTCACAAACCGAGCTATTATTTTGGGTTGAGAAAAAAATCCAGTATGATGAGACTGATGTAAGAAGCTTTGCTATTAAACTTACTTTATCTTCCTAAATGGTAATCTAGGTGTAAGTACAAGGCAGCCCTCTCTGACTGCTCCATTGGAAACAAGAACAAACTATGGAAAAAGCCAATGATCACAACACTGATGGCCATACTTTCCTTACTGCTCCTTTGGTTGTCTGACTGCAGCATATTTACATTGATCACACCCAGATTTAATAGCTTGAAGACAAACCTATAGAGCAAAGCTAAATCCACTGATACAACACTGCAACAGTTGATCCAAAGCCAATTCTCCAATATATTGTAGCTTTGCTGATCAA
The DNA here is from genome assembly GCA_933207985.1 of Pelobates cultripes. Taxonomy (NCBI): domain Eukaryota; kingdom Metazoa; phylum Chordata; class Amphibia; order Anura; family Pelobatidae; genus Pelobates; species Pelobates cultripes. Next base: position 266,187,685 of record OW240912.1, read on the forward strand.
ACATCCACATCAAAGGAATGTAAAACATACTGATTAATGAGAATACACATTTATTTTTTTAACTGCTCCTTACAAAACAAATGGTTTGTAGCCACAATTTCAGAGAATCATAAAGTCAGGGATTACCAAACTACCAAATAGCACTTTTAATCCACCTGTGTGTGGACACGTGACATATATGACAAACCAATCACAAGAAATCTCAAATGTGTAATATGTCGGTGCCAAATACATTTATTATAGAGCTAACTTTATATTTTCCATGTAAAAATAAACTATGTATTTAGCTTCCAAAACCATAATGTATGCACATTTCAGAGTTGAATTCATTTCTTATTATGGTCAAGCTATTTGCGTAGATAAATTAACCATTTTACATGAAGTCACATGCCACCATCTACTCATTGATTAACTGCAACTCCAGTCAGCCTCTTCCAGTAAATTTAATAGGGGCTTTAACTTGGCAGCTGCAGTTTGCCTACATATGGGGTATTCTACATAACAAGAGAGCCACAACTAATTAAATATTGCCCTTATTCATATACTTAGAATATACTTAGAGGAGCATTCATTTACATTCCCTTGTAACATTAAAAATATATTAAATGTAGTGTACTGTTGTGAATACATATATGTTATGTAATTTATTGGTGTGTACAAATATACACAATTACTATATTGTATGCACACTGAACACCAGAAATACGTGGCAAAAAAAAAAAAGTTGTCTACTAGTGAGAAGTATATAACTACCCGGATTCTTTACTTTGAGGATTATAAAACAGTTGAAATAAAATATGTATTTATTGAATATACTTAAATAATAGTCACACAGCACGATTATAAAAGGCTAGCATTCCAGCAGAGTAACACGCTCTCCAACACCTAGGCAGGCATGTGAACATGTGTCAAAAATATATATAACACAAATACATATATAGACACACGCAAGTATAAATCACATGAGAGAGAAAAATAAATACACACCATAAACAGGTAAAGACAATGAACATATAAAAGTGAAAGTAAAAAAACAAACATTTCATACAAAAGTAGCTTACAGTGTAAAAAAAACAAACAAACAAACAAAAAAAAAAAAACACAAAGTGGATGTGAAATAATGAATTTACACAAAAGCATATGTCTATTAGCAATTTCTCACCAGAATGGATCATGATTTAAATATATATCCTTCTCTAGAAACTGAAAACAAATGAATCTCCCATAGTAAGAAACATCTACTTACTGCTCATGGAAATCCAGCATTGGTGGTTCAAACCTTATAGGTCTGCAATTCCCTCTGTGTAAGGATACACTGTAGAAAAAAAGAAATATATGTAATGCCATTTCTAATGCAAGGGCCATCTTGTTAAGCATAAATTCAGAGTGGGCATAAAAGCATGCAACTTCGAGAATGAAATGCACAAATGACTGTACTGACAACTGTACAAGAAGAGGAACTTGACAAACTTGTTTCGTACCTTGCCTTGAAATGCCTCAATTATTGAGCCAAACTACTAGGCAATGTTTATAGAAACCAGACATTGTTTCAATCACACCATGTATCCTTTTCACTGAGCAAACTCCCAACAGTACATATAGCAGGCATTCAAAAGATTCTGATAAAACTATACATAATAGCTAGTACACATTCATATGAAAAAAAAAAAAAATAAGTGAAGCACATTTTCAATCCCTTAACGACCTCTCATATTAAGTGCACCCACACTTAATATATATCATTTTATTCAGGAGAAATAGAGCTTTAATTTAACATCAGAAAATTTAGCTATGGAACAATTTTTTTTTTTTTTTTAATTTTTTTTTTTTTGCAGTGCATATCAGTTTAACATCCCCGCATGAGGTATCCCAACGACATTCCTCAAGCGTATTTGGAACATATATATATATAACAGTTGGGTCAGCTATAAAACATGCACAATTTTATAATTATGTGATGAGCAAATTGTTGGATTCGTCACTTAGCTTATGTGGCTGGTGCTATAGCAAGTATCAACATCTGTATCGAACATAAACTTTCAAGTTTAACTTTGATTATCTAGCTTAGAGTGATATACAGGCTAGTCAAACGTGGAATTGTCTAGGTCTACATATGCTTATTCATTCAGTGTTTCACTACCTCTTCTAAGCAATATAATAGGAGTTTGCTTGAAACCTGAGTCTGCATGTGTGGTTTATATTATATTCATAACAAGAGTATAAACAGACGCTTTTAAGAAGTGCTAGCTTAGTTAAGATAGGTGTTTAAATGAAATGCCACCAGGTTGATTTTGGCATAGTGAGTTATCATCTGCATTACCCTGGATGCCCAAACCGACAGTTACTGTGATTATAATTACAGAGATGTCCATGTATCGGCAAGTATCGCCAGGGAGTTATCTTTTAAGGCTGTCGTGAGTTCCGCAGTGCACTCCTTGGCTGCCTTTCGTCCCGAGGAGCTGGGATCGTCGTTGGTTGAGAGGCATCCTGTTCCCAGGCTTGGGGGTGACCCTCGCGGAGTACCCAGGCGTTCCACTGTATTCCGCAGCCTCATTTCGATCAAAGTGTCCTCAGATCGCCGTGTCCACAGTACCCGGTCAGTAGGTGAGTACGGGTGCGGTGCTTTGCAGCCCATAGTGTCCAGATACAGGTAGCGATATGCTGGGGTTGGTGTTTGGTAAGGACCTCTCCGGGCTCTCCTCCAATGTTGGTCTGTGGGTTTGGTGGTAGGAAGCGAGTTAGTCGCGTCGCTGTCGGCCATTTTGTGAGGGCCGCATGGTAGCCTTAGACTGTCGGCGCTGGGTCGCCCAGGCTTGCCGCCAAGATGTTTGCTTGCCTGGTGGGGACCGGGATAACCCCCGCCGGTCCAAAGGGGGGGTGAACGGAGCCGGGAGGGCTCCATTTGCGTTGCGATTCTCATTACCCGGGGCGGAGAGCGAGGCAGCGGCCGTCTGCTCCACTCCCCTCCCGTGTAGGCCTCAGTCCACCAGCCCCGGGGCATCTCACCAGGACCCAGAACCACCCGGTGTCAGGTGCTCTAGCTGCACTGGGACACTCCAGGAGCATATACCACAAATTTCCAGGGCATTCCAAGTTGAGTAAGGTGGGTTTTGTCACCCTTATTAGCTGGATTCCTCAGGAGCCATAGTGACTTGCAGCCTGCTAGCATGGCCGCCCGGCCCCGCCCCCCCCAGCTATGGAACAATTTAATATGAATAAAATATTTTTAAAAATTGAGAAATTAAGAAAAAAATTATTCTTAGTTCTGCATGGCATTTTTAACTGTGAATGTCATAATACGGTTTGCTTTTACAAATACACATTTGTATTCAGTGATGTCTCACGTGTAAAACAGTACCCCCAATGTACAGGATTTATGGTGTTTTGGGAAGTTACAGGGTCAAATATAACATGTTACATTTCTCAGTTTTTTCACATTAAAATTCGCCAGATTAGTTACGTTGCCATTGAGACCGTATGGTAGACCAGGAGTGAGAATTACCCCCATGATGGCATACCATTTCAAATAGTAGACAACCCAAGGTATTGCAAATGGGGTATATGTCCAATTTTTTTTTAGTAGCCACTTAGTCACAAACACTGGCCAAAGTTAGCATTCATATTTGAGTGTGAAAAATGCAAGAAAATAATCTGAATGCCAATTTTGGCCAGTGTTTGTAAGTAAGTGGTTACTAAAAAAAACTGGACATACCCCATTTGCAATACCTTGAGTTGCCTACTTTTACAAATGGTATGCCATCATGGGGGTAATTCTCATCCCTGGGCTATCATACAGTCTCAAAGGCAACGTAACCAATCTGACAAATTTCAATGTGAAAAAACTGAAACACAAGCCTTACATTTGACTAACTTTTGAAAATACCATAAAACCTGTACATGAGCGGTACGGTTATACTCAGGAGACTTCTCTAAACACAAATTAGTGTAAAACGTATCACAACAATTATATCGTCAGTGTAAGTGCCATTTTTTGCATTTTTCACACACAAAAGTCACTTTCACTGAAGAGATCATCGTTGTAATACATTTTACTGTTTTAAAACACGAATATTTGTGCAAATTGTAATAAAATGACTTAATTATGCAAAAATATTACATAAATATATACGTAGAAATAAAATATATATAAATTTTAAAATTATTTTTATTCATATATAGCGATATAGAGATCTATATGGACACTGTAGTCACCATCATGTAGTTGTTCTGGTGAGTATAATAGCTCCCTTCAGGCATTTTTATGCAAACACTGCCTTTTCAGAGAAAACGTTTAGTAGCTTGATCGTGTACACCAAGCATGTCAAACTAAGGCTAACATGGGCATCATAAACAAGGTTTAAGTTTATGTGGGCTGCAAAAAACCAAACAAAAACAAAGCCTTAAATTTTCATAGAAACGTAGGTTTGTTTTGACAAGTACAGTATTATTTAAAAAAAAAAAAGCAGCATACCCCCTCTGTACTAAATCCCAGAAATCCCCCCCTCTACTAAAATCTCAGCCCTTGTTTTTAAAAAAAACAAGAAAAACACAAAACAAAAACCAAAAAAAAACAAACAAACCAATATTGGCCAACAAGTAGACTCCACTCCCATTGCCGCTGCTAGTATGCGACTCCGGAGTCCAGCCTCTGGTATACCCCCAATGGCCCCATCCCCATCCTGTGCCAAACAGATCCTCCTGCTACTCCTTGAAAGCCTGTGATGGTGGAGCACTATGACATCACATCAGAATGTGACATGGCATTGCGTGCCTCTGTGCATCTCCAGGTCCTCCACTGTCCAGCCGCGGCCATCGCAACAATAACCAACACACACACATTTACATAGATTTCCAAATGCTTGATTCATGTTTTATTTATCAAGCATTTTTTCATGGAGGATTTTTTTTTTATCAAGGGCAGGGGCCCTTTTGGATACTGCTGAGACATTACAAATTACAGAGGCAGAGGCTGAACAGATTCTTTGGACCAAATCAACTGATGAATTGAAACATGCGGCTTCTATTAGATATATATATAATGAACTTATTAAACTTTGGACCTTCATGGCACATTTATTTCACACTACTACAGATTTAAGAGGATTCCTAGAGGATTTAGGGTGTGGTATTGTCAGGACTACTGTTTGATCCAGCACGTAGAACTGTACAGCACGGATGACAAATAAGTAACGTATTACCGGTCCTTAGAATGGCCGGATTTAACGTACAAAGAATAGTCAAAAATACTAGCCGAGGTCAGGGAACACAGAAAGGGACACAGCGATGAGGAAAGCCAGGAGTCAGGATACCAGAATATAGAGAAGTCAATAAACAAAGCCAAAATCAAAAACCAGGTAGAAAACTATAAACAGGAACGCGCTCTCAGACAACCACAAGGGAAACCACGACAGGGCACTGAGCAGGCTGAGAACTGGGCCTAAATACCCCTCCTTTAGTTCTGATAGGCTGTAACCGGCCTTTGACCCCAAAGTCAGTTACCAGGTTTCATTTGCATAATTGCTGCTCAGCATTAACCCTTCTGTGGATTAGGTTGCTGCTCGGCACAACTTTTCCTATGTGGACAGTAAATATCATTACTCACTTTTCTCTAAGCTGATGAATACATGACACCAGGTTTCATTTGCACAATTACTGCTCAGCATTAACCCTTCTGTGGATTAGGTTGCTGCTCGGCACAACTTTTCCTGTGTGGACAGTAAATGTCATTAACCACATTTCTATAAGCGGATGAATATGTGACATTACCCCCCACCTGAAGAACGCCCACCGGGCGGACAGGACCAGGCTTGAGAGGAAATTTAGCGTGAAAAGCGCGGATCTTACGGCCCGCATGCAGGTCAGGAGCCGAAACCCAAGAACGATCAGCAGGACCGTAACCTTTCCAAACAACCAAGTACTGTAAAGTGCCCCGAGAAAACCTAGAATCCACGATAGAAGATACCTCATACTCTTCCTGACCACCCACCACCACCGGAGGGGGAGGAACACAAGGAACAGTATATCTATTGCAGACAAGAGGTTTGAGTAAGGACACATGAAAAGTGTTGGGAATCCCTAAAGATGCAGGAAGAGCCAGAGAGTAAGACACTGGATTGATCCTACGAAGCACTCTATAGGGACCAAGGAATCTGGGGGCAAACTTCATGCTAGGGACCTTAAGCTTGATGTTGCGAGATGACAACCAAACCCGGTCCCCCACTTGGTACACCGGGTTGGCACTCCTACGCTTATCAGCAAAATGTTTGAAGCGTTCAGCAGCAGCCCCTAGAGCAGTTTGAACCTTAACCCAGGTATCCCGAATGGAGGCCAGACGCTCATCCAGAGCAGGAATGGCAGTATCAGAAAATACCGCAGGGAGAACCGTAGGATGCCTACCATTATTGACAAAAAATGGACTGTGCCCAGAGGAGTCATGAACAGCATTGTTTCTAGCGAACTCGGCCCACGGGAGTAGTTCGGACCAATTGTCTTGTGTGCTATTAATAAAACAACGCAAATAAACTTCTAATGACTGGTTAGCCCTCTCAGCTGTACCATTGGTCTGTGGATGGTAGGAGGAGGAGAAGGAGAGATCAATCCCCAATTGTTTACTGAACGCCCTCCAGAACCTGGACACAAACTGAGAGCCCCTATCAGACACAATATTGTGGGGGATGCCATGCAAACGGACAATTTCACGTATGAAAATTAGGACCAAATCTTGCGAAGATGGCAACTTCTTGAGAGGAATGAAGTGAGCCATCTTAGAAAATCGGTCTACAACCATGAGAATAGTAGTGAACCCAGCAGAGCTAGGAAGCTCAACAATAAAGTCCATGGATAGGTGGGACCATGGAATCTCAGGAACAGGAAGAGGCTGCAACAGGCCACAAGGAAGTGCATGAGTCACCTTAGAAACTGCACACACAGAACATGCCTGCACATACTCCTTTACATCTTTCCTGAGTGAATCCCACCAAAATGATCTAGTGATCGCGGCAGTGGACTTATTGATGCCCGGGTGTCCAGCAGTTATATTGTCATGGAACACTTTCATGATATTAACCCTTTCACATAGGGGAACGAACAGTTTATCACACGGTTTACCACTGGGCGCCTGAGGCTGGGCCTCCAGTATGGTGCCAAGCAGTGGAGAAGACAGTGAGAGGACAGTAGTAGCAATAATACACTCTGCTGGAATAATAGGAGATGTCATCTGTTCCGGAGCTGACTCATTATCAAATTGCCTGGACAAGGCATAAGCCTTGGTATTTTTAGAACCAGGTCTATAAGTAATGAGAAAGTTAAAACGTGAAAGGAACAGTGACCATCTAGCCTGTCTGGAAGACAAACGTTTGGCATCCCCTATATATGCCAGATTTTTGTGGTCGGTTATGATCAACAGGGGTCCTTGGAACCCTCCAAAAGATGTCGCCACTCCTTGAGGGCAAGAATAATGGCCAACAGTTCTCTATTGCCAATATCATAGTTGCGCTCAGCAGGAGACATCTTTCTGGAGAAGTAGCCACAAGGATGCAATGGTGTTCCCTGGCTTTCTCTCTGAGAGAGAACAGCCCCTACCCCTGTCTCGGATGCATCAACCTCCAATATAAAAGGTTTACTGGTGTCGGGATGTTTTAGTATGTCCGCAGAGGCAAATCTTTGTTTAAGAGTCTCAAAAGCATTCACAGCCTCTTTGGACCATACCGTGCTACTAACCCCTTTGCGAGTCATATTTGTGATTGGGGCTATTACAGAAGAAAATCCCTTGATGAATCTTCTGTAATAGTTGGCAAAACCAATAAACCTTTGAATGGCTTTTAAACCAGAGGGTAATGGCCAGTGTAGTACAGCCTCTAGTTTTTTAGGATCCATTTGAAATCCCGATGCAGAGATGTTGTAACCCAAAAAGTGGACTTCAGGCTGGTCAAATATGCACTTTTCTGATTTACAATAAAGTTTATTTTTCAACAACGTCTGCAGAACCTGTTTCACATGGGAGTGGTGAGTTTGAAGATCAGGGGAATACACCAAAATATCGTCCAAATAAACCAAGACAAATGAGTAAATGAATTCCCTGAGTACATAATTTATAAAGTCTTGGAATACGGCCGGGGCGTTGCATAACCCAAATGGCATTACCAGATATTCATAGTGTCCACTACGGGTATTAAATGCCGTCTTCCACTCATGATTCTCTTTAATTCTAACCAAATTGTAAGCGCTCCTAAGGTCAAGCTTAGTAAATACTTTAGCTCCCTGAAGTCTATCGAACAATTCGGAAATGAGTGGGATAGGGTATGCATTTTTTACAGTGATTTTATTAAGTGCCCTGTAGTCTATGCAAGGGCGTAACTCACCACCCTTTTTCTCAACAAAAAAGAATCCTGCACCAGCTGGTGAGGATGACTTTCTTATGTGCCCTTTGCTCAAGGATTCTTTGATGTATTCCTCCATTATTTTACTCTCCTGGGGAGATAAGGCATAAACTGCCCCCTTAGGTGGCATAGCGCCTGGAAACAGGTTAATGGCACAGTCATATGCTCTGTGGGGAGGCAATACATCGGATTGAGCCTTGTTAAACACCTCCTGAAGTTCTTGGTATTGTATGGGAACTCCAGGAGTTTGGGGAGTGGTAGTGGGAAGGTCAATAGTATCCAATCTCTTTAGTACTGGTTTTATACATCTCCCCATACACTCTTTACCCCATTCTAATATCTCCCCATTAGCCCAGTCAATATAGGGATTGTGCTTACTCAGCCACGGAAACCCTAATATGATAGGACATGATGGAGAAGTAATAACCTGAAACGTCATCTCCTCCCTATGGGAGGCCCCAATGGAGATCGTAATAGGGACAGTTTCGTGGGTTATAAGCGGTTGTGTGAGTGGTCTACCATCAATAGCCTCTACAGCTAGCGGCGTAGGTCTCTCCCTGACCGGTATCTCATTACCCCTAATAAACTGGACATCAATAAAATTTCCAGCAGCACCTGAGTCCATTAGGGCACTGCAAGAAAACTTCTTGTTATCAAGGGAAATAGATACCTCAAGGAGGAATCTACTTTTGTTTTTGTTAGAGGACAACTCCATCACACCTAAGATCTGTCCCCTTAAGGTTCTTAGGTGCGGAAGTTTTCCGGACGCACTGGACAATTAGTTATCATATGTCCCTTTCTACCGCAATATAGGCATAACCCCTCCCTTCTCCTATACTGTTTTTCGGCCTCTGACAGTCTAGTGACCCCCAACTGCATAGGTTCGGGTTCGGACTGTACAGGGAGGTTAGACAAAACAGGTTTAGAGAATTGAGGTGCTAGGGACATAGCCGTACGTCTGGTCTTGCTTCTGGTGACTTCTCTGAGTCTTAACCTATTATCAATATGCATGACAAACGTAATAAATTCGTTAAGACTCTTAGGTAATTCTTTAGCGGCTATCTCATCTAGTATAGTCTCTGAGAGACCCTTTTTGAATGCTGAGATTAACCCATTGTTAGTCCAGTCTACCTCGGAAGCTAAGGTACGGAATTCAATAGCATAATCCGAGATAGACCGGTTACCTTGTCTGATGTGCATTAGGGCAGTGGAGGCGTCATCCTCTCTACCCAATGGCTCAAACGTGAGCTTGAATTCGGCAAGGAATTCCTGGTAATTATGAGCTATGCTCCGATTACTCTCCCACAACGGATTAGCCCAGGCAAGGGCCTTGCCCTTTAATTGATTCATTAGATAACCAATTCTTGCTCTGTCCGTGGGGAATGACCCTGGTGAGGCCTCAAAATGGTACTCCACCTGATTAAGAAAACCCCTGCATTCCTGGATATTGCCATCAAACTGTAGGGATGGTGATAAGGAGATGCAAGGAGTCCTGTTAACAGTGGGTGGAGGTACACAGGGTAGAGGTGCTATAGGAGGAGACACTGCAGGCTGCAGATGCTCCGTTCTAGCGAGAAGCGTACTTAAAGCCTGAGTGAATTGATCCATGCGGTGATCATTCTCCTCTAATTTCCTCTCGCAAGCAGCTATGTGCTGACACAGTTCTACAGGATCTATGGCCATGTCGTAATGTCAGGATTACTGTTTGATCCAGCACGTAGAACTGTACAGCACGGATGACAAATAAGTAACGTATTACCGGTCCTTAGAATGGCCGGATTTAACGTACAAAGAATAGTCAAAAATACTAGCCGAGGTCAGGGAACACAGAAAGGGACACAGCGATGAGGAAAGCCAGGAGTCAGGATACCAGAATATAGAGAAGTCAATAAACAAAGCCAAAGTCAAAAACCAGGTAGAAAACTATAAACAGGAACGCGCTCTCAGACAACCACAAGGGAAACCACGACAGGGCATTGAGCAGGCTGAGAACTGGGCCTAAATACCCCTTCTTTAGTTCTGATAGGCTGTAACCGGCCTTTGACCCCATAGTCAGTTACCAGGTTTCATTTGCATAATTGCTGCTCAGCATTAACCCTTCTGTGGATTAGGTTGCTGCTCGGCACAACTTTTCCTGTGTGGACAGTAAATGTCATTAACCACATTTCTATAAGCGGATGAATATGTGACAGGTATGCACCTACCACTGGCAGATATAACCCTGAATTCTGTAGAAAACGGGCGAGCACAGCGAACAAATGTGCCTTAGACTGGATGATAATCACAGTGGAGGAAGTGAAGAATGAGTTGGCGGTGGTAAAACAATTGATTAACAAAGTGGAAATATCTAATACACCTTTGCCTACAGCATCATCATTGGCACAACAATTGATTAAGCTGCAAGACGAAATCATGCGATATAGGAATGACTTGATCAAATTTAAAGTATCACTATAGGGTCAGGAACACAAACATGTATTCCTGACCTTATAGTGTTAACCCCACCATCTAGCCCCCCTGGGTCCCTCATGCCTTCATAAATGTAGCAAAAACTTACTGTTTCAAGCCAGAAGCTGTAGATCTGCATGCTGTTTGCCTAAAAAAAAACAGAAAAACAAGCAGTCTGCTGACATCAGAAGTGGTAGCCTGATCCAATCACAGTGCTTCCCCATAGGATTGGCTGAGATTGACAAGGAGGCAGATCAAGGGCAGAGCCAGCATGATTCAAACACAGCCCTGGCCAATCAGCATCTCCTCATAGAGATGAATTGAATCAGTGAATCTCTATGAAGAAAGTTCAGTGTCTGCATGCAGAGGGAGAAGATACTGAATGTTTGGATGCATTTTAGGCAGCCATCACCCAGAAAGGATCTCTAACAGCCAGGAGTGGCGAGTGAAGCTATCCCTAGGCTGTAATGTAAACACTGCATTTTGTCTGAAAAGACAGTGTTTACAGCAAAAAGCCTGAAGGTAATGATTCTACTCACCAGAACAAATTCTGTAGTGGTTCTGGTGACTATAATGTCCATTTAAGAAACAAAAGCTTGAAAGGGTGAATTATGATTACACACACCACCAAGTGTATCATTGGTTATGCGGGGAAAGGTGCAGACCACAATTCAGAAGACAGAAATTAAAAATAAGAAAACCCCAATTCATGTTGATACCAGTTCCGCTGAATACATGTCGGAAACGGAAGGCACAGAAACTGTCAGGAGGACTGGAGTCCATACGGGACAAGAGTCCCCACAGGCTTTTTTAGGCGGGGGCCAAAATTCCAACGATCACCCCCATAACAACAATAGCTTCACACACAAGAGGAAATATAGACCCAGATCCATCAAGAGGGGGCAGAGAGGGAAGAGCTATAAACCCGAGATCCAAACCTCCAATGAGGAAGAAATGAATCCTGTTTTCAATTTATCCACCAAACAATTTAACGGCTGATCATATTAAGATTTTATCTAAAGGGTTAACATTTGTACCATTTACAGGACCAGACAGATTTGGTCTACATGTGGAATTTTTAAAGATGAATAGGACGCTCAACCTGAACATCTCTAGAGACCAGTGGGGACAGAAAGAGAAACATCCCTTCAAACACAAGAGCACATGGGAACCCAAAACCACGCATAATTCGATCAAGACATTTCGACAACTAATACGGCATGATATAGAACCAACCAAAGCGGAATGGAGACAATCTTACAGCAGGTGAAAAAACGGCCTTAAAGAATTTGAGGGATGACAACAACATCACTATTAGACCAGCAGACAAGATTACAAAGACTACAGGGAAGAGATCCTGAGCCAGCTCAGTGATGGTATCACGTATCAACTGATATATGACCCTACCAATTCGATCCTCAACAAATTACGTGTTGGTGGGACGATGGATGACTGCAGGGTGGCTGGATGAATACACAGGGGCTTTGTTAGTGAATGAAAATCCCAAAATGCCAGTGCTGTACACTTTACCAAAAGTCCACAAGAATCCAAGGAAGCCCCCAGAGAGACCCATAGTTTTGGCACGTGGAGGGGTATTGGAACCTTTGGCTAAATTTGTAGACTATCATTGTAAATACAGTATTGAAGATATACTGACCTGCCTGAGATACTCATGATTTTCTTTCCAAAATGAGAGGACTTACTCTACCGAATGCACCAGTGAGCTCTGCCACAATTGATGTAAAGAATCTCTTCACTGTCATAAACCACAATAGGGGGATGGAAGCTATAGGGACATGGCTATGTGAAAATAAAAATACAAAGGTCCACCTGTAGAGTTTTAGGTTGAATGTCTTACATTTTTGTTGTACCATAACTACTTCAGATTCGAAAAGAATTTATACATACAACTCCGGGGGACAGCGATGGGATCAGTCATAGCACCGTCCTATGTCAATTGTTACATGCATATCTTCATAAAGTCCAATATTCTTCAGAACTATGGTTCACAGAATATTTCATACCACAGATTTGTGGATGGCATTTTTATTATTTGGTCGGGATCTGAAGGTGAACTTATTTCCATGATTGACGCATTGAACAATGATGAATCTCCGATTTTCTTGATTCTAAATTATGACTCAGAGAAAATACAGTTCTTGGATGTGGAGGTATACAGAGTTTATATTAAAAAAAACAGCTGACCGGAACAGTGCTGCATTCTATCAGCTTTCAACTCCTGGATTAAAAAAAAATCTCTACCAATTTCTCAATTCCTCAGGGTGAAGAGGAATAATTCAGATGGGTCTAAACAAGAGCTACAAATAGAAAGGATGCGCCAATCGTTTTTGGAAAGGGGATATCAAACATATTTAAGAAAACCTTAGATTGAGCTTTTGAGCTTTTTGTTTTTTTAAATTTTACTCGGCAAGTGAGAATATTACTAAGAGCATTAAAAAACTTTGGGAAATTCTATCAACGGATAAAACCTTCAGTTCAATTTTCTCTAATCCTCCCAAGATAGCTTATGTCAGGAACAAGAACCTGAAAGATCTATTGATGAAGACGGATCTACCACGGGACAGGCTGATTCCCAAATTATCAGAGGAAGTTTTGGATGTTTTCGCTGTACAGGGTGTCATGTGGACATGTGTTAACTGGTTCCACCTTTGTACATTCACACTCTGGCAAATGATATAAGATTGCACACTACATCTCATGCTTAAAGGACCACTATAGTGCCAGGAAAACATACTCGTTTTCCTGGCACTATAGTGCCCTGAGGGTGCCCCCACCCTCAGGGACCCCCTCCCACCCGGCTCTGGAAGGGGGAAAGGGTTAAAAACTTACCTTTTTCCAGCGCTGGGCGGAGAGATCTCCTCCTTCTCTCCTCCTCCGTTCCTCCTCCTGGGCTGAATGCGCACGCGCGGCAAGAGCTGCGCGCGCATTCAGCCCGTCGCATAGGAAAGCATTTACAATGCTTTCCTATGGACGCTTGCGTGCTCTCACTGTGAAATCACAGTGAGAAGCACGCAAGCGCCTCTAGTGGCTGTCAATGAGACAGCCACTAGAGGAAATAGGGGGAAGGCTTAACCCATTCATAAACATAGCAGTTTCTCTGAAACTGCTATGTTTATAAAAAAATGGGTTAACCCTAGAAGGACCTGGCACCCAGACCACTTCATTAAGCTGAAGTGGTCTGGGTGCCTAGAGTGGTCCTTTAACAGATCACTTTGTACATTTAATTTCTTGCCCTTATGGTCTATTTTATGTTGGAAAAATGGACTTGACTCAAAGACAGAATCAGGGTTCACAGATCGGCCATCATGACAGCCTTTAGAGATGGGAAGACGGAAAAACCGGTGGCAAAGCATTTTCTGGAATTCAATCATAGATTACCCACTCTTAAATTTATTGCTATTGATGTGAAATCCGTTCTAACCAGAGGTGGAGATCGTTTTACACTACTATTACAAAAAGAAACCTTTTGGATTAAACAACTGGACACTATACATCCCAAAGGACTTAACGAATGTATAGTTTTTGGATATTCGTTAACTTGTTCCATTTATCATCAGCATTTTATATATATCATTGTTTAGAAGAAGGGAGCCTAGTAATATGCCAGCCCCTGCAATATGTATGTATAGATGCATTCTAAATAGTTTATGTTTGCTGTCTACGGTTAGTAGGTATCTAATTAGTATAGACTAGGAATTTAACATGCAATATGAGTTTTTTGTTTACTATTTATAAATTTTTACATTTAGATTATATGTCTGAATCATTGTTGTTGGTTATTAGTGAGTGATTTATTAATAGGCTACCATGGAGGGCAATCTATTTATGCACACATTCTACTTTGCTTATTAAATGCATTAGGGTAATATACTGCTGGTATTTACCACTTCGGGGCAGATGCCCCCATGCACTCATTTAGCAAACTCAAGCAATTCTGGGCTGGTGTTTACATATATATTTTTTCACTAGCAGGCTGTTCACTGTTTTATTTTTGTTTCATTTTTATATTCACATCTTTTTGGCACTTAGGGAACACATACACTGGTCTATTTCAGGCATAGGCAACCTTCGGCACTGCAGATGTTTTGGACTACACCTTCCATGATACTTTGCCAGCATTATGGGTGTAAGAGCATTATGGGGGATGTAGTCCACAACACCTGGAGTGCCGAAGGTTGCCTATCCCTGGTCTATTTATACATTTGCTTTGCTATTCATGATTTTCTTGAACAGTCTTTTTTTTGTTGCCATGGCACATTCTTTACCTTTCATTTCTGATCTTCAATTACTCCTCTCACACACACACTATTCTGACAGTTTTAACAGCAATTCACACTTTCACACAGATCTACCCCACAGCACACACTGTCTGCATAGGGTTTCTGTGGTGACACCTTTTGTCTGTTTTATGTACTCGCTTTTTTGTAACCCATAGAATCAGTTGCATGTTGATTCATTAATCCTAGTTGCATTTACTTTATTATTATTATATCCTCCTTGTAGCATGCATGTCACTGATACCGGGTGGTGTTTCAATGGAAAAACTTTTTGTTTATGCACGTCACTCTCGTCGTTCACGCACATATTACGTCATCACGTCTGAATACACGCCCCCACGCATGCGCACGGGTAGCAGGCACTTCACACAGATGGGGTAAGTTAGTAATTCAATATTTTATATATTTGCACTGTTTAACATGGTCATTATCTTGATAAAGACCCTGAAGGGTCGAAACGTTGATGTAGAGGCGGTGAATACTTTTTGAAAATATATATGGAAAACCAAGCGTGTGCTCCTGTTTTTACTTTGTCTATACTATTTGCTGAGGAAGCACCCGGGTAAATTGACTAGTTTTCTCTTATTTTGGGGTTGAGTGCAAGAGTCTGGACAAAAACAGAAGTTGGCTAATCTTATGTTTGACCCTTTAACTTTCCAAATCACCATAAAACCTGTACTTGAGGGGTACTGTTGAACTCGTGAGACATTACTCTACATAAATATAAGTGTTTTAGCGCAGTAAAATACATTATACTGATAAACTGCCATTTCACCAATGATATGTGTGGAGAAAAAAAAATAAAATAACTACTGGCTAGTGGCTACTAAAAAAGACTGGACAAACCCCAATTTTTTTTTTATTCTTTATTTTTTGTTGTGCATGAGGTAAAAAAACATCGTACACTGCCACAATGGTTTATGTAAGCACAATAAGAACATAGGTTTTCACATTTATGGCATATGAGTAATGGCACATTTTTAAGTGTAAATAGAAACAGGTTGAGCATACACGTCTAGGCGTAGATTTCAACAGTTTAAAAAACCTAACAGGCTAAGCATACAAGACGTAGTGGATAGTATGACATGTAGAGTAACTGAGTGTCGTGAGGGTAGGATATAGGAAAGGGAGTTTACTTCACTGGATCAGCTTAGCAGCAATGGGGTCAGTGGTGCGTAGCTATGCTTAGGAAGGTTGGAGGCAAATGATAAATCCAGGTACGCATATTACTACAGTGTGCAGACAGACAAGGGTATGAGAGACAGTGTAGTGATCCAGGCAGTTTGGCAAAAACGAAAATGCATAGATGTAGCATGAATGGTGATGGTGTTTAAAGGGACACTATAGTCACCTGAACAACTTTAGCTTAATGAAGCAGTTTTGGTGTATAGAACATGCAACTGCAGCCTCACTGCTCAATCCTATGCCATTTAGGAGTTAAATCCCTTTGTTTATGAACCCTAGTCACACCTCCCTGCATGTGACTTGCACAGCCTTCCATAAACACTTCATGTAAAGAGAGCCCTATTTAGGCTTTCTTTATTGCAAGTTATGTTTAATTAAGATTTTCTTATCCCCTGCTATGTTAATAGCTTGGTAGACCCTGCAAGAGCCTCCTGTATGTGATTAAAGTTCAATTTAGAGATTGAAATACAATTATTTAAGGTAAATTACATCTGTTTGAAAGTGAAACCAGTTTTTTTTTTTCCATGCAGGCTCTGTCAATCATAGCCAGGGGAGGTGTGGCTAGGGCTGCATAAACAGAAAAAGTGATTTAACTCCAAAATGACCATGAATTGAGCAGTGAAATTGCAGGGGGATGATCTATACACTAAAACAGCTTTATTTAGCTAAAGTAATTTAGGTGACTATAGTGTTCCTTTAATATAGATTAAACATGTCTTATGGTACAGCAACCTCTCTCTTAGTATGTGCATTCAGAGCTAGGTAGCACTAAGGTGAGAGACAATGAGAATGCACTGGAAGAAATGCTGGTTAATTATGAGAAAGGAAACATATCTGCTACCCTTAAGTGTTGCCGTACCAGGTTGTAGGTGGGCTGTCTAGTCCGGGTATGAGTTTGTATGTGTGACCACTGCCATGCCATGACAGTTTGAGGTCTGCTATGCTGTACATGTAGTGTCATGTAGTAGTATGTATTTAGAAATTTAAGCCATTGAAAGATGCATAAATCAGTATGGTAAGGTAGCCGGGATTGAGGAAACAATACAAACATTAGGACTCTGGTAGGCTTACAGTTGCAGGTAACGTGTCTAACATGCTAGCAACATATATTAAGTATGTAACTTATTTAATTGGGGACAAACAGTGCATCATATTACATTTATGTTGTCGCCAGTCTCTGCTACGTAGGGGTCAGGTGTCAGACCCTGTGGTATGAATGGGACAGTTCTTGTCGGGCTCAAGTGTGCATTGGGGAGGTCCTGAGGTAGGCACAAGACCTGCAGTAGCATTGCTGCGTCCCTCAGGTCCCGGATCTGGCGAGAGTCCTACTCTTGTTGGATGGAGAGTGTGTGGAAAGGCTGCCAGCGGAATCTGAGGTCGTGCCTTCGGAGAAGTGCGGTGAGTGGTTGGAGGGATCGTCGCCATGCCAGGGTGTCGTTTGAAAGGTCGGCAAAGAAGGTCGTATGGTAGCCCAGGAATGAGAATTATCCCTATGATGGCATACCATTTGCAAAAGAAGACAACCCAAGGTATTGCAAATGGGGTATATGTTCAGTCTTTCTCAGTAGCCACTTGGTCACAAACACTGGCCAAAGCTAGCGTTCATAATAGTTTTTTGCATTTTTAACACACAAACAAATATAAATGCTAACTTTGGCCCGTGTTTGTGACTAAGTGGCTACTAAAAAAGACTGGAAATACCCTATATTGAATACCCTGGGTTGTCTACTTTAAAAGAAATATGTACATGTGGGGTGTTTTTCAGAGATTTATGACAGATAATAGTGTTACAATGTCACTATTGATAAATTTTAAAAATGTATGTTTGGAAACCGCAAGATCCTACTTGTACTTATAGCTCTCTAACTTGCAAAAAAAAAAAATAAAAGCAGAAAAGCAGGTAACACTGGGTGTTTTTTAAACTAGGGACAACATTTTGAATCTATTTAGCAGTTTTTTTTTTTATTAGCTTTTGTAGCCGAGTAAAAGTAAAAAAACATTTTTTTTCAATTTTTCCAAGTTAAATTTTGACATGATAGAAATAATGGTATGTAATGAAAGCCCTTTTTGTCCTGAAAAAAAACAATATATAACTTGTATGTAACAGTAAAGGAGAGAGAGGAAAATTACAGCTAAACACAAACACCACAAAAATGTTAAAACAGCTCTGGTCTTTAACGTACAACATCGCAAAAACATATATCAGTATAGTAAGGCCCTGAAGGGGTTAAAGCAGTTTATGGAGTGATAACCTCATACATACAAAAAGTCTGTTAGAAAAGAAGTCATTAGCAAATCACCCACAAAGTTTATTACTTGTACTTCACTGGCGCCCAGATTATGGCAGTTCTGCCCTTGTTAAGGTCATAAAGAGTTAAAGTCAACATGTGGTCCACTAAAGGGCAAAGTGTCACAGTTCAGTCTAACGTACTGTTCATATTTTGGTCAAAAGCACTATGTAATGAAGCTTATGTTGAATGTTTTTATTTTTAGCTGCGTATTGGCAAGGCCTTCATGGTTTCCAATAAACACTACCTGTAATAAATTTATTGCAGCATAGATTTTGCAGAGGCCAAGTTCCAGACTCCAGTTAAGCATTTTTCTTCTTGGCATAAGAGAATGGTACAAACTGTGATTGGCAGCTTCATGCAAGCCTTGTCCAAATCTATCTGTAGTATCAGACATTTTCCAGTTCATAAGTGCATACAGATTGTATGTTTTACCAATCAGCCTGTCTCCAAAGCATATGTTCTTTTCTTCCTGTCTGCTCTAGGTTTCTTTAAAACTTAAGAAAAAGTAGGGACTATTTCTCTTATGGGGGTTTCCTACGCAGTGACCAGCGGAGGAGCAAAGTGTGCTTCGTTTCCGGTGGTCACAGCAATTTTCCCATGATCCTTAGCTTTCCTCCCTGTTCCCACGATGCCTCCTGTCAGTATTGCCGCACGTCCTGTCACTTAGACAGGACGCCGGCAAAACTTCCAAATTGCGTTCTAACAGTTTCTCCATTCGTGTTAGAACGCAATTCGGGACTTTGTTCGGATTGGAATTTCTTTCGAATGAATGAAACTCCGATCCTATTCATTGCCATGGCTGCATCTTGCAGCCGCTTAGTAGATAGCTCCCTAATACCGTGGGAATTAGGGAGTTATCTACTAAAAGGCTCGAAGATCTAAATTGGTCTTTCAGCCACATTTACTAATACTAAGTAAAGATTACTTGGTATTAGTAAATGATCTGCCCATTACTCGCTATACTGCGAGTAGGGGCATGTCTATTAAACAGTGAGCAGCCTAAAAAAACAAAAAAAAAAACAACCTATTGCCCCCACCCTTGTGCGATGGGTGGGGGCCATAAAGATAATGGGGGGACCTACTGTCCTCCTCCCGGCCCCCACCCCTGCGAGGTGTGTGGGGGCCATACATTACACTTGGGGAGGGGGGGGGGGGAGGCGACTACTGTCCCCCCCCCCAGCGCGGTGGGTCGGGGCCATAAAGATAATATGGGGGGGGGACACCTACTGTCCTCCCACCCAAGCCCCCACCCCTGTGCGGTGGGTGGGGGCCATAAAGATAATGAGGGGGGGGGGGGGGGACACCTACTGTCCACCGCCCTTAGTCCCCCACCCAAATAAAAAGTTACCCCCCCCTACCTACCCCCCTCACACTAAAAAGTAGTGAAGGGGGAATAAAACAACTAACCTGTAAAAAAACTTCCCATTTGACGTCTTTTTTCTAAAATCTCAAAAACAAAACAAAACAAAAGTCCAAATAAAAAACCATCATACCTGTCGAACTTAAAATAAAAGAAAAAACCTGAGCGCCCCCCCCAAAAAAAAAAATCCATCTTCACCCATGGAGGGCTCCGCGCAGACTGAGCTCTGCAATTAGGCTAAGAACACTCTGATTGGTTGGTTTAAGCCAGAGTGCTCTTTGGCTTGAAATCCATCCAATCACAGTGCTCTGTGTCATTTTACACAGCGTGGGAAAGTTCTTTGGAATTTTCCCACGCTGTGTAAAATGACAGAGCACTATGATTGGCTTAAACCAACCAGAGTGTTCTTAACCTAATTGCGGGGCAAGGCTTTATAAGCCTTCCCCCCCCCTGCAGAGCTCAGTCTGCGCGGAGCCCTCCATGGGTGAAGGAGGATTCTTTTTTTTGCGCTCGGGATTTCTTTTTCGTCTGGATTTGTTTTTTGCGCTCGGGTATTTTATTTTAAGTTCGACGGGTATGATGGTTTTTTATTTGGCCTTTTTTGGGGCTGAAAATGAAGATTTTAGAAAAAAAGACGTCAAATGGTAAGTTTATTTTTTCTTTACAGGTTAGTTATTTTATTCCCCCCTCACTATTTTTTTTTAGGGTGAGGGGGGTAGGTAGTGGGTAACTTTTTATTTGTGTGGGTGACTAGGGGCTTAGGGACCCCTAGACATCTTTGATGGGGGGGGGGGGGATTTGTCTTAGGGACCCCACCCGCCACCTAGATGTGGGGGCCAGGGAGGGGGGGCAGTAGGTCCCCCATAGTATTTATGGCCCCCACCCACCATGCAGGGGTGGGGGCAGGACAGTAGGTCCCCCCATTGTAATTTATGGCCCACGCACTGCGCAAGTGTGGGGGCAGGTGGGGGAGGACAGTAGGTCCCCCTTCATTATCTTTATGGCCCCTTGAGCGGTGGGTGGGGGGGGGGGGGTGGAGGACAGTAGGTCCACACCCTTTGTAATTTATGGCCCCAACCCACCGCGCAGGGGTGGGGCCGGTGGGGGGAGGACAGGACGTTCGGCAATACTGACAGGAGGCATCGTGGGAACAGGGAGGAAAGCCAAGGATCATGGGAAAATTGCTGTGACCACCGGAAACGAAGCACACTTTGCTCCTCCGCTGGTCACTGCGTAGGAAACCTCCATAAGAGAAATAGTCCCTACTTTTTCTTAAGTTTTAAAGAAAACTAGAGCAGACAGGATGAAAAGAACAGATCACGAGAGAGGGGGAGAAGAGGAATCAATTGGGGAAAGGTAAATTCGGCATGACAGTGCTGCTTTAATTTGTTTGCTGTTCTTGACGTCATTAAGAAATGATTCAAGATTACATTTTTTGAAGGACCTGGTGATTTTAACCTTGGGAGGGGATAGAGTAGCCTTTTTTTTTGCACGCAGTACACTAAAAAGTGATCACTGAAGCTGTTAGGGAGAACACCTGCCTCCTGGATTCTATCAAGAGAAGTGGAGAGAATCCAATCGAGTAGGGTATGGTTATGGCTTTAATATTGGTGTGTGATATACAGTTGCAATAAAAAGTATGTGAACCCTTTGGAATGATATGGATTTCTGCACAAATTGGGCATAAAATGTGATCTGATCATCATCTAAGTCACAACAATAGACAATCACAGTCTGCTTAAACTAATAACACAAAGAATGAAATGTTGCCATGTTTTTATTGAACACACCATGTAAACATTCACAGTGCAGGTGGAAAAAGTATGGTTATGGCTTTAATACAGACATATATTTGGTATCCTTGTATCTATGGTACTAACATATTTAAAAATTAGCCCATTCGGTTCAGCCATTCGGGAGATATAGGACTTAGAAGTTTTGACCGACCGCACGGGCACAGTAGCCGAAAACAGTTCCATGAATGCTGGCCCTGCAGTCGGTCTAAGATCGTGGGTAAAAACTCCCGAACGGCCGGCCATCCGTATGCCATCCTGGGTTCGCTGAAATCCCCATCCGTTGCTGATTCTTTCTACCGAACGCCTGGTCGTCCGGTAGTTTTGGCGAGGTTTTCCCCAAGGTATGGAGGTCTCAGCGGTGTTCGCCTATTTGAGTGTCCGATTTTAGTTCCAGACACTCGACGGCAAACACCGCTGTTCAGGAGTTAAAATGGCCGCGAACACGTGGAATTCCCGAAATGGCGGCTGGGCTTACAGCTCTCATAGCGTTCGTGTGGTCTTTCGACAAAAAGTGCCCATCAAGCAGGGAGGTAAATTAGTCTCAATTAACAGTCAGGGTGGCCTGTTAGAGGTAGGTAAGCATTCGCATGGAGAATGCTTGCCAAGTACCGAACTGCCTTGTAATCCATAGGTCTTTTCCAGGCAAACTGTGCTTTTTGTTACACCCCATTTGCAATACCTTGAGTTGTCTACTTTTGCAAATGGTATGCCATCATGGGGTAATTCTCATTCCTGGGCTACGATACGGTTTCAAAGGCAACATCATCAATCTGACGAATTTCAATGTGTAAAAACTGAAAATTGTAACATGCTATATTTGACCCTGTAACTTCCCAAAACGCCATAAAACCTGTATATAGGGGGTACTGTTTTACGCTGAATACAAATGTGTATTTTATTGCAGTAAAAGCAAACAGTATTATGACATTCACAGTTAAAATGTCACGTAGAACTAAAGATATTTTTTACAAAATCTTATTTTCTCCCATTTTTAAAAATATTTTATTCATATTAAATTATGTTTCATAGCTAAATATTTGATGTTTAATGAAATCCCTGTTTCCCCTGAATAAAATGATATATGATATATGATAAGTGTGGGTGCATTTAATATGAAAGAGGTGAATTACGGTTGGACAGACATATAGCGCAAATGCCAGGTTTTGTTTACGTTTTGTCTTGATCACAACGTGTACATTTGGCTCAGTCCTTAACCCCTTAAGACCGGAGTGCGTACTATTACGCCCCTCTAATAGTACGCCCTCCGGTCTTTCTTTACTTACCCGGTCGCGGGCGATCCCACGCCGGCGATCGTGGCTGGGGGGACTCCAAGAGAGCCCCCCGTGGCACGTCCGACCCCCTGGCAGCCCCCCCGGCCATGTGAGAGTGAGGTCCTTGCGAGGACCTCACAATCACATGGCCGGGATAGCTGCCTGCTGTATTGCCAGCAGGGGGGCTGCCTGTAATGACAAGTGGTCCCCCTGCTGGCTGGAAATAAAATAAAATTAAATTAAAAAAAAAAGTTAGAAAGTGTAAAAAAAAATAATATATATATATATATATACACACACACATACATACACACTGTCTCGGTGTATTTTACTATTACTATATATATATTAATATCAAATTACACGTAGACTGATATTGATTAAATATATATAATTATTGTTATATATATATATATATATAATAAAAAAATTAAATATGTAAATACGTTAAAAAATAAAATTTTAAAATTTAAAAATATATAGATGTGTTATTTCGTTCTAACTGTATTGTGATATTAATATATATTTATATCAAAATATACATAGAACGAAATAATATATATATCTATATCAGGTTTGTATTTCTGACACTATTATGTTCCTTTATGGGCTGAATGCCCAAAACCCACAGTGCTGGGTAAAGTTTGTTAGACTCCCAAGGTAGGCTCCAAAGTGGTGCAATTTTTCTCCAAACAAGAATGGAATCAGAAAAAGGGCATTGAAGCCACTTTAAGAGCTTGCAAAGACAAACATCTAGACATTTTGGCATATTAGTGAAGATTTTCTAATTTGTTGAACTTTCCATCTTCTAAAGCCTTAGACCTTTACACATATAAAGAGTTATATGTTATGCTGTAAACCTAAATACTACTTTATCAATTGACTGGCATTAAGTCATACTAGTAAGATAGAACCAAAAATGGTAAATTTGGCTATGACTACAGCCTGCAAAAGATGCTAATGTAGTACTTTTCGGTGATGGTTTTATTAAAAGAACTTCGCACTTTTGTTAGTGGTTTTTGAGACTTTGGTAAGGAACAAACGAATATACAAAAAAATGTTTGCCATTTGTGTTTTTAGCAAGCCGGCAGGAATATAGGCTGACTGTCAGGTGATATGTTTTGCTCATTCCACACCAACAAAGGCTCCTTTAATCAAAAGGCCCAACATCAGGCACAGAGGAATACAAGTCCTTTCTTCCCAACCAGAGGATGCACTTTGAGGGCATCGGAAACCACATTTCTTTCCTAGAAAAAGTGGGTGTCAGACTAACCCAATTATTCACAAACTTGGTGCCAAATAGTTTCGGATTCATGGATTTTAAATACAGCACAAGGATATGTAATATAATTTATTTCTCAACCGATTTAAAAAGGTTTTCCACAGTAAATTTTGTTTTCCAACACAGCTGCATCTCTGATCAACAAAGAAGTAGAAGATCTGTGGACAAAAGGTCCTATTCAGCAAGTTCCTCTTCACCATCCAGGTTAGGCCAGCAATATTTTTCTTGTTTAAAAAAAAGGAGGACAGGTGCATCCAGTCACCAACCTAAGAAAACTAAATGCATTAGTTCGATACAGACACAAGGCATTCACTGTCTAAGAGATCTATAACAAATTATTGATTTGTCAAAATTGATTTAACGGATGCCTGCCTCACAGTCCTTGTACATGAGGACTCCCAGGACTTCCTTCAATTTCTTTGGATAAGAAATAAGTAGCACTTTACATGCCTTCCTTTCGGTCTCACCTCTATCCCTTAGTGTTTCACCAAGTTGATTAAGCACATAGTAATAATAGATCTAGACAACATACCCCTAGGGTGGTCTGCCTTGATGTTGGCAGGTGGGCTTATCCTCTCATGGCCATTGGAGGTAACTTAAAAAAAACAAAAAACCTCAATTTGTTTTAAAAACGCATAGGGATTAAGGAGAGCACGCGCAGGTAACTTGTTTTTCTTTGGTAACATACTAAATTATGTCTCTCAAAAATTCCACTTTTGTTGGACACACTGGATCTTACCAATTTGTTTATCAATAAATTTGGAAAAATCAATTTTGGTGCCATGTCAAAATGTGGATTTTCTAGGCTTCTTAAACTACCTTAAGCTTTTCAAGTTCAAAACTTTGGTTTATTAAGAAATAACTATGATTACTATCCCATATCTCGCAAGAGTCATTGGCCTTCCTTCATCTATTCAGGCAATATTTCCAGACTCGTGAGAAGATCTTTCTTATTACAATCCCACTGATTGGAAAGCAATGATCCAGGAAGCGTCTCTGGTATCTGAGTGACTACCACTGGAAGTATCCCTAAGGAGCA
Source organism: Pelobates cultripes (assembly GCA_933207985.1). NCBI lineage: Eukaryota > Metazoa > Chordata > Amphibia > Anura > Pelobatidae > Pelobates > Pelobates cultripes. Next base: position 266,213,033 of record OW240912.1, read on the forward strand.
ATGTAAACACCGTCTTTTCTTTGAAAATTCAGTGTTTACAGCAAAAAACATGCAGGAATAGGAGATAGACACCTAAACAACAACATTAAGCTGTAGTTCTGGTGGCTATAGTGTCCCTTTAATTTAGAACACCTTTCTGAAAAACCTACTACATTGGCGTGCCTAATTTCTTGCAAATGTCTTTTTTTCGGGTGTTCATTTGCTAGACATTGACTCTTGCTATTATGTTCCTGAAGGGGCTTGTTTTGCTATTTCACGTTGAACAAAAAAGTCATATTTCTTCAGTTTTCTTTTTTTTTTTTTTATCCAGCTTTTCTACAACATCCTTCTCTATGGCCAGTTCAATGTCCTAAGGCAGTGATGGCGAACCTTTTTGAGCCAGAGTGCCCAAACCGCAATACATGCCAACTTTTTTTCCCTCAAAGTGCCAACATGGCAATTAAACCTGAATACTGAAGTTTAAATTTAGAAAAAACAACTCGTACAGTTGTCCGAACTAATTAACAACTTTGTTTTAAAAGAAGAACACAACAGAGAGTTCAATGATACAAATTGTAAGTGATATAAATAGATAAAATTAAGCTTATATTTATTAGTATCTCCAACAAATGCAACACACACACACACACAGACTGCTGAGCACCTTCACACACCGGCCGCTAAATACACATACAGACAGATGGCTGAGTACACACACACACACAGTCTGCAGAGTACACACACACACACACACAGTCTGCAGAGTACACACACACACACAGTCTGCAGAGTACACACACACACAGTCTGCAGAGTACACACACACACACACAGTCTGCAGAGTACACACACACACAGTCTGCAGAGTACACACACACACAGTCTGCAGAGTACACACACACAGTCTGCAGAGTACACACAACTAACAGAAAATATATGTCAAAATATAACACACGTGCTCCCCCAAAGGTAAAAATAAATAAAACTATTTTACCAAATGTATGATTGTAAGAAGACCCCTCTGATCTTCTTAATGCAAATATAGAAAATACAATCTACAAAAAGGAATAAACATAGAAATATATAGTGTAATAAATTCTAACAACAAATTGTGCGCTGATTAAAATTGCACTCACAAGATGAGAGAGCAGTATATGCATATAACGGTCTTGGAACTTGACGGACAGCTGTAGTCTTCTGTTTCACCTTAAGAAGGGAGAGACACACAGACCATAGTGCACCAATATAATGACACACTCACACTGCACCCCTCAATGCAGTATGTGTGTGTGTATTCGGCAGTCTCTGTGTGTGTGTGTGTATTCACCTTAAGAAGGGAGAGACACACAGACCATAGTGCACCAATATAATAAGAAAAAATATTTGATTGCACTCACACAATAAAAGTTGTAATCCAGCTTGTCACAATACTCGGGGAATCACGGTGCCGGCGTCCTTCCCATAACAAGTAATAACATAAAAGCTAAATAAAACAATCTATAAACATAAAACAGTATAAATAAATAAAAGTAAAAATATAAGTAACAAGATGCTGTCGTGGTCCCTCCGCCCTACACGTTTTGTCTCAAAACGAGACTTCTTCAGGGGAAAATGAAGGTATGTGTTACAGTCTCTTTAGTCCGTCTTTTAAAAACCATTAATTCCCGCCTTCTGTATGGCCAATCATATCCAAGTGTATCACCTGCGATGAATTGATGAGTTCCAAGCCTCGTTTTCAATTAGACCTTTCTCGGAGTAACATGCGTTCCACGGCCGCAAAAATTTATTTCATACATTTGTATTTATATTTTTATATGTACCATTATCTTCCTAATGTGCTTTTCTTTCTTTATTTTTATTAATATTTTTTATAAGGGATTTCTTATATGAGGTTTTTATAAGGGTTTTTTTCCGAATTATGTGTAATTGATTTTATCTTTCATTAATATTAATAGCTACCTATGCTTGTATTTGCCCCATAGATTGTTGGAACTATGTTGTCTTTGTTTTTTATAACTTTTTATGTATTTTCTTGTATGGATTTGTGCATTTCCAGTTTTGCGGCCGTGGAACGCATGTTTGCGTTCCACGTGATACCGGAAGTTACTCCGATAAAGGTCTAATTGAAAACGAGGCTTGGAACTCATCAATTCATCGCAGGTGATACACTTGGATATGATTGACCATACAGAAGGCAGGAATTTACGGCTTTTAAAAGACGGACTAAAGAGACTGTAACACATACCTTCATTTGCCCCTGAGGAAGTCTCGTTTTGAGACGAAACTCGTAGGGCGGAGGGACAACGACAGCACCTTGTTACTTATATTTTTACTTTTATTTATTTATACTGTTTTATGTTTATAGATTGTTTTATTTAGCTTTTATGTTATTACTTGTTATGGGAAGAAGGACGCCGGCACCGTGATTCCCTCGAGTATTGACAAGCTGGATTACAACTTTTATTGTGTGAGTGCAATCAAATAAATATAATTTTTTCTCATTATATTGGTGCACTATGGTCTGTGTGTCTCTCCCTTCTTAAGGTGAATACACACACACACAGACTGCTGAATGCACACACAGACTGCTGAATACACACACAGACTGCTGAATACACACACAGACTGCTGAATACACACACAGACTGCTGAATACACACACACATACTGCATTAAGGGGTGCAGTGTGTGAGGGGTGCAGTGCGTGCGTGTGTCTGAGGGGTGCAGTGCGTGTGCGTGTGCGTGTCTGAGGGGTGCAGTGCGTGTGCGTGTCTGAGGGGTGCAGTGCGTGTGCGTGTGTGTGTCTGAGGGGTGCAGTGCGTGTGCGTGTGTGTGTCTGAGGGGTGCAGTGCGTGTGTGTGTGTGTCTGAGGGGTGCAGTGCGTGTGTGTGTGTGTCTGAGGGGTGCAGTCGTGTGTGTGTGTGTGTCTGAGGGGTGCAGCGTGGTGTGTGTGTGTCTGAGGGGTGCAGCGCAGGTGTCTGAGGGGTGCAGTGCATGTGTGTCTGAGGGGTGCAGTGCTGTGTGTGTGTGTGTGTGTCTGAGGGTGCAGTGCTGCAGGTGTGTGTGTTCGAGGGTGCAGTGCGGTGGGTGTGTGTGTCTGGAGGGGTGCAGTAGCGCAGGTGTGTGTGTGTGTCTGAGGGTGCAGTGCGCGGTGTGTGTGTGTCCGAGGGGTGCAGTGCGCGGTGTGTGTGTGTGTGTCTGAGGGGTGCAGTGCTGCATGCGGTGTGTGTGTGTCTGGAGGGGTGCAGGGCGCGGCGCGGTGTGTGTCTGAGGGGTGCAGTGCGGCGCAGGTGTGTTCAGGCTGGGTGCAGTGCGCGCGCAGGTGTGTCTGAAGGGTGCAGGCGTGGTGTGTCTGAAGGGTGCAGTGTGTGTGTCTGAGGGGTGCAGTGCGTGCGTGTGTGTGTCTGAGGGGTGCAGTGCGTGCGTGTGTGTGTCTGAAGGGTGCAGTGCGTGCGTGTGTGTCTGAAGGGTGCAGTGCGTGTGTGTCTGAAGGGTGCAGTGTGTGTGTGTCTGAAGGGTGCAGTGTGTGTGTGTCTGAAGGGTGCAGTGTGTGTGTGTCTGAGGGGTGCAGTGTGTGTGTGTCTGAGGGGTGCAGTGCGTGTGTGTCTGAGGGGTGCATAGGGTGATGTGAGCGGGTAGGGGTACATTAAAAATATATATATATTTATTAATTTTGTATCCCCCCTCTCCCTTCCTCTTACCTTTGGTGAAGGAGTGGACACACACACACACAGCTATCCCTGGTGGTCCAGTGGTGGTAAGTAGGTTTGTGTGAAGCAGCTATCCTGTACTCCTGAGCGATGCTGTGTGGAGCGTTGCCATGGTAATGCGCGGCAACGCTCCACACAGCAACGCGCGGGAGGACAGGAGAGCTGCTTCCTACAGCCCTCCCCCTGCCTCCTGACACGGAAGCAGAGTAGGCGCCTGCCGTTTTAATATCAAGCAACCAGTGCTTCAGTCATGCATACACTCTAAACAGGTGTATCCTGCCTGTTTATATTTTATATTATGTTACTTTAAAAAAGAGGATGTCTTACATTGGAGACAAAAAAAAAACAAAAAAAACGCAACTTCCTTCATGTTCCATATTGTATGCTTGCAACCTTACATATATTATATGCCCTCATGGTAATATCAATTGCTTTCTGTATGTTTATCTTTGCAGATTTACAATATAAAGAATGTCATAAAATTTTTTTAAAAGTTATAAATTATATATTTTGGGGCACAAGAGACATTTCAGGAACAAAACCATAACTTACTTTTAGAATTATAAAAGCAAGTTTTTGCAACCCTGTAAAAATAGAAGATATCACCAGGTTGTTAAAATGCTGACATACAGTGAACCACTGCATGAAAAAACACAAATACAAAACAAGGAACATTGCAAATTTAAAACAATTCAGTTCTTGTTCAATTTTACAAAGTGTACATTATAAGTGTTCTATAACTATGGCCTCTAATATGTTTAGCCTCTAATATGTTATTACATTTTTATGATACATATTTGATATTTGAATATTTTGAACAAATATTTTCAAAGTTTATCCAAAAACATTAAATCATTTGAAAAGGTTACATAAAATATTAAAATCAAGAGATTAAAACTATTTGGGGCAAGTTAATGGCCCTCCCCCAGTAAATAATAAACTGTGTAGGTTTGATACATAATTTAGCTAGTAGCTGCTGTAGAAACAAACATTTGCATGTCAGAAGATATAGATTACTTTGTAATCTCACCATTTTAGAATGTATGTTTTAGGCTTTATGAGTCAGCCACTCAGTGATGTGCACTTAGAAAGGAATGCACACACAGCACAGACACTCCTTCAGAGGGGGCGCTGCCATGTCTCCAATTGCATGCTCTTGCACAGCCAATCAGTAGCAGACACTTAGCACACCTCTGCTGCTCTTTAAAAGATACCTTCAGGGCTGAGCAAGGACAGAGTAACACACCCAGGTCAACATTGCAATCTATGAAAAGGCTTCACTATGTAGAAACAAAAGTTATACAGCAAAAATAGGAAATAAAAAACCTTAACCTAAATAAATCGCCTGATTCACATTTTGGAATATATGATGCATTTAAATACTTAAAACCATTTGTATGTACAATTAAAATTACATTACTGAGGGAGTGTGTCCAAGTAGGTCTAAGAAAGGAGACACGTGTACTCCAATTACAAGCTACACAATAGCAGCTGAGAAATACTGTATGTGCACAGAGTACTGGAAAGATAATTAATTCTGTGACAAAGGTCAAAAGATTAGTACAGATAAAACAAAACAAAGATTTAAGAAAAAGACAGATTGGTAAACTCCATAGTTCGTGCAGGTTTAAAAACTGCAGAATCTGATTTAATTTTCAAAAAGTTTATACTTTTTACAGGAAACTAATGCACAAAACTTTTAGTATTCCCAATCACACAGTAAAATAATAATATTTACAAACAAATTGATGTTAAGTTGGCTGGCTCCATGCAGCTTTTATGCAATCTATTGCAAGGCAATTCAGGAACACAATCATTGCACTCTGGATAACATACAGATAATACACAGGTACAAAGTCAGCATACAGTTAAATTAAATGAAAACAAATCATATGTATTTGAGGTTATTATCTAGACTACATAAGAAGAAAATAAAAATACATAGTGAGCTGCCACACAGGCTAGGGAGTAAGGAGGATCCCTGTTCTGAGACACTTCATAACTGCTGTGCTGCAGTGATTTACATACTAATTGCTGCAGCAATAATTCTGCACTTTCCCTCTCAGACTGCAGAGGGCAAAGGCAAACTTCTTCCTATACTATTCCTACACCCCACCCCCTGCCCCCCACCCACCAAAAAAAAATAAGTTCAGGCAACAGCTAAACATACACCAACCTAAATGGTTTCATGTAAAAAGAATGTGTTATTGTTTAAAACTAATTTGTGTAAAAGCATGCTGTTTAAGCCAGAGGTTTATAGGTAGAGAATATGTTCGTTTTGGATTATGGTGGCATCTTAATTGCATATAATACAGTTTACAGCACTTTTATTAATTGGGAGGCTCCACACCCTTACTAGTTCAAATATGAATGTTTGCACGAATCATTTCAGGACTAGAGCAAATAACTCACCTTTTCTGCTGATATGAGCCGAGGCCAATGGTTGTCTCAGTCTGTAAACAAACATAAGTGACGGTTAGTTCTACTGATCCAAAGAAATGCAATCTGATCAACCAGTTACTGGTCTCTGTAACAGATTAATATTAATAAATATATAACAGGTGGTAATTTATGTTAGTAAAGTATATATGTTTATTTTTATTCATCGAGGCTTAAAATTTAAAGTCTTATCCTACTTGGCTTTAAAGGTAGCGGTGAGTGGGAATTTTGAGTCCCAAGATCAAAATATTTACATCAAGTTGAACAGTGACAGAAACACTGAAAAAACTGCTCCACAATTAAGAGATTTAAAATATCAAGAGTATAATAGGGTTTTAAACTGGAAAATATTGTTCTTTAACCAAATTAAGAGGTGCTGAGAACAGGTGCAAACAATAGCAAAACCACACTTGCACTTAAGAGTTTATAAAGAAAATGAATGTGAACATTTATTTTCTACAAATCAAAGAGTGCTGCAGACAGGAACAGAACCATGGCAGGGATCCACAATCCTCAAACAAGAACTAAAATCAGAAAGCCAGCGGCATCATAATGTCATAAAAAAGGAAAGCTTTATTAAACCATAGTTACATAGTTACATAGTTACATAGCTGAAAAGAGACTTGCGTCCATCAAGTTCAGCCTACCTCACATTTGTTTTTGCAACAAACTAGGAAAAAAATTCCTTCTTGACCCCAGAATGGCAGTCAGATTTATCCTTGGATCAAGCAGTTATTACCCTACATTGAAATATTCTGTTCTTGCAAGTATGCATCTAGTAGCCGTTTGAACATCTGTATGGACTCTGATAAAACCACTTCCTCAGGCAGAGAATTCCACATCCTGATTGTTCTTACAGTAAAAAAACCTTTCCTTTGCCTTAGACGAAATCTTCTTTCTTCCAGTCTAAACTCATGGCCTCGTGTCCTATGTAAAGTCCGGTTTGTGAATAGATTTCCACACAATGGTTTGTATTGGCCACGAATATATTTGTATAATGTTATCATATCCCCTCTCAGGCGACGTTTTTCTAAACTAAATAGGTTTAAATTTGTTAACCTTTCTTCATAGCCGATATGTTCCATTCCTTTTATTAATTTTGTAGCCCGCCTCTGCACTTTTTCTAGTGCCATAATATCCTTCTTTAGAACAGGTGCCCAAAATTGCACAGCATATTCAATATGGGGTCTTACCAGTGATTTATAAAGAGGCAAAATTATATTCTTGTCCCGAGAATGAATGCCCTTTTTCATGCATGACAATACCTTACTGGCCTTGGCCACTGCTGATTGACATTGCACATTGTTGCATAGCTTGTTGTCTATAACAATTCCCAAGTCCTTTTCATGTGTTGTTATCCCTAATTCGCTTCCATTAAGGGTATACGTTGCTTGTGTATTCTTTATGCCGAAGTGCATAACTTTGCATTTTTCAACATTAAATTTCATCTGCCATTTGAGTGCCCAGTCCCCCAGTCTATCTAAGTCCCTCTGCAGCAAAGTAATATCTTGCTCACATTGTATTGTTTTACAATGTTTGGTGTCATCTGCAAACACTGAAACATGACTTTCAATGCGGTCTTCAAGATCATTTATAAACGTGTTAAATAGAAGGGGTCCCAGAACAGACCCCTGAGGGACACCACTTGCCACCTCTGTCCAGCTTGAAAATTTACCATTAATGACAACTCTATGACAACTCATAGGAACAAAGAGTTAAAAGAACTGTGCTTTTAAAACTATAGTGTCTGGAATATATGTTTGTATGTGTGGCACTATAAGTTTTCCTTTAAGGACAGAGTCAATTGTCCAAGTTTTGAACAAAAAACAAAGTGAGAAATTAAGAATGTTCTTTTTAAAGGTCTACATGGCATTTTAACTGAGAATTTCATAATGCTATTCGCTTTTACTGCAATAAAACACATTTGTATTCTATTCTGTGATGTTCTACAAGTACAACATTGAGCCCCATATGCAGGTTTTATGGGGTCAAATATAGAGCATGCAAATTAAATTTTGTGGTATTTCTGCGGGTAGGTATAAAATTAAAGTAAAAAAAAATAAATTTAATATGTGTATATATATATCAACATGTATTTTGATATCAATATTTATGTAGTTATTAAGGTTATATATCAGGGGACCTGCTTCTGTAACCCAGACCTTTCCCCCTGCAGCAAATCCAGCTGATCTGATTCACGTAATTGCGAAGTCACATTAATCACATGACTCACATTGGCTGGACTGGCGAGGATAAGTATTTGGGCTGGAAAGAAGGCCAGATCTTTAGGGCAGGCTATGCTGCCCTAACTGCGTTGAAGACTTCTATTTGTCGGAAGGACAGCACACCCCAAAGCCGTGACGGGGTTAATAAACTGTGTGTGACTGTGATGCCTGTGAATTATGGTTTCTTTTCTACAGAAATCATAAGTACTTTTAATTAAACCTGTATAAAAACTGCTATCCTATCCTTTTGAGTAATCTAATTTTAAAACCATTAACACATTTAAACAATATTATGTAAGTAAATTTGTGTCGTTATTTGACAATTTCTTCACGTATGGTGAGACATATGGAATAAAGCCTGAGGTTAAAACATTTATTTTTTTTAAAACCACAATACAATGCTTCTGCGCGCTCCTCTAGAATACCCAGTACTACCAGTACATATAGTCAAGCAGAGGAGGAAAATCAGGAAGAACAATTTGAACACAGCAAATTAGGCACAAGTCAAGGCACTGGCACTTAATGAAGAGTGGAGCCTCATGATGCTTCAAGTGGCCAAACTCTTATTCTAAGTCAATCTGAAGAATTTAGAAAATGCAAGGAAGAAGCTTGAAAAAAAAAAACCAAAAAAAAAAAACCCACAGAAAAAAAACAAAAAACACCAAGCAAAGTAAGGTCTCAGGGACCTTATTAGAAGGAAAAAAAATAAATTTAATTTGCATGCCTCCCAAAAGACAAAGTCCAAAGTTCTGGAAGGGGATATGGATCTTGGAAAGGTCCTGCTGTAGAATCAATGTTTATGGCTCAGCAAAGGATATCTCTATCAGAGTTGCATACCAGGTCCTGCCCAGCGTCAAGGGCAGAAATACCGGTGTTGCTTCCAGACAGATTCTGGGCAAAACAGATAGTAACAAAGGGATCAGAGGAAAAAGAGCTGGCCAAGCAGAGTTTCCAAGGTATTTCCCAGTGCAACATACAGGGCCCAAAAGATAAAATTTAACTTGCCATATATTTATCTTTCCTTAAGATTAGAGGCAATGCAAATAGATGATTATCATAATTTCCTTGCGGCAGAGCAAGCAAAATTGCGTTTAGAAATGTATTTATTTTTTTAAGTCCCTCCACTTAAAGAGACAAACTTAGCACCCAGACCACTTCAGTTCATTGGAGTGGTCTGGGTGCAGTGTCCCAGTCCCCTAAACCCTGCAATAGTAATTATTGCAGTTATTGAGAAACTGCAATAATTACTATGCAGGGTTAACTCCACCTCTAGTGGCTGTCTACCAGGCAGCCACTAGAGAGACTTCAGGGTCATTAGATAACTTTTGTTCACCTGACGCTGGACTTCCACCCACTATGCATGAGACATCCAGGGTGATCCAAAATCCCATGGAAAAGCATTATACAACCAATTCTGACTTCTGAAATTTAAGAATCCAGCCATATTTTTGGAGACACAGAGGCCTTCTGGATCAAATCAAATCAAGTGTGATTATTTGAATGTCTGCCCCTGTCCAAATTGTTGATATATAGTAACACCGTCGGGTGGTCTTACAGTCCTGTCAATCATAGGATATTCCTTCTTCCATGACTCACATGCTGAGCAATTAGTTTATAATACGCATAGAGACTCAGAAAACATGTTTCTATGTCGGGGGGTAGATTTAGGGGTACGGTACCGAGGTGAGGACGGGCTCCTCCACATACATAACAGTTGGTTTTATTATGTGAGTTAGCATTATATCTCATCCATTCAAGCCATAGGTTAGTATCAGAAAAGCCTGTTTCTATGGCCATAGTATCTTTGAATGTGGGGTTGGCTGTGGCCACCATGTCTTTGTGTTGGGAATCTACCCATTCAGGTGATTGGTACATGTCTTGTAGGTAGAATCTCCCCTGTTTATTATACAAGCCTCCACCTCTCCAGTACATTCCCATCACATTAATCAGCATCTCCAGGGCTAGAGTTTTAAATTTAATGGGGAATTATCCTGGGAGGTGGCAGAAGAGTGGCCGGGTTGAAAGTAACATCTTTGCAGGGTGACATTGTCAGGAAGCAGGGGGGAGGACTGGAGACGGAGGTGACAGGCAGATGAGAGGTGTTTAGGTTGAGTTTGGTTGAGGATGGCAGCAATGTCATCAGGTGCAAGAATGGTGAGTTTGTGGCCAAGGACCAAATCATTTGTCTTGTCCAGTAGTGCATGTGCTGCAAATACTGCGCGGAGACAGGATGGACCCCCTCTTGCCACGGTGTCCAGCTGACAAGAACAGTGGCCAATAGGACGTTGGCGGGATCCATGAGATGCAGGAGATCCCTGAGGCATGGCCCAGTCTTTCAGACACGAACAACTTTAAGGGTTTCTGGTAATTGGGGAGGCCCAGGAGATAGCATGTTGCAGAGCATAGAAACTGGTGACAGGGAAAAAGGTTCAATCTTTAGGGTGTCAGAGAGGTTGCATGGGAGAGGAGGCCTCAGGAATCCAGGATCTGCAGTAGAACAGATAGCTGTGATCCCACTCACTCAATCCCGGGTGAGGTGGCGGGTGCCAGGGGAAAGTCAATGTCCCAAGAAGACCACAGAGGGCTGGCACCATTGCAGATTCTTCCTGGAGCCTTGTTCAGCAAGGTAACAGAGTAAACCTTCTGAGGAGCGCTCAGCAGTTGGGAGATCATCAGCACAGAGGAGAAGGTCATCCACGCACTGGAGTAGAACTACATCAGTGTGAGTCTTTTGCCATGGGTTCAGAACGGAGGCCATAGCCTTTGCAAATTGACTTGGTAAATTCTGTGCCCCTTGAGGCATGACAGTCCATGTGTATTGCTGACGGTCATGAGTGAAAGCAAACAGATATTGACACAAAGGATCTAGGGGTAAGAATGCATTAGCTAAATCAATTACCGTGAAGAACCATGTTGTGGTAGGAACTCCTGACAGGAGGATATGGGGTTTAGGAACAATAGGAGCATACAGAACAGTCACATCATTGATAGCTTGGAGGTCTTGAACCATCCTGTACTTGTCTGGCTCACCTTTTTCACTGGAAACTAGATGGTATTACAGGGAGATTCACACTTAACCAGCGCGCCCTTTGCAAGCAGGCTTTCAACTTTCTTGGAGATAGCAAGGGCTTGAGCAGGCCTCAGGGAGTACTGTGGCTTCCGGGGGGAGAAGGGGAGAGGATCATCTGGGACCCTTGCATCCCTGTTAGGAGACTCCATGTGGGAGGGGCAAGGAACAGAGGGCTGAAGTGTCTGCGGAAGACGGGGAGGGGGGACAACTGTATTTGGCCATCTGGAGTAAAAGAGGGAGGCGGGAGAGGACATCTGCTCCTAATAGGTTAATAGGACAGGTAGAGGAGACCACAAACCACGTTAGATCATCAGGGAAGGTGCCCACTCACAAAGGTTTAATTAGAGGGCTGCTATGGGGGGTGCCATCTACACCTACACATGAGACATCAATTTTTGATAGGAAAGAGGAGTAAGAGGAGTCAGGCAGGTCTTATTCTCTAAGAATGCTATGGGCTGTGCCTGTGTCAACTAAGAAGGTAGTTGGGTGGCCTTCGATAGGTAGGACCACCGCAGCTAGGTGCCCCCCTTATCACCTGCAGACACTGCCATGACAGGGGTGGGTGACACAGGTTTGCCAGTTACCTATTCCACAAGATCTAAGTGAGCCCGATCTGGGCCAGTATAGGGACGGCTGGGTGCTGCAGGATGGCTAGCTTGCTGAGCACGCTGTGCAGGGTACTGGTGACTGTGTGGGGAGTGGTCAGCAGGGGTAACTGGCAGCGTAATCATTAGCCACAGGGTAACCAGGGGCTGGAGGTGGGGGATAGCCAGCCACGGGATAAGGTGGTCTTACAGCCTTGTGGATACTGGGGACAGTATTTCCTTCTTGAAATGACCAAGCTGATTACAATTGAAGCAGGTTCTTGTCTGTGGCCTAGAAGGCTGAACCATGAGTGGGCTTGGAGGTGCGGCCACGTAGCCAGGAGCAGGAACAGGAGCAGGATGGATTGCAGGGTTATGAAGGGAAAACATGAGGGGAGTGGTCTTTTTCTAGGTGTGGGTAACTGGGAAGACTAAGCCCTTAGTGACCAGAAGAAGGGTGTCCATAGGAATAATCCTATACTCCATAGGAGTATGGAGAACCCATATGGGTTCTTTAAGGCCTGCAACAAAGGCTGCTGATAACATTTAGGTGTGGGCCTTGTTATACAGACTGAAGCCCAGGTCAGAGAAGGTTTGGGATAGCCTGGAGTGATATTTCTCAACAGATTCTGTCTCATCCTGGATAATATCATTGATACAGGTTGCCTGATCGGCCAATTTATCTTGAGCCCATGCTCTGAGTTGGTCACAGAATTCAACACCTGAGGGATAATCAGATTTGCTTGCAAGTCGGGCACTGGAGAAGGGTTTTTCCCATAATAGGCCAATAGGCATCCCCCGCTTTAATTTCACACTACTTAAGTCACGCCATGCAGTGGAATAGATTTTCCGGATTTGAGCAATCCTTCGATAGAAGGGCATGGGCTGCTTCTCTGGGTCTGGGAGAGAGGCCACCAGGGTCGCGGCTTGGGATGGGTTGAATTAGACATACATTAAAAGGGGCTCCAATTGTACGGAAATGGACTCTAGGGTGGTCATCGCGGGAGCTAGTGTAGTGCACATTATGGGGTTGTGGGGGGATTAGCTCCGCATAGGCTACCATCGTCAGGAGGGATCCGGTAGCCATGGTTATTGAAAGAATTGGGGGCTTGTGCAGCTCTACTTGTGCCATAAAGGGGATGCGTGACGGAGGGGACAGGGAAGGAATGGCAGGAGCTGGGGAATAAAAAGATCCGGCTGCTCCAAGGACAGGGAAAAAAGGGGCAGAGGCTACTGGGGCGGTGGCAGTGGGTATTGGTAATTGGGCGGGGGTCATGGAGGTTGGGCTGGCCTCCTTCCCTTTGTGTCAAGCGCCATCATAGTGAGGTGGCTGACTAACACCTTCAATAATTTCAGCATTGCAAGTATTTTTATGATACACAAACTTTTTGTCCTTCCAGGTCTAGCTCTTCCCTCCTGCTTGATTGCTCTGGTTTCTCTGTGCCAAGCCTCTGCTGCCTTACTTAGGCTATTGTCCTGCAATAGTCCTTTCTTATCCTTCAGTAATTTACGCCAGCTCTCCGTCTGAAGCCGTCCGCTGGGAGACATAGTAATGCCACATATCTTAGCGATCTTCACTTTACCCACAGCTTATTCACCCTCCCTTTCTTTCTTTCACAATGTCACACGCCAACCAGCCCTTAGCGGGCTTTACATGCTCCTGCCCCATTCTCTCTAACCAAGTCGTCACTTGATGGAGATAAACAGGAAGAAGGAAAGTCTACAATGCTCGACTGCCACAAGATTTCACATTTGACTCTGCGTTAGTCTTCCGGAAACATAGACTAGTCACTGGGTCCGCCCACCCGAGGTGGTCAAGTCCTGTTGCGAGGCGAGTAGTGCGTAACTAACACTTCTCAGGACAAAGGTATAGGCGAGAAAGAGAGAGAGAGAACCAATGAAATAAATCTTTCATTGGAGTATACAAAGGAACACACGAATCAAGGGGAGACCAAACCACACACACAGTCAGACTGCTGACAACTAAATCCCTGCTGAGCGACCACCTCGCAATTAAAAAATATATATATATATATATATATATATATATATATATATATATATATATATATATATATATATTCTAAGCGACCACCTCGTTATAACGAACAATAAAAAACAATTCTGGCGACCACCGCGCTATTAACAATAAAAAACTATTCTAAGCAACCACCTCGCTATAACTAACAATAAAAAACAATTCTAGCTACCACCCCGTTATTAACCATAAAAGAATAAAAATACAATTCTAATTGGAAACAATATTAAAACCTATAAAAATTATTCCCCCTTATGCAAATAACACACACCCAGGAGGCAGATAATCAATATATAGGTTCTTTAGAAAGAGACTCCTGGCAAGCCATTTACCTGTCTTTGGTGCCCTCTGGCAGCCGGTGTGAAGAAATGCCCCTCTTATACTGTAAATTGACCCCTTGTATTCGTTTGTTTAATAGCAATGTTTCCCTATGGCATTCGGTAGGTAAAACTACCGAATGCAGACCACCCTGTTACCCATTATACAGACTGTACCCCTTTGCTGGCTGGATTACGTTCGACAGAAGTTCTGCACAAACAGCAGTTCTCGCCGCCATTTCGGGACTTCCACGTGTTCACAGCCATTTTAGCTCCCGAACAGCGGTGTTTGCCGTTGAATGTCTGGAACTGAAAACGGACACTCAAACAGGCGAACACCGCTGAAGCCTCCAGACCTTCAGTAAACCCCCTTCCAAACTACCGAACGACCGGGCGTTCGGTAGAAAGACTTACTAACGGATGGGGAATCAAGCGAACCAAGGATGGTAGCTGGATGGCCGGCCGTTCGGGAGGTTTTTCATGCGACCTAAGACCGACTGCAGGGCCAGAATTCATGGAACTGTTTTCGGCTACTTTGCCCGTGCAGTTGGTCAAAACTTCTAAGTCCCATATCTCCCGTACGGCTGAACCGAATGGACTGAGTTTTTAATATGCTGGTCCCCCAGACAATAGCTATCTGGGGACACCCAAACTTTGGGGAATTTCTGTTACGTTTTAATTGTGTTTAATGGTTATCTGAGGGGAGGAGATGTACAGTATGTATATTGTTAGGATTGGATGCATGGGCTGAATTCCATAAAAAGAGCATGCCTGTCATTAAACCTTCAGTTCATCTTTGTACCCTTATTCTGACTACGTATGCTGTTTGGGAGTTCGTGTATTTTACTGTGGGAATTATCCAGGAACACTATTGGATTTTCAATTGGGAATTTGTCTACCATAACTACCGAACGGAGGGCTATATTCACTGGGCTCTGGCTGTTCGGGAGGAAACTACCGATTAAGGTTTAAATGTACTTGGTTTCCTTACAGCCGGCGTAGACACGGAGTCAGGCCAATCACAGGGACAGAAGATATAGGCAAGGTGCTGATGCAGTCATTACCGTTTATTCAGAGGTGTCAATCTCCATCCAGTCTCTCGAGGTCTGCTCTCCGGTGCCCTCGAGGACGGCTGACCGTCGGGTCACAGCCACGGAGCCCCACGTTGGGTGCCAAATGTTGTGGATCAAATAAAGTGTTTGATTATTTGAATATCTGCCCCTGTCCAAATTGTTTAAAATGGATGCGTGCATGCTCTGAAGTAAATCACACTAGACACAAGTTTCAGGTTAATGAAAAACTTCTGAATGTTTACTTGGGGGCGTGGGGGTGGGGGTGGGAAGTCCCTTATAAAGACAAGAATACATCATATGCAAAAATGTAGATAACAGAAAGAATACATCTTTAATTGGTTAGGTGTTAAGCGTCTTATCTAAGGCACATCCTATAAGGCGTGATGTCACCTTCTTCCCAGGATTTTACTCCGGATACAGGAGCCATCTTGTTACACAAGGTAGTCGATGGGAGGGGTTGCTCTAAGAGCCATTTTGAGTAAATATTGAATACAGGTATGCAAAGTAAATAGACATTTTACTAACGCTATTTTACGTCCACAACACAGGTAAGGAACAATAGTTAGGGCATCTTTTCTTAGACCTGCAGCAATGACAACCTGAACCTATGTAAAAACCTGCTGAGCTGATGAAGGACTGAAAGGAAGACATGAATTGGAAGTGTAACAGATTGCCTTTAACTAAAATACAAAACATTCAACATTTTAGGATTTCTTCTGCAAAAGGTTTTTTAAAAAAAAAAGTGTCTTGAGTATGTTCCATTAAAGCAGTCTCTGCTGACGTTTTAGTAAAAATAATTTTTCTTAAAGCAGCAACTATCATGGCCACAGTTTGCTTGCTTGTTTGTTTTTTAACCCCCCTCCCGACTTCACTAAATGTTATTGTCCCCCTAGTCACGCACAAATGCCCCTATACCCCCCCTCCCATTTTTAGTTTTGCTGGTTATTTCACGCGTAGGTCCAGGGCGCAGCCATCTTTGTGTGGACAGATGAAGGTCCTGTGGGACATGTTAACTGCCCACACTAGATAGCGCTGTGAAGTTCCCAGTTAAACACTTGGGCATTCGCGGATGTCAAAAATTCAGATCGGAATTGTGGCTATTCGTTCCTCATAAAGACGAATTAATGAATAGAAATTTCAAATGAACGAATAAATTCAGGTTAGCGGTGGGTGGGTGGGTGGGAGTCGGAGTGGTACAATAGGTCCTGCTTTTAGATTAATAGCTCCCACTCGCGGGGCATGGGTAGGTACTCCCTCCCTGGTTCATAATTTTAATAGGTGCCCCATCATGGGGTACTTTATTGGATTAGGGGGTGAGAGGTCTTTTTTTTACATCAGTGAACAGCCGTCAACATTGTAGTCTCTACGATCATGTCGCAGATCAGTATTCCACACTAACTTGATTCACCACAATACCAATCAGCAATATTCCCTGCACGCAACCAAAATATCTACAATTTTAGACCACTATCATTTATTTCTGATTTAAAAGGGTCAATACCCATAATCCAATATTATGGAACCATCCAGGCTTTATTTAAAGACCATAAGCTCTGCTCAGTTGCAGCACACCATAGTTGAATGGTTGTTAGAATTTGATGTAAACGACATCACGTGTACTCGTAGAATTGTACCTTTAAAAATAAGGACATGTTTGAAATAAGGCCAAGTTTTGTTTTCAATTGATCTGCAATCCTTACACACACACACAAAAAAAAAACAAAAAAAAAACACACACACGATGCTAGATTCCCCACCATCCCCCTTTTGTAGAATTTAACTCTTCACATAGACGTTACCAATAATATCTCTCACACTGCTACTGTGTATTATTGAATTCCAAATAATTATAAAATTCAATCATCCTTTTCCACTATCATTGCCATTCAAAACAGATGTACTATTCAGATTGTCAATAGGCTTTACTTTTCATTTTCATAATCACTGAGATTGAATAACAATCATAAGCAGAAACACATGAAGTATAAATGTGATGTCTAATTTAGCAATCCTAATAGTGTGCCAGCAACTGACTCATTACTTCTATGCCATACACACCCTTTCACAAAACACTGCTCTGAACAAAGTCTGAATAGAGCTTGTTGACATTACCAGGCCTACATAGACAGGTGTAATTTAGATAATAAAACATTTCTCTTGGGAGAACATGAAAATTGCAACAATGTCCATACTTTCCAAGTCACTATTTTCCAAATCTGCAGTAAAACATGCCTAACTTTGAATTAACATTTAATTATAGCTCTATATAAGCAAAGTTAGCCTATGTATTATAAACACAGATGATCTGTGCACGCACATAGAAAACTAAACCGCTTACAATTTTACCCGACTATAAAGATGAGGTGTACATAAACAAATCTACATGTAGTAAACACTATACACACTGTTAGATCAACATGACTAATGGCAGGGCACATGCTTTTTCCAAGTGACAGCTCATAGGCAAAAATATGAAGGAGACACAAAATCACTAACATTTATTACAGCAACACACCCAGCACAAGGAGATGGCAGCACAGAGGTGTTTGCTGCAGCACACGGAGAGGTAACGTGCTACATCTCATTGAAGTGATCTGGGTGCAGTATCCCTCTTCCCTTAAAGGACCACTATAGGCACCCAGACCACTTCAGCTTAATGAAGTGGTCTGGGTGCCAGGTCCATCTAGGATTAACCCTGCCTGTTGTAAACAGTTTCAGAGAAACTGCTGTGTGTTTACAAATGGGTTAATCCAGCCTCCAGCCCAGCGCTGGAGAAATGTAGAATTTAACCCCTTCCTCACCCTACAGCCCGACGGGAGGGGGACCCAGAGGGTGAAGGGGACCTAAGGACCCTATAGAGCCAGGAAAACAAGTATGTTTTCCTGGCAGTATAGTGGTCCTTTAATCCTGCAATGTAGAAATTTGCAGTTTTAAAGATACTGCAATGTTTAACTTGCAGGATTAAGACAACCACTGCAGTTTCACAGAATTTGGAAAAGCCCACGTATTAAAACCCCCCATAAAAAAAGCATTAAAGGGGGCGGAGCTTAGCCGCCATGCAAAGAAGTCGCATGCACCCAGAGCTCCCAGCAAACGGCCGACTTTAGGCCCCCTGTACCCAGAAAAGTTAAATGGGTCCCATGCCCATCCACATCACAGAACTATCAATGGGAACGGGACAGAGGCACTACAAGCTCTCCAGAGGCACGAGCCGAGGCAGGTCCAACTTGCGGCTTAGCAGTTGATGCAAGGCTGGGGACGCGGCCGGTCCACCAGTCCCGATGTCCTACAGATGCTGAGCCCCCCCCCCCGACCGTTGGGGGTCACCACGGTCTACCATGGCGCCCACACAAGCCCGAACACCTGCATACGAGCCCTGCTGAGCGTGCACGGCCAGGAGGAGGAGGCATCAGCACTCCGCTCACCTAAAATGGCGGCGGGCAGCATTTGGGAAATCCCTGTCGTCAACATGGTCCCACACTCCGCAGTGGCAAGCTGCCAGGAGTGCCGGTGGCTGGAAAGATCAGCAACATCCCACAGGTGAAAGCCCCACGACAAGCAGAGGCGAGAGGCCTTATCCACCGCACCACACACTGACGCACGGCATACTAAGGCTGCTAAGGGACCTGGAGATATCCGGTTCTGACCACATCCATACCTCCACCCGGCACTCAAAGACCCAACATCAAGAACCGGTGAAGATCTACCCGGCATGGACTGACACTGGGACTAAACGCTACCCGGAGAGCGCCCACCACCACTCCTTACCCAGCTGCACGCACTGCTGACTTGTGCCGCCTCCACCTGCAATAACTGGAACCACCTGGCGCGTAGCTGACTTACCAACGCAGCCGTGGTTACCACACTCACTCTGGACTATGACGCTACTCATAAGTATCAAGCGTGATTAAATAATGACATATATACCTGCTTAGTCATAAAGCACTTTGTCTGCTTGGGAGGGGACCTGCTGTCAAGTCTAAAGCGCATCGTGCATGATGCGCCCCATCTAAAAACATTTTGCAAAACCAGCCTCTCTTGTCTGCAGACTTTGCAATTCCTCCCCTTCTAATCCCATTGAGTACTGCAATTTTGTTTGAAAGCACCATGATTTACACTTTAAAGGGATACTTTGCTCCAATATCACTACATTAAGATGTAGAGGTTTTGGAATTCAAAGGGATCCTATGGTGCCAGGAAAACAAAGCAGTTTTCCTGGCACTATAAGATTTCTAAGGTTCCCTCTCCTGCAGCACTGAAAGGGATAAAACCCCTTCAATCACTTACCTGAATTCAGCGCTGATGTCCTTCGACGCTGGGTCAAGCACCGCTCACGCATTAGGAGACCTAATGCGCATGTGCGGCAATGGCCGCGCTCACATTAGGATTTCCTTATAGGACAGGATTAATCAATGATTTCCTACTGGGAAAAATCTGACGCAGCAGAGCGTGAGGGCGTTCAGCGTCAGATAACAGACCAAAGGTCCGTTTCGATTCTGGAAGCCCTCTAGTGGCTGTCTTGTAGACTTAGAGCTGCAATTTAAACAATAGGAACACAGCACCCAGACCACTTCAATGGGCCTTAGTGGTCTGGGTGCCTACAGTGTCCCTTTAACCCCTTAAGGACACATGACATGTGTGACATGTCATGATTCCCTTTTATTCCAGAAGTTTGGTACTTAAGGGGTTAAAGGGATACTATAGTCACTTAAATAACAATTTTTCCTTCCAACACCCTTGCTGAAAATTAAAGGGACACTATAGTTACCAGAGCAACCACAGCTTATTGTATTTGTTCTGATGAGTATAATCATTGCCTTCAGACTTTTTGCAGTAAACACTGTTTCTGCAGAGAAAAGGCAGTGCTTACATTAGAGCCTAGGAATACCTCCACTAGCCACACCTCATATGTCTGCTAGAGGTGCTTCCTGAGGCAGCAGCACTGAAATTCAGTGCATCCACCCTCTGCATGGAGACACTGAACTTGCATTTCAATGCATTTCTATGAGGAGATCTTGATTGGCAAGGGCTGTGTTTGGCTTTTGTTGGCTCTGCCCCCGATTTGCCTCCTTGACAAGCTCAGCCAATCCAATGCTTCAATAGGTGAAATCACTGTGATTGGCTCAGAACACCACTTCTGATGAGGTCAGTCAGGAATGCAAATCAGGGGCAAAGCCAGCAGCAGCAGACTGTAATAAAGGTAAGATTTTGCTATATTTAAGGGGGTAGCAGATGGTGGTTTTAACACTATAGGTTCAGGAATACATGTTCCTTTAAAGACCCTGTTCCTGCAGTCTAACACATTTAATTTAAGAAACCGCAACGTTTACATTTGTAAGTCAGTATGCTGTTAGTGGCTGTAAATTATATTTTTACTACGGGCACTTCCTAGTACAGACATTCAATAACTGGAAGTCTTCATGTTCTGTATTATGTAAAGCATGATGCTGCCTAACAACCTAAAAAAAAAATTTTTTAATTTTTTTTTAGGATATTGCTTCTCTAATGAAGGCACTGAACTGGTCTGAAATCCAGGGATCTCACAGTAGGTGAAGAGACTGCTGCAAAAACAAAGAATGTGAGAACTGGCAAACGTTTAAAGAAATTCAGTAGTTTGCAGTTGGGTTAACCCCGCTCAGGTGTAAAATTTTTTTGCTCACTTGTGCCATTACAAAGAACCTACAGGTGATACTCGAAAAGTTAGACTATCGTGCAAAAGTTCATTTATTTCAGTAATGCAATGAGAGAAACACATTTCATGGAAAGCAAGATAGTTCAAGCCGTGATTTGTCATAAGTGCAATGATTATGGCTTACAGCTCATGAAAGACTATGTTAAGATTAAACCGTTTAACATAGGCTGAGCCTAAGCAAATGAATTGCAAAAAAAAAAAAAAAAAGATATAAAAACCGAGAATTAATAGTTGCTAAGGTAAGACAAAGATAGCATTGAATTATCTTCCTTTTTTAGATTCCCAAAAAGGGGGGCTCTTGATCTTAAGTTATAATGATAACTAATGTTATAAATAAAAAATTTTATAGAAATTTTTTTTTAAATGTGCTACTGAACTGTGATTTTTAACTTTGGCCATCAATCCTGTTTTAATAAACAAATGCCACATGCAAATTAGGTTTTGCTGTATACAGGTATTAAAGAATGAAAAACAAAATCCATAGGTCACTTGCAACAGTACACTGATTGAAATTTAAAAGCAAGCAGTATATATTGTGTCGTTAAAATGTAACTATTACCATAACACCTTCAAATACATATTTTGAGTACCTGCTCATATTGCAACCAAACAAGTTTTGCAGCAAGTTTGGCAGATAAGATGCAGACAATTACCTCCCATGGATATAAATTATAAATGGACACATTATGGATAGATGCAGTGAAGAGTCTACTAGTCACAAGCAGGTGCGTCCATTAAGAGACTGCAATTACAGTCTTTTTCTTTACTCACGACCACTGTATATTGAGCCCGAGCTCTGAAAATGTATATGCAAATATATTAAGGAAAAAAAAAAAATACACAAAAGAGCACCAAAATTTACCTGTCATGTTGCAAAAAACTTATGGACTTCTTAAAGAACATAAAAGTTAATGTACACATTGTTAAAGGAAACATTTTTATTTCTCTACCCCTATCAACCAATCCTTGGCAGATATCTATGCTGTTTCAATAGACCTATGTGCCAAGAATTAAGTGGCAAGACAGAAGCATGAGAACTAGGGATCTACATATTTTTGCAGAGCTGACGCGGATATGTATTATCGGTCACCTTTCGAAATAGCAGATTATGATCGGTGACCGGAATTAAAATTTGTAGTCAATCATTCAATGCATCTCTATGAGAAGATTCCTATGGTAAAGCATTAGATTGTCTGGGATAGTCAAATTTGATGATCTCAGCCAAGGAGGAGGAGACAGTCAGTTTTTACCTTTTTAATGGCCGGCCACCTAAAATGTGTTTTTACACTATAAATGTCAGGAATACACATTTGTATTCCTGACACGTTAGTGTTCCTTTAAAAAGTTACTCGCCACTGCAAACCATAGTATAGTCAATTTCTACTCACCAGCGCTAAATATTCACTATCCAATGGCTTGTGGAAATTGAGACCTGATCGGCGATATACATACTAGATTCCAATGAATAAGACTCCACAGGTAAATCCCGGACAGATCTATTCATTGGGCTGCATATTCAAAAGGCATATTTATCAGTACCAGTAGAAAAGCTTTTGTGTAATATGGCTAATATGAGGCTTTACCACTACAAGCACAAAATCACTACAGCTCAATGGTTGTATATCCAGTACATTAAATTAGGCCAAAGCAGCAATATTAGGCACAATCTAACACAGATATAAACAAAAATTACATTAAAGAAACACTTTTAAAAACTAAACTGTTTAGTCTATTTGCATGTGTTCTTTGGGGTATGCAAAATCTGAGTAAGAGAACTAGTACCTGCAGTTACCTCAAGCCCTTCCTTTCTTCCCCAGCACATAATTTCTTGTCTGTGCCAACGTATGCTTAATCTAATGGTTCTCATTTTGAAAATGTGCGGCTGTACAACAAAAAAGACTTCTCCGTATGCTTCATTAAACAGCATAATCCAGATCTGTCACCAAATCATAATTACAACAGGCATTTTCGGTATTAAAAACAGTAACAATCACAATATTCAATGACTACTATAAAATTTTGAAACAAAACTCACATAGCCTAACAATTCCAGTCCCACCAGTGAGATCACTGTGCACCTTCCTTCCTGCACAAGTTTCCCAAAACTATTAAAATAACTACTAAACGTTTGTGTAAATGTCACTCTCACTCCTTTCACTGTACGCATTACAGGGGCTTATGAGGTCGTAGTAGTGGTTTGATATCTGTTCAGGAAGGCAAATGAGACACTGTATATTTAAAGAATGTTAAAGCAGCAGTGTAACCCCCCACACCTTAAAAATGAGTATTTCATAACTATATAATCTTTATGAAATATTCATTATAACGGTGCTGGAATTTAACTAAAATTCCAACCTAGTCAAGAGATATACAGAGTAGGGACCGTTTGACTTTTCTTGACACAAGGCGTGGCCCAAGTGTCAAGTCCTGCAGTGATCTCGCATTCTTGCGGGATTCCCAATAGACCTCAAGGCTGTATTCTCACGTGTGCGGGAGGGTACAGCGTGACGTCCGTTCCTGGCAGTTGAAAAGGAGTAGAGTGACCAAGATGGCGGCGCCCACGAGGGACAGGTTCAGGTAAGCAATATCACTTTACCTGCTCAGTATCCCATGGTCTCTTTATCGATTGATTTCATTGTTGAACTGCCTAGTTCCAATGGGTACACTACCATCCTCATAGTAGTAGACCGTTTTTCCAAAATGGCACACTTTACTCCTCTTAAAAATTGCCATATTCTCAGGACCTGGTGCACCATATTTATACGCGATATTGTCAGGCTACATGGTACTCCTCAAAATATTGTGTCTGACAAGGGTTCCCAATTCGTGTCACGGTTCTGTAGGGCATTCAATAAACAGTTGGGCATTGAATGGTCATTTTCCTCTGCTTACCATCCACAAACTAATGGTACGACTGAAAGATCTAACCAATCACTTGAGCTGTATTTACGTTGCTTCGTGAATAGTACACAGTCTAACTGGGCTGAATTATTGCCCTGGGACGATAATTCAGCAAGGAATAACACTACCCATGACTTATCTGGGCATAGTCAATTTTTTGTCAATGCGGATCATTATCCTGCTGTGTTTTCTGATACGGCTATCCCTACTCTGGATGATCACCTTACCTTTATTCGTAATACCTGGACTAAGGTTCACTCCGCTCTTGAAACTGCAGCTGCTTGCTTTAAGTTTCATGCGGATAAACGGCAGAGTGCCAATCCAGTTTACCAGGTGGGTGATCGGGTTTGGTTATCCTCACGCAACATCAGGTTGAAGGTTCCCAGCATGAAGTTTGCTCCGAGGTTCCTTGATCCTTTTCGTGTGTTTAGGAGAATCAACCTTGTTTCTTATTCTCTGGCCCTTCCAGCGTCCTTACATATACCTAATACTTTTCATGTGTCCTTGCTCAAACCGCTGGTTTGCAATCGGTACACAAGTCAGGTTGTTCCCCTTCCTCCTTTGGTTGTTTCTGGCCAGGTTTTCTCGTGGTTCCTTACAGTATTTGGTTGATCGGAGGGGGTATGGGCCTGCTGACCATTCTTGGGTTTCTGCTTCTGATATCCACGCTGGCCGTAAAATTAGTTCTTTTCACGCCAAGTTTCCTTTCAAACCTGGTCCTGCCCGGCCGGTGAGTGGTCTTCAGGTGGGGGGTAAATGTCACGTATTCATCCGCACATAAAAATGTGGTTAATGGCATTTACTGTCCTGATAGGAAAAGTTGTGCCGAGCAGCAATCATGCAGATGGAAACCTGGTAATTACTTTTGGTGTCAAAGGCCGGTCATGGCCAATCAAATCCACAGGAGGGGTATTTAAACCTAATTCTCCTCTTGCACATTGCCCTGTCATGGTTTCATCTTGATGGTAATCAGAGTGCGTTCCTGATCTTGATTTTCTGGTATTTGACTTTGGTTTCGTTTTGACTTCCCTGAATTCTGGTGTCCTTGACTTTTGGCTTTCCCTCATTGTTGTGTCTGATTCTGTGTTCCTGACCTTGGCAAGAATTTTGACTATTCTTGGATACATTAAGTCCGGCCATTCTAAGGTCCGGTTATACGTTATCCTTAGTCCTAGGTGTGACAGTTCTGTGTGCTGGATCAACTTGTAATACTGACACTAACTTGCCAAGTGCATCCACATGAGAGCTAACAAACTCATTAACTATTTATACACAGACACTAATTGCAATTTCAAAAGTCAAAAAGTGTGAGAAATTAACCTTTAATTGCCATTTTAACCTGTGTGTGTCACCTTGTGTGATTGTGATTTAAAGAGGAGTCAAACAACTATGTGTAATAAATGGTTTCACATGATCACTATCCTTTAACCCCTTAAGGACCGAGGACGGTTCAGGACCGTCATCGGCATTTTTGCGTTGCCGACCGATGACGGTCCTGAACCGTCCAAACGGTCTGGGGCTACTTACCTGATCGCCGTCGTTCCCCCGGCGGCGATCAGTGTTCCTCCGGTTGTGGGGAGACTGCCTGCAGCCCAGACAGTCTCCCCACGGCAGATTAGGACCCCTGTGGCCATGTGATCGCTTAACACAGTGATCACATGGTCACATAGGTGTCCATAGTGCTGCCTGCAGGGGGACTGCCTGTGCTGACAGGCAGTCTCCCTGCAACTGTAAAATCAGAAAAAAAATTAAAGTTAATGGTAATAAAAAAAATAATAATAATTATATATGTATAAATATGATATATAGACATATATTATATCTATATAATATATGTCTATATATCATATATATAATACCATACTAAGTGTATTTTTATATTAATATGTACTTATATTAAAATAAAAATACACTTATAATTAAATTACACACGTATATATATAATATATATAATAACTATATATATTGTATATATATATTATTATAAAATATAAATAATAAGTAATTTAAATTAAATAATTTTTTTTTAAATAATAATAAAAATTTAAAAAAAAATTATATATCTATATGAAATTTTATTCTAACTGTATTTTAAAATTAATATATATATATTTATATCAAAATACACTTAGAATGAATTTGTATATATATCTATGTATATAAAAATAAATAAAAATAATAGAAATATACATACGTCCATATACAAAATTACATAAATAATTATATAAATATACACGTAGACTTCAAATATATAAATATGCATATATATTTAAATTCTACGTGCGTATTTATGTAATATTTTACATAATTCAGTAATTTTATTGATTGCAATTTGAGGGACCTGCCTGCCAACCCAGGCCGAAATTCCAGAGAATTTAATTTGCTAGCACTGTATTTTACCCTGTAACGTTCTACGACACCCTAAAACCTGTACATGGGGGGTACTGTTTTACTCGGGAGACTTCGCTGAACACAAATATTAGTGATTCACAACAGTAAAACATATCACAGTGATGATATTGTCAGTGAAAGTTACTTTTTTTGCATTTTTCACACACAAACAGCACTTTTACTGATGATATAATTGTTGCGATACGTTTTCCAGTTTTAAACACTAATATTTGTGTTCAGCGATGTCTCCCGAGTAAAACAGTACCCCCCATGTACAGGTTTTATAGCATTTTTGAAAGTTACAAGGTCAAATATATGGGTCAAATATTTTTACATTGAAAATGGCCAGGTTGGTTACGTTGCCTTTGAGAGCATATGGTAGCCCAGGAATGAGAATTACCCCCATGATGGCATACCATTTGCAAAGAAGACAACCCAAGGTATTGCAAATGGGGTATGTCCAGTCTTTTTTAGTAACCACTTGGTCACAAACACTGGCCAAAATTAGCGTTCAATTTAGTTTTTTTACTTTTTTCACACACAAACAAATATGAATGCTTACTTTGGCCAGTGTTTTCGACTAAGTGGCTACTAAAAAAGACTGGACATACCCCATATTGAATACCCTGGGTTGTCTACTTTAAAAAAAATATGTACATGTGGGTGTTATTCAGAGATTTATGACAGATAATAGTGTTACAATGTCACTATTGATAAATTTTAAAAATGTATGTTTTGAAACCGCAATATCCTACTTGTACCTATAGCCCTATAACATGCAAAAAAAAGCAAAAAAGCACGTAAACACTAGGTATTTTTAAACTCAGGACAAAATTTTGAATCTATTTAGCAGTTTTTTTCATTCGCTTTTGTAGATGAGTAAAAGATTTTTCAAGTAAAAGTCAAAAAACATGTATTTTTTTCAATTTTTCATCAGATTTTTTTATTTTTTTTAAATTAAAATACATGAGATTATATAAATAATGGTATGTAAAGAAAGCCCATTTTGTCCTGAAAAAAACAATATATAATTTGTATGGGAACAGTAAATGAGAAAGAGGAAAATTACAGCCAAACACAAACACCACAAAAGTGTAAAAATATTCCTGGTCGCAAATGTACAACATCGCAAAAACAGTCCAGTCCTTAAGGGGTTAATAAACATTTATTTTGCCAGATCAGTCATTTTCAAAATCCATGTTAAAATTTCACAATATCTGCCAGAGTATGCAAACTTTTGATCACAACTGTAATGGTTATCGGCCAACTAACCTGTAACAAATATTTCTCAAAATAAAAGTATTCTGTATCTCACTGTGCTCTATTACTATCAGGTAAATATATAAAGCAAGAAAAGTACCCTGGCATAAGGTTAAAATCTTCTAAAAATTATAATTTTTTAAAATCAAAATCATGCAATTCTAGGCAGCAATAATCTCTACTAGTTCTAGGAAACTCAGTCTACACCCTCACATAAATCATGGCCTCAACAAATATTAGACACAGAAATAGCCCCTGGCAATGCATCTCCCTATCCATGGTCGATAAGGAAACCAGCCGTTTGTGTACTCCAGAGGCAGATAATACTTCAAGTATTCCCTTGAACTAATACATGGCATTCAGACATATTTTCAGGAGGAAATGCCACCTCCTCCAAACGCTAAGTCAGAATTCCAAGGAAGAGAGCACGGACGCTGTCTCCAGTGCTTGAGAAAGCAGAGGAAGAGTGTTTTTCACAAGATAGTAAGAGTGATAGAGGTCACCATCTCCTCTCACTTCTCCAAGCCAGCAGCAGTTAGTGATAAATATACTGCCCCCCCCCCCCCTTCCCAACCTTCCCTCCCCCTTGCCTAGCCAGGAGTCTAGCCTGCTTGAGCAGAGAAGAGCTGGAACTGGAGGGCAGACAGCTTATCTTAAGGTGAGGGAAGAGGGGCTTGGGGGACTGTGTTAAATTTGGAGGAGGGCAGTATATTCATTTGGAGGAGGGAGAGCGGCAGTATATTTCATTTAGAGGAGGGAGGGCGGCAGTATGTTCGTTTGGAAGAAAGCAGTATAGTAAAGGAACACTATTGGGTCAGGAACACAAACATGTATTCCTGACCCTACAGTGCAAAACCCACCATTTATGTGGCTTGCCACTCCCCCCCCCCCTCACCTCCCCCCAATCAGCACCTCCTCCTAGAGATGCATTCAATCAATGCATCTCTATGAGGAAAATTTAGCATCCCCATGTAGTGTGTGGAGCCTCTGAACGGCACTGCTGCCTACTGTGCAGCATTGAGCCAGGAAGCACCTTCAGTGGCCATCTGAGTAGTGGCCACTTGGAGGTGTCCCTAGGGGCAAAGTAAACACTGCCTTTTCTCTAAAAAAGGCAGTGTTTGCATGAAAATGCCTGCAGGTAATGATTATACTCACCAGAACAACTGCAATAAGCTCTAGTTGTTCTGGTGACTATAGTGTCCCTTTAATTTGGAGTAGGAAGGGGCAGTATATTCATTTGGAGTAGGGAGGGGGCAGTATATATTTATTTGTAGGTGGGAGGGGTGACAGTGTTAAATTAGAGGAAGGGCAGTGTATTAAATTGGGTGAACTATACATTTAAATTAAGGAACTATACATTTGAGGTTAAAGATGTTGCAGGGTGATAAGCAGACTTTACAAATTGCCAACCATGGTTCCTCATGTGCATTGAGCTGTAGAAGTGCCATTACATGAGCAGAAAAGTCATGCTCATACCTCGTAGACCAGACAAACACATATGATGTATTTTCTGGAGTTTCCTCCCCCCTTTATATAGGGATTTGCAGCACTGCTGCAAGGCACAGGTCTGGAAGAATGTATAGAAAGCTCAGAATATTTGTCTGTAGGAACCTTGAATATCCTTTTTGATTTTGTAAGCTACAAACACATACTCATTACAATTCATTGTGAAATCACATTGGTATTTACCATAAAAATGCTAGAGTCAACATTTTAAAACAACTATTTCCATGATTTAAAGAATTGCCTAGCAGTCAGTTTGGTAATGGTAAGAACCTAGGGTACGTCAGGTGCCTCTCAGATGCTCTCTACACAAGTTAAGCTCGACAGCACAGGACTTAGATTAGAAGACCTAATAGTAGCTACTAGAAGACGTTTCTTGATTTCCGTAGAGGAAGCAGACAGGTAAGCAGTGGCACCCGGAAAGCAACATTGTAGAAATGCTTTGATTGTTTACATGGGCATGACATTCTTGGCACTACAACTACAGCATGCAGTAATGGTTATGAAGCTTGGAGTTTTCCTATAATTTTCATAATAATGGAGAAACAGAATGAGGTTACAATTAACCTGAATACAAAAAACTACAATAAAATTACTTTAAAAACCACCAGCCTTGTTAGAATAATAGATGCTTTTTTCTAAAGCAACAACTGCTTACAGGAATTTAAGATAATAGTCAAATTGAATTACCTCTAAAAGGCCTCCTTCATCGAACCGAAGAACTTCAATGACATTTTCAGACTGAATGAATGCTGCAATGAGAAAAAAAAGCCAGTTCGGTTAGAGAACACACATTCTGGCTAACAAATGTGAGATACAATTTTCAAAATAAGGCATGGAATGTTGACAGTATTTAAAATGAACTTTAAAATTTAATTGTAGTTAAGACAACACCTTTAGATAATGCATTTATAAAAAAGGGGGATTTTAACCACCAAAGAGCCCGGCAGATGCAATTATTTAGCTACAGACATTCTCCTTATACACTTAAAAAAAGAGTTCCCTCCAACCAGGGGTATCTCAGTCTGGTCTAGGGGCACACACTAAAAAAACAAACAAAAAAAAAAAATTCATGTACAGCATGGAACATGCTATGTTGTCTACCCAGGCACTGCAAGTACAACTTGGACAAAAACAGATGTCAGTCAGCCAGAACTGTGCTTTCCAGCTGCTTGACAGTACTAGGGTACTGGATTAAAGCAAGTAACTGCAGCACTAAGCCAATTTCAGAAAGGAAACTTTCAGTGCAAGGTACTCTTAAAACCATTAACGTTGCAATAATACAGCTTTGTGATGGTGATTAAAGTGACCGTCTAAGTCTTCTTATTCAGCTATACTAGGTTTCATTAAAGGAACACTATAGCGTTAGGAATACAAATATGTATTCCTAACGCTATGGAGTCATAGTCACAGTTTAGGTCACTAGGATCCCGTTGCACGGCAAATAAATGGTTAACCATTAATTTGCTTACCTTAATCCAGGCTCCCTCGGCACTGATGACCTCTCCTCCTCCATCGATGTCAGCTTCCGAGTGAAGCCGAATGCACATTCAAACCCGCCCATAGGAAAGCATTTGACACTGGACTCCGTGAGGACCTCCAGCGTCAAAAAAGTGTGATTTACTCAGTGTAAATCGCGGAAGCGGCCTCTAGTGCAGGGGTTCTCAACGTTAGTCCTCAGGACCCCCTACCAGTCCAGGGTTTAGGGATTACCTGGGTGTGTCTAAGGTGTTAAAAAAACACCTTAGAGTCTAAGGTGTTTTTTCCCCTTTTTCTAAACACCTGAGACACACCCAGGTAATCCCCAAATCCTGGACTGGTAGGGGGTCCTGAGGACTGGGTTGAGAACCCCTGCTCTAATGGCTGTCAGGGAGACAGTCACTAGAGGCTGGATTAACACTGCAGTGTAAACATTTCAGCTGCAGGGTTAAAACTAGGAGTACCTGGCACCCAGACCACTTTATTGAGCTGAAGTGGTCTAGTGGTCCTTTAAGGTGCTGCCCACAATAAGCTTGTTTTACATAATTTTCTGATAGATAAAAAAGTTATAGCATGTAATAATACAAAATGATTACTCTAAATATCAGAAAGGAAAATAAAGTTACATTAATATCATAGTGTACCAGAAATATTTTAAAAACCACAACCACCCCAAAAACCTCTATAAAATGTGCAGTTTAAGAACCACATTGACAAATGTACACAGTACTGCTTAAAGGAACACTATAGCATTAAGAATATGTGGCGGATACCACAAAGCATATGGTTAAAACCTCATTAATAGCTATAACACTCCCCTGGCTTCCTATGTCCCCCTCCATATGTTTCCAGCAAATGCCTCTCTGCCTCGTCCAAAGTCCAGTGTACCCCAGGCTCTTCAGCGGGACTTGTCTACAGATCTCATGGAACTCTGACTCGGCCGTGAACATCACCACGGCCAGGTACTTTCTATTTTTTTATTTTATTTTTTAAATTCTTTATTTTTTCGCCCGATAGGCAATGCGAGAACATAACATGAAGGCTTGCGCAGAAGCCGCATTATATTAAAGCTTATTCATAGACATCACTGTTAACTTTGGCCTCCGTGGCCCGCCTCTTTACATTTTCTATATAATTTGCCTCCCATCTGGGATTTTATGTTTTTATTGGCTGTTACACTTAACTTCCCAGTTTTCATACGGTATTCATAGTGTAAGCAGTGCGCCTGTAAGGCCCGTATAGGGGCCTGTACGTTAGTATTCTACCTTGGAGAATTGGAGTGGGCTCTGGTCCCGAAGACAGGCCTCTCAATGGGTGCTGTTCTACTGACCTCTTGTTATTGGTAATGTATCATTAAGTCCGATCCTGCCTCCTGAGGGTGAGCCCTAACTCTAGCCGTGTCTGGGTGTACTTTAGACATCTTCCATCCTCCGTCAGCGCGCTCATGTCTAAATGAGGGAAGTTAGTTATGTCTCCTTGGAGTGGGACAATGTCAGCCATATAGAAGTTAAGAATTAGGAGAAAAAAGAAATAGAGGGTATCCTTGTAGGCCAAGGTTTCTGTACCAAGAAGTAGAGAACTTGGGAAAGACAGATTTAGAGAGAGAGGAGGAGATGAGATGAGCAAGAGGGGTAGAGAAGAGGAACGAAGATATGAGTGTGTGGGGTGGGGGGGAGGAAGGAGATGGGGGAGGAGGGGGGGGGGCGGACGAGGTTGGGGCACTTCACTCCTGCTCTGACCCAGCAGTGTCTGGTCCCGAATCGGGCTGTCCTCTTGGCCCTTCAGTCATGATCCGAGCCCATGGGACTGTTGTCCCATGGTTCCCAAACCTTCTGGAAAGTTAGAGTTGTTCCTCTTAGTCTAGCAGTCAGGTCTTCCATAATTCTGGTTTCCTTTATTCTAGAGATCACTCCCCCAAACTCCGGCCCTCCAGGTGACAGCCACGCCGTTGCAACAGCTCTACGTGCGCTTAGGGTTATCGCCCGTACTAGTTTCTGCTCTCTTCTCGTCCATCCCTCTATAGATCTATTTAAGAGGTAGATCCATGGGTCCAAGTCCAGAGGTTTGCCAAACGTCTGCTTCAAGAGGTCTTCAACCGACTTCCAGAATCCGCGGATTTTCGGGCATTCCCACCACATGTGGAGATACGTGCCTCTGAATCCGCAACCTCTCCAGCATTCGTCAGTATCTATCTTGTGCATTTTGTGTAACGTTATCGGAGTAGTATACCATCTGAGCAAGGTTTTCCATGCCTGTTCCTGTTGTGTGATGCAAATCGAAGCGCTCTTGGTTGCCTCCCATATCTCCTGCCATTCAACTCCTTCCAGTTCCTCTCCCAGGTCCGACTCCCATCTGTCAGTGTATTTCAGACTTCCCCATTCTTTAGTCTCCGTGCTAAGATGTGTATACAGCAGTGTAATCATTCCTTTAGGGGTGCATCCCTCTCTGCATAGCCTCTCGTAGAAAGTAAACTGGCCTTGGGCTGCGGTTTTAATATGGGGTCTTCTAGCGAAGTCCCTTATCTGAAGGTATCTAAAGTTATCTGCTGGGGTCAGGTGGGTATGTTGTTGGAGTTCCTGAAAAGGTATGACCTCTCCTTCTCTGTATAGCTGATAAAACCACTGTAGCCCTGTCTTTTCTATATTCCGAAAGTTCCTAGGGGCCATTCCGGGTGGAGATTCTCTATTTCTGAGTATCGGGGTCATAGGGGAGGGAGATGAGACGAGTCCATACTTGGCCCCGCTCGTATCCCATAGTCGAAGAGAGTTAAGGATGGCTGGGCACGTCACCCTTATCATGGGTCTGTGTTCTTTCGGGACCCACATCGTAAATTGGGGAACGTCCAAGCCTACCATCATTGATTCGATTTCCACCCATCTCCTTTCTCCCACAGGGGAGTGCCACATGGCTACCTGTGAGAGTTGGGCCGCCAGATAGTAGTAGTATAGGTTTGGAAGCCCCAGTCCCCCTCTGTCCTTTCGCCGATACAGAATCTGTCTGGCTATTCTGTGTCTCTTGTTGTGCCATACGAAGTCACAGATCGCTTTCTGTAGTGGCAGTAGTTGGGATTTCGTAATGCGAATAGGAAGGGCCTGGAAGAGAAACAGTATGCGCGGTAGGAATACGCCCCAACCAAGATATAGGTTTATCCGCCCATTTTTCTAGGTCTCCCATTAGGGTCCGTAGCATCGGTTCGTAGTTGCTCGTATATAGTCGATCCGGGGCTGCCGTCAAATGGACAGGTACTTTCTATTTTTTCCCCTTTCCCAAAGTCCAGTGAGAGCACTATTTAGAGGGGAGCTACAGCCGATCAAGGTGAACAATCGCTACCTATGAGGCAGAGGGAGCCCCACTACCTCGACCCGACAGAGACCCCATTAAAACACCAATAAATGACTCAACGCCTGGAACTATTTTCAGCAAGGACTGTTCTAGCAGCCAGGCTAAACTTTAACTGGGTGGCGTTTCCCCAAACCTCCATGAATTAGGGCACTTTTTGGCCAGATTGGATGCTCAATCAAGAGCAATCCGGGGATGTTATAAACCGGTTTTTCATAATTTTTTTGTATGTTAGAATCTCCTTATCCGGGAGAATTTAGCAAGCATTGACACAATTATCTCCCAAACAGATGCCTAGGCGGGCTCTGCTGTATAGTGAATGGAGACCCCATGCTGGGGGTCTGTACATAAAAGGCTGCATTGTGTGCAATAAAACCAGTTCTTCACAGCATCATATGTCTAAAGTCTGAGAAAAGAGGCTATAAACGGTTCCTCATTCCAGCTGAGAGGAACTAGTTGAGGTATCCAGTCCGGATACAAAGACTCTGCTACAGAATACAAACCTGTATTCCTAATGCTATAGTGCCCCAGTCCCTAGTTTTCTATTCTTCCCCACGCAGTTAAAAACCCTTTACCGTACCTCTAAACTACCACTAGCCAAAGGCAACCATTTATTTTTCCTTAGGGAGTTATGGTTGCCTTTGACCTCAGCCGTCTCTAAATTACTTTCAATTCCTTTCTCCCTCTGGCTAATTCTCCCACCCATGTAGCTGGCAATACCCTCAACCTCATTTTATTTAATATCTGCAACACTCCATTTCCTCTCTCTGATCACCACCTCTTATTTGCTCTCAAGTACTACTTCACCCAACAACCTCAGCCTAACCCCTCTCAACTCAGGAGGAACCTTAATTCTATTGACCTCCAGCAGCTGTCAGCTGATATTGATTCACAACTGCTATCCATCCCTTCTCCTGTCCCTCACTGGCCATCTCTACATAACACTACCCTCACCTCTGCCTTGAACGCTGCAGCCCCGCTCCAAACATGCACCGCGATGAGAACAGGCCCCCAACCGTGGCATACTAAATCAACAAGCTACCCGTAAAGATGCTCCCGTTGTGCTGAACATCCTGGAGGAAGTCTTGCACCCAAGCAGAATATCTCGATTATAGATTCATTATGTGTTCATACAGCGCAGCCCTTGGACACTTTGAATGCAGGTGCTGCACACTATAGTGTCCCTTTAACCAAATAAATAATCTACCATGAGCTGTACATGGGAGTTTTCACAGTTTTATTAAATAATATGGTCCAGAATAAATTAAAAATAAATAAACACACACACCACATTTTTTTATATATTGTGTGGTTACATTAGTTTCCCCGTGTTACAAAACATTCTGAAAAACTAGTATTCCATCCCATAACTTCCTTCCTGAACCCACAACATCCATTACATCTAACAGAGATGTACAAGACTGCCAGTACACACAACTTACTGCCTGCTATAGCCCAATATTAAGAATATTGGAGAGCAAGAAATGGGTCGCAAGAGTATTTTGAGGACGGACAGCCGCTAAAATAGCCTGCCCTTCGGTGGGTCCCCGCTCAGAACTCAAGCTGGTTTTAGCTCAACTTGTGCCATTACAGAGAGAACATATCTGAAGCATATCAGACTGGTCCCACACATACAGGCAGTCCAGATCCGAAATGCCAGCAAGTTCTCTCTGCACGAGAGATACAGCAACCCCAGACGATCGTTTCAGCCTTGTTAGGCATCGACAGTTAGGCATAGCTGATATCTCTCTAGGCACCGTGAGCAAGGGGTCCACGTCTGGATTACCCTTTAAACTAATGGAGAGCAAGAAATGGGTCGCAAGAGTATTCTGAGGACGGACAGCCGCTAAAATAGCCTGCCATTCGGTGGGTCCCCGCTCAGAACTCAAGCTGTTGCGACCCATTTTTTGCTCTCTATTAGTTTAAAGGGTAATCCAGACGTGGACCCCTTGCTCACGGTGCCTAGAGAGATATCAGCTATGCCTCACTGACTATGCCTAACAAGGCTGAAACGATCGTCTGGGGTTGCTGTATCTCTCGTGCAGAGAGAACTTGCTGGCATTTCGGATCTGGACTGCCCGTATGGGTGGGACCAGTCTGATATGCTTCAGATATGTTCTCTCTGTAATGGCACAAGTTGAGCTAAAACCAGCTTGAGTTCTGAGCGGGGACCCACCAAAGGGCAGGCTATTTTAGCTGCTGTCCGTCCTCAGAATACTCTTGCGACCCATTTTTTGCTCAATATTAAGAATATCACTAACAAGGGAAATACTCTATATGTTTCTTCAACCATAATTTATCACTTTCATATTCGTGGTTGGCGAGGGAGCTGTACTCTTCCTGCTCTGCTCTCCCGCCCTGCAGTAATGCTGGGAGCTGGAATATCATCACTTTGGCCCCGGCAACACTAAACAGCAAGCGAGAACGCAGAGCAAGACAAACTTGAAGATTTTAGGAACTACGCAGGACCCCAGGGAAAGGATTCACTCCAGCTCTCTTAAAAGTAAGGAGGCTGGGTGGATTTGAAAATTGTAACAAATAGTAATTTGTGAGTGTGTGAGAATGTTTGATCATTAAGTCAGTGTGTACAGGACATCAGAGAGGGTGTCA
Organism: Pelobates cultripes; assembly: GCA_933207985.1. Classification (NCBI taxonomy): domain Eukaryota; kingdom Metazoa; phylum Chordata; class Amphibia; order Anura; family Pelobatidae; genus Pelobates; species Pelobates cultripes. The sequence goes on from OW240912.1 coordinate 266,249,643, forward strand.
AATTAGTGTCTGTTTAGGTGACCAAGTCCTGTTCAATCTCATGGAAAATGTTTTTACTCACTCCCCACAAATTGCCACAAAGTCTCTGGATATACACTGATTCTTAAGTAGGAGGATTGGGTAACTGGGTAACAAAATATTGGAGAAAAGTTTTAACATAAAATTACAAAATAGGTAAGGCTTCCAATATGGCTGCCTTTTTATACAGCACATAGCAAATTAATAATTGCAACATGGCTGATAGGGAAACTATATAGCCAAGAAAGCAAAATTGTTTTCCTTGCACTATAGCTCCCTATTTTGCCTCCCTCAAGGCTTGCATTTTGGATATGGACCACCATTTTGGATGGAATCAATCTGATATGCAAATAGCATAGGTTCTCTTTGTAATGACACAAGATGAGGCAAGACTATCTTGAGATCTTAGCGGGGACCCACCAAAGGGCAAGCTACTTGAGCTGTTGTCTGTTCTAAGTATTTTCTTGAACGCTGTTTTTTGTCTTTAGTATACAATGGAATCCTTCAGCCATACACATGCACCTTGGGTTAGACAGTGTTAGAAAATCGATAGTTCTCTCTATCTAGGTTATTCCCTGTTTCTGTGCAGGGAGTGAAGCAGGGAAGACCACAGAGACCAACTGTTTTCAACTCTGTCTGTCCCACGGTGCATTTAAATGGCTGAAGCATCCGATCACATAATCAAGGTTGTGATGTGTTTTTCAAATTCTTTACATAAACTTCATTTAAAAAGATAAATCTATTTCCTTTCAAAACATGATGAATGGATCAATATATTAAAAACAAAAACCTGCTTTGATGTTGCTGTTGTTCTTCAAGAAATAAATACAATTAGGCTGTCCTGACACTCAAAGTCAAGTCCCCCTGAGGTCATTGAAATAATGCACAAGTTTATCGTCCGCATTATTTGTCCAAATAAGTATCATTAGACAGAGTTGACACCTTCCTTGTCATTTGTGATGGAGCACCACAATGCAGATGTGGCAGAGATCACATTGTGTACTGGTTGCACAGCTCTCTTGCAACTGCTCTGTACTGCTGCTATGGGCCAAGATGTGACATCAACCCTATCCCCACCATCAGTACAGAACTGCAGAGTTTAGGACAGTTCTTCACTGGAGTCCGTGGATGAGGCTCCACTCAAGCTTTAGCAGCGAAGGTTTTGAAAAAATTAAAAAAGGCTGGAAGAAAAATTTAAATCAAGTATGTGTATGTACAGTCATGGGAAAAAGAAATTACTTACTGTTTATTTAACAAAAATAAACACTTAAAGATGGCATGTAATGTAATGTCATGTTTTGACAGTAATGCTTTTGTCTTGATTCACTAGACACCTGAGGAAGCCCTGTGTTAGCTGTGGCATTATTAATTGGCCTCACACTAACTAAGGAGCTATATACCATGTTCAAAGCAAGCATAATTCACAGCACTTTAAATCACTGTGGCTGCTTGAACTCGTTCAGCCAGCCAAAGTGATTATCTCGAAAACCAAGTGAGAGATTCTAAGAGACCCATAGAGAGACCTATAGGGGCTGAATAGATCCTGATCAGGTTTCCCTGCCGAAAGCCATCAGTGCTGGGCTGTGCATAACGCAGTGCCAATCACTGTGTGATAGATGGGGACAGAAACAAGATCTGTAGTGTGGGATCTCTCTCATGCTGCAATCACACAGTATGCTGTATTCTGGACTGTTAATAGGGTGATGTTTCTGCTGATGTCAGCTATAGGAATCCCTCTGCATTAGAGGTGGGGTTTGCATAACATGTTTAAATTCTTGACTTGCGGGAATAGAAATTTGACATTGTTCAGTATGGTGGCAAAGATAGTGTAACCGCCAAACAGCAACTCTATAAGGTGAGTATTTAAAAGTTGGGGAAGATCTGATATAGTTTTCTGATATAGGCTATAGTCTTCTAGGGATCGACCGACTATCGGTCTGGTCGATATTCGGTATTTTCAGCAATATCGGTATCGGCCTATAGAGAGACCCATATTGCCGATAATACATACCAGGACTGCCGGGTCCATGACAAGCCCGGCGGTCCTGGAGTGGTTCGCAGCAAGCATTTATCTTACAAGCAACTACACAGGGACCCTCTCTGTACTTTCCATGCCACTGGACCACCATGGAATGCAATATCCCCCCTCCCTGGCCAGGTAACAAGCAGGGAGGGGAGGGGGGACTAAAACAAATATATATAATAAATATTTTAAAAGAAATAAATAAATGCCCCCTCCCCCAAATTACATACCTTCAGAAACACACACACACTGCATTATATAAACATACTACCCACGCACACACATTATGTATATAATGTAGTGGGTGTGTGTGTAGTGTGTGTATAGTGAATGCAGTGTGTTTATATAATGCAGTGTGTGTAGTGTGTTTATATAATGCACACTACACAAACAAAAAACAGAAGATAAGACAGTGGGTAACAACATAAGCACTACACTCTAAGGTAGTAGTGCCAGGTGTGACCACTAGTCTTGAGTACCGAGATGAGACTCCAGGGGTCTCAATGGGCTTAACCCCAATAAGCGATTTCTAATAAAGCTTTATTTTAGCATTTGGAATCATACCCCTATATAGATTATCCCTGCCTGTTCTATACCTTTGATGCATAGTAGTTTGCAGATATGTATATTTCTCACTAGATCTATTGGTCTGGCTATTGTTATATATTTATCTATAATTTTTTCGCCAGTATAAGAATATGGTCTACTCCACTAGTTTTATCCCCAGGAGATGCATATAGACTTAGGGCTCTGTTTGCACTGAGACTATCAGCATCTAATCTTTTGTCTTTTTGTTTATCACACTACACAACACAAACACTACACACACACTCCACATACTATAAACACTACACACACACTCCACATACTATAAACACTACACACACACTCCACATACTATAAACACTACACACACACACACTCCACATACTATAAACACTACACACACACACACTCCACATACTATAAACACTACACACACACTACACATACTATAAACACTACACACACACACAGCTCCCCTGTCTAAACACACTGCATCCACTACATGTGGCATGTATATTTTGTCCATTTACCTTTAGAAATAGTTTATTTTTTCAAAAGTTATTGGCTATTGGCCTGAATGTTCAGAGATTATAAGTATCGGCTCTAAAAAAATAAAATAAATAAATAATAATAATTTAAAAAAAAAAAAAACAAAAAAAAAAAATCGACATTGGTCGATCCCTAGGCTCTTTTCTACAACTGGCAAAGATATGCATGTGGTTTATTGTACTTGGGGGAACTAGAAGAACACAAATATGAGGGCTTTACATTTAAAATAAGCTGGCAGGAAATGTAGACAACCATTAACACTAGGTTAAACCTACTTCATTACAAACACTCCAGGAGGAAGGTGCACTGGTTACTACAAATGGACCAACACACATTTTTTTCCCACAACAAATGCATAGATAATACAGACTTACAGTCACAACTACACAGTATTGTAAAAATCTCCAATGCTTGCTCAAAATATATCCATGGTTCTATCTGACACATTCAAGCCTGCAGCAGAACAGTGTAAGAATTCTCGTGGATGTGTGATTAACAAGGCAGCAATATTAAACACAGACAAAATGCTAAACAGTTCTTTCTGCAAATGTATGCAGGCAATTTAAAGGACAGCTAGGCTAGATTTGACATATTACACATAACAGATATTGCATTAAAAATATAAAAAAAATTAAAACGAAAAAAAGAAAAATACATTAAGCTTTCCTGCAAATGCCAGATTGTTAAAGAACTACGATCAGCTCTCACTAAACTATTGTTTGATGCTCACGTAAAGGAACACTATAGTTACCCGAAGTAGGGCTTAATTTAGTTGTTCAGTGTCTACAGCCTGTCCCTGCAGGCTTTTTAATATAAAAACTGCCTTGGAACACATCTGGTGGTAGTCACTTAGACATTCCTTGGTCAGTGATACAAAGTGTGCAGTACTGATGATTATCAGCGTTCATGTACTGCATGGAGTCGCTTAATGCTCCCCATTGAGATACATTCATTCAATGCATCTCTACGAGGTGATGCTGTTTGGCACAGTGCAAAAAAACAAAAAACAAACCTTACACAACCATACTGTCCTCAAGATGTCGGGAGTCCCTCCACAAGCAACACTATGGGCACAAAGGCCTAGCTTAGACACCCTTGAATCCAGGCTAGACGCACTATTCCAGGCCTTCTGGGACAAGTGGCAGGCACGTATCACCACAGACCGGCCCAAACAGACAAAAGAAAACGGACCAAGGGGGGCGAAGAGAGACACTCCTCCGGGCAACACACTTACCCGAAAGCCGCATGGCACCAACGACCGCCTGCCTGGGCCGAGAGCCAGAGGCACGACCTCAGGACATCTACCATACAGGGGGAAGATCGCATGCTGCTGGCGGCGGATACCACCTTGTTCTTCCAATTGCCCCTTGGGGGGGTCAGGACACAGCCGCAATAAGGTACCGAGTCTGTGAACAGAGGATGTCGGCTCTCATGAAGGCCCGGGGCAACTGTCTCAACCCTGTCGCCGACTGACCTCGGCAATCGACCCGCACAACAGCTCACTCACCACGCTGTTCGCCCACCCGGGTTGAAGGTCCCTAGAGGTAATGCCTCCTTACACCTGCCGCACAAATGGAGCAACACCCGCCATGGACGAAGCGAGCCACTGCAATGACATGCAAACCCCAGTCAAGGGAAAGACCTGTCACTAAAGGGCACTCTAGCCTGTGGACTAGCAACATTTATCCTCACACAAGCCAGGGGTTGGAGGAGAGACCAACACTGCTATACCTCGGTGGATGCTCACTGGGACGTCCCCACGCCTGCACTACCTTTGCCGCTGGAGGGAATCGGCTGATTGGGTATTCAAACCCGCAACCGTGACACCTAGTCACTTAAAGGGGAAGCCGAGTAACTGGACATACCCGATGAGAGACTCAACTCTATGTTGTAAACGTATATAATCTTCTTCTCTATATACTTCTTGTTGTATCTCCCCCAGCCTACTTATAACGCTACCCCACCATTCTTGACTGTATGAGCAATTTGAACTAACATGTTCTGCAATTTCTAGTTCTAGCCCCAGACCCCAGTGGTGGGTGGGTGGGTGTGTATATATATATATATATATATATATATATATATATATATATATATATATATATATATATATATATATATATATATATATATATATATGATATATATATATATGATATATATATCTTGCAATACAGATTGAAGCCAGCATGCCCCGACTCACTCTAGATGTTTGTACTTGCCATTTTTGAGTTAAGCTTCATCCCAAGTTTTATGTTGATATAGCCTGTATCTACCCACAACATGCAGGGAAACCACTACTCGAAACTCAAAGAGCCAGTATATCACATAGCATAACCACTGATTCAGTCTGTAATGAGTGACCATCATCCTTCTATTTTCACAATCTAAGCTGTACTGACACTGCCTTCTAATTGTTACACATTGTTATATAGCATAGTAAATTGATCTTAGCTTGACTAGCTTGTTTAATATATATAAAAAAAAAAAAAATGAGACAGACCACCAGGAATTTAGCTACCGAATATATGTTTCCTATTTTATCATATGCACCAATTCCTTTTATTCTTGTTGAAATGCTGTATTGCAAATCACACTGTCTCAATAAAAGAAAGATTAAAAAAAATAAAAAATAAAAAAATAAAACAAACACACACCTCTTCAGTCACTTATCTTTATCCAGCGGTGGGCTCCCTCGGCGCAGGTGACCTCTCCTCCCCTGCCGACGTCAGCTCCCGAGTGGAGCGGAATGTGCATGCGTGGCATGAGCCGCGCACGCATTCTAACAGTCCATGGGAAAGCATTTTTCAATGCTTTCCTATGGCCGTACTGCGCACGGGATGCGAATTTCGCATCCAGCGTCGTAGAATCGCCTCTAGCGGCTGTCAGGAAGGCAGCCACTAGAGGTTGGATTAACCCCGCTATGTAAACATAGCAGTTTCTCTGAAACTATGTTTACATGTGAAGGGTTAAAACCTGAGGGACCTGGCACCCAGACCATTTCATTCAGTTGAAGTGGTCTGGGTGACTATAGTGTCCCTTTAACCCCTTAAGGACCGAGGACGGTTCAGGACAGTCATCGGCATTTTCCGGCTGCCAATTGCTGACGGTCCTGAACCGTCCTAACGGTCCTAGTTACTTACCTGATCGCCGTCGTTCCCCCGGCGGCTATCGGCGTTGCTCCCGGTGTGGGGAGACTGCCTGCAGCCCAGACAGTCTCCCCACACTGGATTAGGAGCCCTGTGGCCATGTGATCGCTCAACAGAGCAGTAACATGGTCACAATAGGTGTCCATGTGTCTCCTTGCTAGTGTAAAATAAAATAAAAATAAAAAATTTAAAAAATTATATATGTGTATATAAATATGATATATAGACATATATTATATGTAAATAATATATGTCTATATATCATATATATATATATATATATATATATATATAATGTCATACTAAGTGTATTTTTATATTAATATGTACTTATATTAATATAAAAATACACTTATAATTAAATTACACACGTATATATATAATATATATAATAACTATATACTGTATATATATATATATATATATATATATATTCTAAAATATAAATAATAAGTAATTTAAATTAAATTCCATTTTTTTAAATAATAAAACTTGAAAAAAAAATTGTATATCTATATGAAATTTTATTCTAACTGTATTTTAAAATGAATATATATATTTATATCAAAATACACTTAGAATAAATTTGTATATATCTATGTAAATATAAATAAAAATACGAAATATACATATGTCCATATACAAAATTACATAAATAATTATAAATATATAAATATACACGTAGACTTCAAATATATAAATATGCATATATATTTAAATTCTACGTGCGTATTTACGTAATCTTTTTACATAATTAAGTAATTTTATTGATTGCAATTTGAGGGACCTGCCTGCAAACCCAGGCCGAAAGCCCAGAGAATTTAATTTGCTAGCACTGTATTTTACCCTGTAACGTTCTACGACACCCTAAAACCTGTACATGGGGGGTACTGTTTTACTCGGGAGACTTCGCTGAACACAAATATTAGTGATTCAAAACAGTAAAACATATCACAGCGATGATATTGTCAGTGAAAGTGACTTTTTTTTGCATTTTTCACACACAAACAGCACTTTTACTGATGATATAATTGTTGTGATACGTTTTCCAGTTTTTAAACACTAATATTTGTGTTCAGCGATGTCTCCCGAGTAAAACAGTACCCCCCATGTACAGGTTTTATAGCATTTTTTAAAGTTACAGGGTCAAATATATAGGTTAAATATTTTTACATTGAAAATGGCCAGGTTGGTTACGTTGCCTTTGAGAGCATATGGTAGCCCAGGAATGAGAATTACCCCCATGATGGCATACCATTTGCAAAAGAAGACAACCCAAGGTATTGCAAATGGGGTATGTCCAGTCTTTTTTAGTAACCACTTGGTCACAAACACTGGCCAAAATTAGCGTTCAATTTAGTTTTTTTACTTTTTTCACACACAAACAAATATGAATGCTTACTTTGGCCAGTGTTTTCGACTAAGTGGCTACTAAAAAAGACTGGACATACCCCATATTGAATACCCTGGATTGTCTACTTTAAAAAAAAATATGTACATGTGGGGTGTTATTCAGAGATTTATGACAGATAATAGTGTTACCCCAAGCAACACAGAACTTCGGGATACAGCTGGAAAATTAATAGAATGAAGTAGAATATATCGCTCATAGGGTGCCTCCCCTAGTGGAATGGGGGGTTGGTAATCCTTTGGCTCCTTATAGGCTTCCTTAATAATGCTCAGGACTCCAAGCAGGTAATGGTAGAAAAGAGATGTATTTATTGATAAAAGGTGAATATTCACCATCAATATAAGGTATAATAAAAAGAAGAACGGTATGGTCCTACGCGTTTCGTTCTGCAAAGAACTTCATCAGGGACCGTATATAAGAAATAAAATCAATATACAATTACAGTATATAAAAAAACATCCTATTCCCCCCATCCCTGAGTCCTCTTTAAATAGGGCTAATCCCCATGTTCATTGGTGGTTCCGTGGGTGGTATCCAGTATCTGCTGTTTAACTGGTCCTGAGAGGGAGCTATTCAGCTGTTTTCCATCCTCACTGTGTTGCTATAATCAATTTCGGCGCGTTCGAGCGACCGGAACCGGAAGTGGAAATTGAATCGCACTTCCGCGTTCCACATGCGTTCCACCCGCGGCTGAAATGCGTTCCACCCGCGGCTGAAATGCGTTCCACCTTCATTGTGTCTCAATGTAAATGTATAATCAGGAAAGAACAATAAAAAACAATATATTCTATCTGCTAAAGAAAAAAACAATATCAATAACCTTATTTTCTACATTTACTTAATATAGTCAGTCACCATTAAATTATTATAATTAGACAGTATCACACTGTATTTCTTAAAGTGAAAGGTGCGCTAAAAATGCACAATTTATATAATACATGTAATCCTATTGTCAACAAAACATTATATTTCAAGTGTAACATACATAATTAGACTATATGATATATATCAATATCCATTAATTATTAGTAGATGGTTCGTGCCATAAGAATTTTTTAGAAGAATAAAATATATAAAAATTATAAATTGGAATGAAAAAGAACTAAATTTTATAATGTTCCTATAGAAAATCTCCAATATTAAGTGGAGTTACACATATATCTAATATCCCAAATGGTTGTATTTTTACCCATTAATCAATAAATGTATACAGGATAATGTTTTTATCAATACCTGTATGTCTCCAAAGTACAAAAAGACCGTACTCCCAAATATAGTTAAATTCCTAAATATCAAAAAAATCCAACTAGTATATATAATATATATAATAGACAATTCAGCCATATATTTACTTTTACATAACCCATATGGAGGACAGAAGGTTGTATTTTAGTCAGAATCACCATCATCCACAGAATAATGATGTATAAAGAAATGAATGTATGTATAAATAAAAATCAATTTTGAATTCTAATCCAAAAAACAAACTAAATCGATACCAATATTGAGGCCCCTCGGTTCTAGGGTATTCAACCGATGTATCCAGAAAGTCTCCCTTTGGGATAGTTTTTGGATTCTATCACCCCCTCGCCAGAATGGAAAAACTCTTTCAATGCCCATAAAGATAAAATCCCGAAAAGTAAATAATGGACAATTAGAACAATGGGCCGAAACTGAATGAGTTTGAAGTTTCTTCTTGATATTATTCAAATGTTCAAGTATTCTGACCTTTAGAATCCTCTTTGTACGCCCCACATATTGTTTGCCACAGGGACACTGTAGTAAATAAACCACATAGTCCGAGTGGCAACCAATTTCAGATCTCACCTTGAATGTTTCCCCTGTGGTGTTACTATGGAACAACTGTGTTTTAGACAATGATGTAGTGATACAGGCCTTGCAGATTCCACAGCCTCTAAAAAAACCAATAGTGGAAGAAGAATGAGTATTAGGAGGTTTAATAGCGTAGCTAGGAGCCAGTAGGTTCTTAAGATTCTTATTCTTTTTATAGATCACCATAGGGCGATCCGATAAAGACTTTCCCAAAACTGGGTCCTGAAGTAAAATGGGCCAGAACTCCTGCAAACTTTTTTTGATTTTATGATGGTCGGTATTGTATTGAGTTATAAAAGATGATTTGAAATTTTTGTTATTTTCATTTATACTGTCCTTATCTTCTAATAATGAACTACGTTGTACCGAGCTGATGGAACGGATTTCTTTATCCAAAGAATTTCTTTTATAACCTCTATCCATAAGCTTTTTCTTAATATATAGTGATTGGGTCTTAAAATCCTGAGGATTAGAGCAATTACGTCTGACACGTATAAACTGACTTCTAGCTATGCCCCGTAACCACGGTTTATGGTGACAGCTACGTTGGTGTACGTAGCCGTTACCATCTGTGGGTTTAAAGAAACATTTGGTCTGTATTTGTTCTTGATCACAGAAAAGGACCAGGTCCAAAAAGTGGATTTCATATTTATTCCATACTGGAGTAAAAACCAGATTGTACTGGTTGCAGTTAAGGTATCGAACAAACTCCTGAAAAGCAACCGAAGATCCCTTCCAAATAATGATAACATCATCGATATACCGCCGCCATAGGACCAGGCTCTCCCTCCAGCCATGCCCAGACCACACAAAAAGTTCTTCCCATCTTCTCATGTAGGTGTTGGCATAGCTGGGGGCGAACCTGGTACCCATGGCGGTCCCAGTGGTTTGTAAATAATAATCACCATTAAAGAAAAAATAATTGTGATCCAAAATAAATTGAACTGAAGAAAAAATAAACTCCCTATGTCCTACAGATAATGTATTATCTTTAGACATATAATAATCAATGGACTCCAACCCTAAGTGATGACTGATCACAGTATACAGAGAGGTCACATCTAGTGTGGCCCAACTGTATTCCGATTTCCATTCAATACACTCCAGTTCTTGTAAAAAAGATTTTGTGTCGCGCACATAGGAAGGCGCTCCCTGCGCATATTTCTGCAAAAAAGAATCAACATAGGCGGATAGGTTAGCTGTTAGTGAATTTACACCGCTAATAATAGGACGCCCTGGTGGATTAGGGAGGCATTTGTGTGTTTTAGGAAGGAAATAAAAAAATCGGTACAACAGGGTTTTTTTTTAAATAAAAAATCTAAATTTTTTTGAGTAATAATCCCATTGTTATATGCCTGATCTAGAAGGATCCCAAGTTCCATATTAAAACGTGACGTTGGGTCATTAGCTAGAGTGGTGTAAGTATTTTTGTCCCCCAATATATTAGCAGATTCTTCTAGATAATAGGAGGTGGTCATCAAAACGATGCCACCACCCTTATCAGCCTCCCTAATTATTAGATCATCACGATCCATTAAATTTTTTAAGGTTTCTTCCTCTCTTTTGGTAAAATTAGAGGTTCGGGATCTTTTCTTATCATTTATACTAAAAGACTGGAAAGTTTGATTCACCATATGTTCAAATGTCTCTAAAAAAGGGCCTTTGCTTTGTATAGGAAAAAAATGTGATTTACGTTGAAAATTGTAATTAGAAGGGGTGGTTGAAACATTCACGGTGTCATCCAAAGGTGGTGGGTTTAAGAGAAAATGTCTTTTAATAGTTAGTGAACGAATAAATTTCTTTAAATCTATGAAGAGATTAAAATCATTACAGGTTTTACTAGGAGCAAACTTCATTCCTTTAGTCAGTAAATTAATCTCATCATCTGTCAGGGGGGTATTGGTTAAATTGAAAATACCTCCATCTATTTCCCTTTGTACCAAAGGATAGACGACCTGGGATGATGTAACTAATCCTCTGTTCTCACTCTTTTCGTGGGTGAGTTCTGATATAGAGGGGCAAATCGATTGGTATGTTCCCAAGTTTCCATCCTTGGACGGAAATAGTTGGTGATAGTTTTTTCTTTTGGACCCCGTGGTCTCCCCTGAAAATTTATTTCTCGGTCATTATACTGTGTATTCTTTCCTTGAGTCTCTGTTGTATCCCTTGTAGCTTGGGCATATGATCTTAAATTATGTGTCCTTTCAGGGGACTTGTTCCTAGATAGATGAGAATTCGTTGGTTCTCTATTAAATGTCTCTTGATGACCATTTAATCGATCATGTTGTGATCTGGGAAAGTTTTTTTGTCTCGCCCCAGATTGGGAATTTATTCTTATTCTATTAGGGGGAGGTCGTGAACTATTTCTCTTCCTATTGTTATATGACGGAGTACGTAGTCTCCTTCTGCGTACTTTATTTCGCATTGAAAAAGTTTCTAACAATTTGTCCTCCCTATCCCTACTGTATTTTTTATTTTTTGTTTCTGCAATTTTTTCATCTAATTTTTTTATATTATTCTGAAGGATTTCTTCTCTCTCTTTAAATTCTTCACTTTCAAACCCAGAGGGTGGATTTATATCCAAATCAATTAACTCAGATTTATTTTGTATGTCTTTTGAATATTTTATAATGAGTTGAATTAACTGAAAGGAACAATTCATTAAAATTTCATCCCATTCTTGTAAAAAAAGGTCATCCTCCAGTCCAAATGCTGGAGTTTTATCTATCCTCAGACCCCTGGGAATAAGGCCTTCTTTGAGATAATTCTCCAAATAAGCTACCTCCCACCACTTCTTAGTTTCGGCAGCCAACAATTTTTCTTTCTTTTTGAAAAATTCGTCTAGCCCCTTAAAGGGTTGTGGTTTCTCCCACTCTTTAAACATAGCCTCAAACTTCTTTTTCCGATTAGTTTGTAAATTCGATAAAAAATTGGCATTAGTAGCCATACTTTGTCAAATAGATATATGTGTAAAAGAAACTGGGTAAAAAACAGATAGTACAGTACAATATACACACTACTCAAGGTAATAACTGTAGTGAAATGTATACAGATACTTAACTTAATTATTACAGCCTCCCAAGATCGTTACCCAGAGAAGAAGACCTTTTAACATAGATAACCACAAGCAACACAGAACTTCGGGATACGGCTGGAAAATTAATAGAATGAAGTAGAATATATCGCTCATAGGGTGCCTCCCCTAGTGGAATGGGGGGTTGGTAATCCCTTGGCTCCTTATAGGCTTCCTTAATAATGCTCAGATTGAAAATGGCCAGGTTGGTTACGTTGCCTTTGAGAGCGAATGGTAGCCCAGGAATGAGAATTACCCCCATGATGGCATACCATTTGCAAAAGAAGACAACCCAAGGTATTGCAAATGGGCTATGTCCAGTCTTTTTTAGTAACCACTTAGTCACAAACACTGGCCAAAATTAGCGTTCAATTTAGTTTTTTTACTTTTTTCACACACAAACAAATATGAATGCTTACTTTGGCCAGTGTTTTCGACTAAGTGGCTACTAAAAAAGACTGGACATACCCCACATTGAATACCCTGGGTTGTCTACTTTAAAAAAAATCTGTACATGTGGGGTGTTATTCAGAGATTTATGACAGATAATAGTGTTACAATGTCACTATTGATAAATTTTAAAAATGTATGTTTTGAAACCGCAATATCCTACTTGTACCTATAGCCCTATAACATGCAAAAAAAAGCAAAAAAAGCACATAAACGCTGGGTATTTTTAAACTCAGGACAAAATTTTGAATCTATTTAACGTTTTTTTTCCATTCACTTTTGTAGATGAGTAAAGGATTTTTCAAGTAAAAGTCAAAAAACATGTATTTTTTTTCAATTTTTCATCTTTTTTTTATTTTTATTTTAAATTAAAATACATGAGATTATATAAATAATGGTATGTAAAGAAAGCCCATTTTGTCCTGAAAAAAACAATATATAATTTGTATGGGAACAGTAAATGAGAGAGTGGAAAATTACAGCCAAACACAAACACCACAAAAGTGTAAAAATATGCCTGGTCGCAAATGTACAACATCGCAAAAACAGTCCAGTCCTTAAAGGGTTAAGGTTAAATCATTTGTTTACGCAGCCTAACCATACCTCCACTGACTGGGATTCACACAGTCTCGTTACACAATTCCTGCAAATTAAACATTTTTTTTTTAGCTTCCAATAGTGCACAGAGTGTTTAATCTAGGATTTCTGAGCAACCATATCCCAAATTATTGAAGCTTTATCATGTATGTCTTTGTCTCCAATCTAACTTAGGTCATTCGTAGGTTTCAAAGAGACTATCATACCACTTGCAAAAGGAGTATTAAATAAAGATAAATTCTTTATGGAATACTCAGTGACTGTGTTAGAACTTCAATGAAATGTCAACCCAGTCAAAAGACTATACTGAGTAAAAGAGGGACTATTTTTTCTCAGTATATTTCCCACGCCTAACATTTTATACATTGGGCAGAGCTACCGTCGTCTAGAAGTGTCAATCCACCAGTTGTCACCAAGGAATTCCCTCTGTTTATGGAGAATCCCACAATTTTACAGGACTCTATACCCCTCAATGCAGTACTGTAGGGAATGCTCGAGAGTACACCAATGACGTCAGCTCCTGGCGCTGAAGAAGCAGGAGCAGAAGAGGACCAGCCGGTAGAAGATGGCAGTTAAACTCACCTTTGCCTGCCCCTTGCAGTTACCGGACCACCAGCAGTGATGTCACTGTCCGGGGCCTTTGCAAATTATGCAGGTCCCCAGACGGTGACAGGACCACTTGAATTTGTTGTATCCACAAATTATTTTGAAAAACAGTCATTTTACTTACTGTAAATTCTATTTTCCTTAGTAGAGTGGCAGTACTGCACAAGTGGGTTGTTCCCTATTATGTTGACAAGAAGCTCGGAAAGATATAAAAATGTAAATACTCCTGCCTACCTGCTCATAAAAGGCAGTAACCTCCTTCCAACCACAGTTTTCTAAATAACCATACGGAGACCAAATACTGCAAAATATAATTATCCAATGGGAGGGCAAGAATGCAGTACTGCCACTCTACTAAAGAAAATAGAATTTGCGGTAAGTAAAATTACTGTTTTTTCTGTCGTAAGTGGCAGTACTGCACAAGTTTGATATAGCAAGATCCCTACAGGCAAATGGGCGGGTAATTAGTAAGCCACAGCTTGGAGCACCTTTCGCCCAAAAGCGGCTTCAGAGGAGGAGGAGAAGAATATGTCCAGCCTGTAGTGCTTTATGAAAGTGTGGAGTGAGGACAAAGTAGCAGCATTACAGATATCTTTTGGAGAAGCGAAGACCTCTCAGCCCAGCAAGTTGACATGGCTTTGGTGGAGTGTGCTTTGACCGCAAAGTGAAGGGAGACATTGCTGGTTTTATAGGCCAACTAATGTAGCTCTGGAAGCCATTGTGCCTTTAAAAGCACCTTGAAAATTAATAAACAGATGGTCCTGAAAGGTCAGTCCCAATCCTTCTGTTTCTGTAGAGTGGTCTTGACAGAAGGAAGGCAGAACAATAGGCTGGTTGAAGTGCCGTTGGGAAACTTTAGGTAGAAACGAAGGTCTGAGGTGTAACACCACCTTCTCTTGGTGAAAGATCATAAATTCTGGAGTAGACATAGCTTTCGGTACCCCAACCCTTTTGGTCAAAGTAATTGCTACCAAGAAAGTGGTTTTAAAACGTCAACATCTTCAAAGAAATCTCCTGCAAAGGTTCGAAGGGGGAATTGCACATCGCCTTAAGTACTACAGACAAATCCCATGTGGGAAAGGCCAAAATACAGGAGGATGTTTTAAGTAAACAGACTTAAAGAATCTATAAAGAAGACTGTTGGACACCAAATAGTTTACCATAAAATGACTGAGGGCCGATACTTGTACTTTAAGCGATGAGACACTAAGGCCTTAATTGAAGCCTGATTGAAGAAAAGCCAGGATACAAGGATTGGGAGGCCATCTTCAATATCCCTTGATAAGCACCACTGTAAAATCTTTTTCCAGATCCTGATAAATCTAAGTGGTAGAATTACGAGTATTGGAAAGGAGGGTGTCACAGACGAGTCTGAAATACCCTGCTCCTGGAGAATGACTCTTGCAGAAGCCCAGCGAACAATCAAAACAAAGTTTCCATAGGGACGTCTGGATGTTTCTGTAAGGTTGGAGAGCAAGGAAGAACCCAATGAGAGATTGCCAACTGATTGATTTTGGAAAACCAGATCCGGTTTGGCCAATAAGGGAGGACAGCTAACACCCTTGCCTTGTCTGCACGTATTTTTTGTACAATTCAAGCTATTAATGCTACTGGAGGGAGGATGTACGCCATCTTGAATTTCCAAGTGATTGAGAATCAGCCCAGAACTAGAGGGAGATCTTGTTTGAATGGAAGTAAAAGTTTTTTACTTTTGCGTTCAGTCTGTTGGCCATAAAATCCATCTCTGGTAGTCCGAACCTTCTGACTAGGATCTTGAATGTTTCTGGATGAAGGGACCATTCTGTCTGAGTCCAGCGTCACCTGCTCAGATCGTCTGCCACTATGTTGTCTGAGCCTTTGATGCAAGTTGCTGAAATAGAATTCAGTTCTGTCTGAGCCCAAGCCATGATCTGAGCTCAGAGCCTCTGGAGTGTTAATACCTTTTGTGACGAAGTGCCCTTCGCCACTTGGTCCTGGAGAGGCCTACTTGCCAGCCTCCTCCCCTGTGACTATGACTCTTTCATCTATCTGGCTTTAAAGCCCCTAGTCTACCTTCAGACAGACTATTTATGTGGGCTGCTTTATTTATCTTATGTTTTAGTCACCCTGTACCCATTATAGGTGCAGGGTGTGTGTAATGTAATTGTTTATAGTGTGTGTGTGTGTGTGTACTGTGAAATGTATTGCCTTCTCTCCTGTACTGCTGAGGTTTGCTACCAACTAGGTAGGTTTGGCTATGGAGCTTGTCTAGTGCCCTCTGTTGGTAGCAACAGCAATATGCACTACCTGAATTGCAAGACTGGTTCATTTGCATATTCGGGTAGATTTGCATATTGCTAATTCTGCAGGCAGGTGAGATATTTACTGTTAAATATTGTCTCCCCCACCCCTTTAAAAATGTGCCATTGGGGGGGCGGGGCCTGACCAGCATGGCTGCCAGACGTGCAGAGTATGAGCTCCTCAAAAAACTCTGGAAAATCGTGCTCTAATGATGGGATACTACCCACAGACACTACTCAAACGCCTACTTACCTGCTCCTGTACAGAGTGAGGACTCTCTGGGAAAGTTCGAAGCACCCCTTTACCTTTTGTGACATGAACCCACATCGGGGCCTACAAGCCTGCACAAGCATCCGACATACTCGACGTCTCGGTGGCCTGCAAAAGCACCTGAGGTGAGGGAGACAGCCGATCCCTTACCCAAGCTTCACTCACACTTGGACCAAGGTCCTGTTCCCCCCCCTCTGGGCCGGCGGGGGATATCCCGGCCCCCACTGGTGGAACCTAGCGGCCTTGTCGGCGTGGCAATACTCTTCTACAGAGGTCGGGAGGGTCGAGGCCTACCTACTAAAATGGCCGCCAAGCCAGGACCCGCTGCTTCACCGAACCCTTCACAGCCTCCTCACCCTGTCGACCCATTGCTGGCGGCTTTTGACCGGCTGTGTGCTCAGTTCTGGGCAAAACTCTGTGACCGCAAGCTACACACCACTCATGCATCAGACCCGCCCAAGTATACTCACCGCCGCAACGCTGAGGGGACTCCCCCAAATCGTGTCCGCAAACGGAGGCGTAGGAGGATCCCACGACCATCCCAGGAGCCCCGGCGAGCAGGCACTCCAGCTGGTTGCAATCTGCCGGCACCACGAACCACCAAGGGACTTCCCCCCAGGCAAAACCTGCATAGCCGTCAAGCTCCCACTTCACACCGCTGGCAGCCTAACGAGGAAAGTACCCCATCGATTTACCCAGCAGGCAGACGTGGCCGGACTGTAGCAAACACAGCACCTGAGTATGAGGAGGCACGGAGCCGGCGGATCGGCCTGCTACTCTTAACCAGACTCCAGCTTGTCAAGGACAGGGCCTCTCCCTCTGCAGGCATCGGCTGATTAGGCCGCAGACCATTCTACAGCAAAGCTCCTGAGCATATTATGTTCCTACACACAGTTAAACATGTTTTTACTATCTAGTTTCTGCAGTTCCTGTATATGCTATGCTGTAGGCTACTTAATATATCCCAGTGGTAATTTTACCTTGTTATCCTAGCCATGTAAACAACATGTAATCTACTTTATTAACCCTGATTCCATCAACAATGATATTTCTATTAACTAAGCCTGTACCAGACTCATGTACCTAAGAAATGCATGTCCACATCTTATTAGCCCAACACAAATGTCCTGCTATGCTTTTCAAGATTATAATGTTCACACGCTTGTTCTCTTTTCCACTACTAAACTATGAAAAATGTGCAATCCTCACTAATACCATGTTACTGATACCCTATATTTGTTTTACCATACTTGAAAGAGCTGTTGTGGCATATGAAGCTTGACTGTTCACATTTGCACAAAAAATAAAGAATTATAAAAAAAAAAAATGTGCCATTGTGTTGTGATAAGTCACTGTGTGTTTCTTGAGATGGTTTGACTGTTTGTGATTTTATTGAGGTTTCACAACAATGTTATTGTGGTGACTGTATTGGCTGGTCCCAAGGGAATAAAGGTTTTGACAGTTCTTCTTGATCCCTCTAAACGTAGCCTTGTCTCGTTATTGGAGGGAGCTGTTATAATCACACTGGGGATTGCTATGCTCTGCATGCTCCCTTGAGCTTGAGTCACTTAGCTCTTTTAAGAGCTTGTTCCTGACACGCTCTCCTTGGAGGAGGGGTCTTCATCACACAGTCCTGGATGCTGGAGGTTCGTACAGGGTGGAAGGAAGAGTTCTTTCCCACACAGTCCTGGAGGACAGAAGCTGATCCAGGGTGGAAGGAAGACGGCGAGACTCCAGTCAAGATACGGCGGTTGCGGAGTCTGCGGTGGTTGTGGTGTCTGCTGCAGTGCTTGGAGTCCTCAGGAAGCGCTAGGAGCATCCATCAACGGAGGGTACTCGGTCGGAGTACAAGGAGCTCCGTTACACCTTTGTACCACCCTGACGGTTCAGGTAAGAGACAGTAGTGACTGAATTCTCACTGATTTGTTTTGGCTTTCTAAATTGAAAGCCAGAAGGGCATTCCATACAGCTTTCAATTCCCTGTAGTTTGAGGACCAAGCAGCTTCCGTTTGGGACCAGAAACCTCCTGTGACTGATGTGTCTATTTATGGAGACCCAGTTTCTTTGCTTGAATGAGAGACCCATTTTTCATGAATCGAGTCCATCCACAAATTCAGTTGAATTTATACTCTGTCTGAGATTTGAATCCCTTCATCCAGATCTTCACTTTTGGACCATTTTGAAGATGTCCCACTGCAGAGGTCTGATCTGAGATCTTGCCCACTTTACTGCCAGGATGGTGGATGTAAGGAGGACCGAACATCGATTCTTTTTCTGAAGAATACAAATCTCTAGTTTTATTCTTAGTTTCATTTTTGGCATAAAGATTTTTTTGAGCCACTGAATCCACCAGAAGGCCTAGAAAGAGTATTCATGTGGTGGGAAACCACAGATTTTTTTTTAATTTCTGAGCCTGCAAAAACTGAGTGGTAAGCAGAAGATTCCTTGCCAGCTGTTCCATTGATTCTGCCTTCAGCAGCCAATCGTCTAAATAAGGTACGACGGCAATGCCTTTTATTCTCAGTGCAGCTGTTAAAGGTAGAAGGATCGAGGATCAAAAATACGAGGAGCTGAAGTTAGGCCAAATGGAAGTGCCCTGAACTGAAAATGGAGAAGTTTTTGTTTGCCTGATTTTACTGCAAATCTGAGAAACCTTCTTGAGTTTACGGCCATAGGCACATAAAGATAGGCGTCCTTGAGATCTATTTTCACCATGCAATCATCATTCTGAAGAATATGAGTGACGGAAAGGATATTTCCCATGCGGAATCATTGGTACGGAATGCAGGAGTTGACTGTTTTTAGGTCTAGAATAGGACAAACACTTTTTTTTTTTTTTTTACACACACAAGAAACAGACGAGAGCATGCACCTTAAAACTCTTGGTGTTGTTACTTTTTCTATGACTCTTGTTTAGGAGGGTCAGTGAGAAGGGCTACTGACTTTTTTTTTTTTAATTGACACCAGGAATGTTGAAGGAGTTCTTTATTTATTCTGTAACCTTCTTCTATAGTATGCCATATCCAACTGTTGGAAGTAGTTTCTTTCCAATTTTGAACAAAGTATTTTACACTGCCTCCCACTCTTCTGGCGTCAATATTTCCTTCTTTTATTCAGGTACACCGAACCGGTCTTGTTTTGGTATTCTCCCCTGCCTTCACAAAATGGTTTCCGAAACCTCCTAGATTTATCTTGAAACCGAAATGATCTTTGACTCCTTTATTAAAACCTCTTAGAGGATTTTAATTCTCGTGGCAGGGCCTTTTTAGTATCAGCCATTTTTTCAATAATGTCTTCCAGAGAAGATCCGAATAGTTTGTTCCTCAAAAAGGGCAGTTCGCACAAATTCGCCTTAGATGCTGTATCTGCCGTCCAAGATTTGAACCACAGGGCCCTCCTGGCTATGTATGAAAGACCTATATCTTGAATAAATTCATTAGATAGACGTA
The DNA here is from genome assembly GCA_933207985.1 of Pelobates cultripes. Taxonomy (NCBI): domain Eukaryota; kingdom Metazoa; phylum Chordata; class Amphibia; order Anura; family Pelobatidae; genus Pelobates; species Pelobates cultripes. The sequence continues at coordinate 266,269,897 of OW240912.1, forward strand.
AAAGGTTAAATAAGTGTGACAGGTCTTTGTCTGATTTTTCTGCAACCATATCCTCCAACGAGAAGAGCCAGGCACCTTGCGCCTTTGCTACTGCTGCTTTACATTGATAACCTGCAGCCTGATAAGTCCCTCTGCACAATGTTTCTGCACACTTATCTGTAGGTTCCTTTAAACCTGAAACTTACCTTATAGGAATGGTGTTTTTTTTGGAGTTGGGCTTCTTGGATGTCAACCTTCGTTAGATCTTCCCATCTTTCTTCACTTTGCAACTTTAAAATCCCTTTAAAGTGTTTAGAAACAAAAGCTAGTCTTTCAGGATTTTTCCACTCCCTCTGGAGCAGCTCCAGAATTTTAGGATTAGTAGGGAAACCTTTGGCCTTACTTTTAGTGGGTTCCATTCCCTGAAATAAGGCAGCGACTTCCTTAACCAATTTTATTTATTTTAATTCCTCTGGAGGAAAACCTTCATCCAGGCTGGAGTCTAGGCTGGAAACTTCCGATCTCGAAGAGTTTGAACATTCACCTGAAGACATTTCTGCAACCTTTGGCATTCCAGATGTTTTGGACTACACCTCCCATTATTCTTTGGCAGCATTACAGGTGTAAGAGCATTATGGAGGATGTAGTCCACAACATCTGAAGTGCTGAAGTTTGCTCTAAGGTGTATTACCGAACCTTACAACAGCTGGATTTAACATATAAATTGAAAAGTACAGGAAAGGCTGAGATCAGGAATACAGAGTGTACGGAAACGGTAGGCAAGCCAAAGGTCAAGATAATAAAGCAGTCACAATAGTTAAGTAACAAGCCAAAGTCAAAATACACAATACCATGCGCTCTCTGATAACCACGACAGGGCACTGAGAAATGAACTATACAGGTTTATAGCCCAAGGTACTCTATGATAGGCTGCAGGGGAGCATGTGACATTGGAACGTGCGTGTGTGATATCACATGCACGCTCCCAATGTTTAGTGACTAAGGTGAGCACGAGGAGAGCCCGTCGGGAACGAGACAGAGCTCGGAGTAAGATTGGCGGGTGCCGCAGGCAAGTTGAAACAGTGGCGTTCCCATTTCCATGTGGAACACTGCTGCAACAAGATTTTCCGCTCTAACAGGAACGGATCCGGCGGGTGCCGTGACACAGGGTTTGCTGTAAGATTGCATATGAGGATATGTTACAGAGTAAGTTAGGATCATTTTATTACAGTTTTAGACATGAGAATATGTTTTATTATTTTTTTTAAAGCAGGTCTTCGGGCCGCAGGTTCTATCTGCAATCTCTCTCGTTCTTCCCAACTTCCTCATCAAGACCCTCATACGACAAAGGCTCGGACAGAGCGATAGGTGCTAGAGGACGAGGCCGTGGTCACTTTTTCGGCAGGTGAGCCTTACATGGTCTGCTCCTATTACCAATGTTACTGCAGGCAGGTTGTCCCTCAGTTTTCAGAACTGGGAGGCAATCACCACGGACGCATGGGTTTTGTTGTGCGTTCAGGGATACGCCATCGAATTCCATACATGACCCACTCTGGCTTCCCGCCCTCCTCTGCTACATATGTCAAAGGAGCACAGTCGCCTTATAGATGAAGAGGGTCAATTTCTTTGTCCGGACGGAACTGGGTTCTTCCGCAACATCTTCCTGGTACAGAAAAAGACAGGAGACTAACGACCCGTCATCAGCCTTCGGCAACTTACCGGCTATATGGTGTATCGACACTTCAAGATGGAGTGAATTCACATGCTTCGGGAACTCTTTTTTGACCGACGACTGGTTCACACGACTCGATCTTGGGAGAGTCGATGTTTCCGTTTTTTTTTCGTTTGGATGTGACTGGTTTCCGGTTACGGTTCGTTTGGAGGTGACTGGTTTGCCAGTTCATGTGTCTGCTGTTCAGCCTCAGCTCGGCGGTGCTTCAAGAAACTGCAGAAGCCGATAATGGCCCATTTCAGAGCAATGATTATCTACCTGGACAAAGTATCCAGACTGCGCTTGCATCAGACGCAATTTGCTGTTCACTTTCTGGAGTCTTTGGGCTTCGTGGTGAACAGAAAAGTCAGCACTCGTCCCATTCCAAGCCGTGCAGTTCCTCGAGTTCGAGAGACTCTGTGAACTGCGTTCTACGCCTGCCAACCTTGAAGATTCTCAATACTGAAGGAATTGTGCAAAGTGGTATGCAAACACTTCGTTCCTCTGCGTCTCCTCTCATCGATTCAAGCTATCTTTCCAGGCTCGCTACACTACCGAGCCATGCAACGGTTGATCGGATACCCCTGTCAGAGGAGGTGCGGTCAGAACTTCGCTGGTGGTTATGGCACATGGAAGCCTGGAATGGCAAGATATTTGTGTGTGAGCCTGTCAGAGCGTGTGTGTATGTGTGTGTGTGTGTGTGTGTATGTATGTATGTGTATCGTTATGATCTCAGCTAAGGCAATGCTTTCCCTTAGGAGAGCATTGGGAGGATTTTGCGCATGCGCAGCAAATGTACCAATCTGCATCTCCTCATAGAGATGCATTACATTAATCAAGCTCTATGATGAACATTCAGCGCCTCCATGCAGAGCTTGGAGACACTGAACCAGGGTGCTGCACGTGGTGCAGCAGTGACCCAGGACTCTCTAGTGGCCATCTGAGTGACTGTAATTAGAGGTGTTACTAAGCAGCAAAGCAAACTCTGCCTTTTTGTGGAAAAGGCAGTATTTACACTGAAACGCCTGCAGGGACAGGCTATAGACACCAGAACAACTACATCAAGCTGTGTTGTGGTTCTGGTGACTATAGTGTACCTTTAAGAATTGCACTCTCTCGTTGAAAATTACTGGCTCCTAACTTTTTTAGCTGGCTCCTATATTCCAAACAAATTTGTCAAGCCCTGGCTTATATTATGTGGTTATTATTGTGGACATCTTGTCACTTCAGATGTCTTTCACTACTTTTTGTTTCCTTTCAGTGTGATCGACTTCTCCACGCGATTGGATCTGTTTACGTTATGTTTCCGGTCATCTATTTTTTAATTCTGGATGTTGTTTGCTGTTTCGTTATCCTTCAGGACTTTGTTTTGTTCTAGACTGTGTATATTGTTCGCTACAAAGAAAGAGGAAGTGATCAGACTGGCAGGGTCTTTTTTTCAGATTAGTTTCTGCTCTGATCTGTGCTGCTGGACTTTACGGTAAAGAGTTATGCAAAATATTCGCCTCCTATCATTACAAAAATTATTATAGGTACACTATGTTAGTATAATCTAGAATTACTAGCAGAGTTAACTCCACCTCTAGTGACTGTCGATTTTTTTGTTACCAGCTCTGAATGAGGACATCCAGCGTCAGCTAAAATCCAATAGGAAAGCATTGATTCAATGTTTTCCTATGGGGTAGTCCTAATGCGATTGCGGAGGCACGTCCTCCTGACGAAGCGCAGAAGGTCATCAGCGCTGGATTCAGTTAAGTTCCAGAAGTGTTTTTAACCATTTCTACACTGCAGGGGGAACAGAGGAGGCACGAGAGCGAGGAGGGTACCATAGTGCCAAGAATAAAACGCTTTGTATTCATACCACTATAGTTTCCTATTAAGGAGTTAACATTGCTTGTAAGACATGAATATATTCTAGTATTTGGCACAGAGAACTACTACTACTGAGAAATATTGAGCAGTTATATATTTTAACAATTACATAGGACTTAATGAGCTACAAATAAGTAAAAGACATCAATATAAAAAAAAATAAAAAATAAAAAATAAAACTTGCAACCGCAAGACACCCTTGACCATCAACCACAAACACGGCCACCCCCGCAAACAAACACAAGCACAACACACATACCACCGGACAAAACCACCGCTATACTATACGAATAGCAACAACACAGACACCGAGGGCCGTAGGGGCCGTCAACCCTGTACAACAACTCTAAACGGCAGTCTACATATTGCCCTCAGACTAAACTCCATGACAACACACAGGAAGGCAGCCCGGCACTCACGGAAAAAATAAACCCTAAATATATCACCCACATGGGTATCAAATACACAACAACACAGACCTACCAGGAGAGACACAAGAAGCAACTGTCAAATAGCTCAAACCACAACTCTCTCTATCACCACCACAAAGGTTTAGATACAGACAGCTGCCGACTGGGAATTTGTTACCCACCTACCCCCTCTGTACCCCACTGACCCAAATGGTATACAAGAACAAACTGTATTACTGTATGACAAACACTACCAATTTGTGTATTGAAGACAAAATGTACGATAACCCATGCTACCCAAACTTCTTCCTTCTGTACCCCTTCCCCCAGAAAATCTTTAAAATAAAGAATTAAAATTAATTTAAAAATTAAAATTGAAAAAAAAAAAAAAAAAAACAACAACAACTTGCACCTGAATGTGACCACACAGCAAGTACAACAAAAAACACCAAGGCAGTGATATTCTGGTAGCATAATTAATTTGGAAGACTAAAGCACAAAGGGCTGCAGCTCAAAGCTATATTCTGTTCTGGAACTGACAGATCATGGAAAGCCCTCAGTAAGTCCCTGGCATTCAGCAACAGGTCACCTGGCAGCAATACTATTCCAGAGGCCACAACAAGCTTAAAAGTGTCTGAAATCACTGCCACACCACAAGCATTTTACAGGGATTCCTACAGAACCAAGACTTCCTCTAAACGTGACTCACTATGATGAATCTTAGCTTGTTTTCATTTCAATTTGTGTAAAAAAATAAAATAAAAAATAAAAAAATCAAGAGGACCTTAGGAATATAGTGAAAGTCAAAATAACATTCTGTAAGATATATACTAATTAAAGACATGTAAAAGAGTCACTCCATACTTATTAGCAACTTTATCTTGCTGAAAAGCTTTATGTGTGAAGAGTGTGTACTTTTTTCAATTTTGCAAAAAGTGCAGATGTCAATAGAAATTTACTTTTATAAATTTACCTGGTTACACCCCCTTGGCTTACAAGCAGACAACAGATAATGTTACTTCCTCGTTTTGTTAGCTCAATGTAGGGAGCTCAAGAGGCAGCAATTGCCCAGAGCACCTGACTTACAAAGACTTCTCATGGAGCTGTACTAGGACAACTACAGAAATTCTAGCCCCACCCCTTCTAAGTCTGGGTAGGGTTAGAAGGGGAGAGCTTGCAAAGGCAGCAGACTAGAGATCTGCAGCTTTTACAAGGTTATTTTAGATACCAATTATGCCATTGATTTAGCTTTTTAAATGGAAATTACGTTGCTAATCATCCATTACTTGTGGTAAAAAATTTTAAGTGATGCTTATAGAGCTTAGGGGGAAACTATAGTGCTAGGAATACAGTCCATGTAATGCAATGTAATTATTGCAGTTTCTCAATAACGGCAATAATTATAACAGTTTGGTTAAACTGACAGGGGCACTGTACACAGGCCACTTCAATAAGCTGAAGTGGTCTCGGTGCCTATAGTGTCCCTTTAAAAGGGGCATGAAGAGTACACAAATAACAGGTATTAATTCTGTAAATAAGTCAACAGTTTGGTTAACACACATACAGCACACAAAGGCAGTATTAGTTGCCAAGGTAAAAGGAGAGCAACAAATGAAACACGGCAAGAGCTATGGGGATACAAGAGAGGGGTCTGTGCCCAGTTACAGTAATCCATTGCTAGAAAAAGGGGTAAAGGAGTGTTGCGAAAAGCACATTTACGAGAGAAGCCAGCAGGCTCCATGAATAAAACAAAACACAAAAAGGAGAAGTAGTTGCAGTGTGCTGAGCAAACCTAAACCAATATACTATGTACTTTTGTACTTTGTATTATTCACAATAAAATTATATATCATCCTAGGACATGGATTATGTAATTAAATCATACTGGTTTCACCATTTGTGGTAAACCACTAAAGGCACATAAAAGAGGAAGCCATGTCATATTCTTCTAGAAATAAAAGGTTTGTCTTGCACATAATACAGAAATAAAATGGCGAAGCTTCAAAAAAGGCCAGTATGGTATGCATACAGCTTATTTCATAACTCAGCTTTTTTCTGAAAGGCATTTCTCTTATTTTGCACAATATTTGTTGTTTCTCCTACAGATACTTGGAACTGCGATAGAGACCAACTTCTTCAAAGCATACAAAAAAACTATTTTAATAAACAATTCTCAACTTTCCTTCGTGTTCCCGCGAAGCCTTCTTTCACTTTTCCCGAACGTACTGTCATTTAGACAGAAAGCTGGCGAAACTACCAAATTGTGTCCTAACAAAATGAGAACAGTTTCTCCATTCGTATTCGGGCGCAATTCGGGATTTTGTTCGGATCGAAATTTCATTAGAATGAATGCAACTCAGATTCTATTCGTGCCGCGGCTGCATCTTGCAGCCACTGTATTAGGGCGCTATCTAGCTATCTAGCAAAATGCTGATGGATCTAAATTGGTCTTTCAGCCAATTTTACTAATACTAAGTAAAAATTATTTAGTATTACTAAATGCTGCCCCTACTAGCTATACGGTGAGTAGGGGCATGTCTACTAAACAGTGAGCAGTCAGTGGCTGCTCACTTAAAAATAAAACAAAAAAAACAACGAAAAAAAAACCCAGTATGTGTGGGGGCTATTAAACTGAAGGGGGACCTAGCGTCCCGTCCTCCAGGCCCCCACCCCTGAGTGGCGGTTGGGGTCCCTAAATAACAATAAGGGGGGGGGGACCTATTGTCCTCCTCCTCCCCCTCTCCCAGCAGCGGGTGGGGGCTCTAAATAACAATGAGGGAGGGGGACCTATTGTCCTCCTCCTCCCCCCCAACCCCCATCCCTGAGTGGCAGGTGTGGGCCTTAAATTAAAATGTTACTCACTCCCCCACCCCCCCCCTCTGACCCCCAAGGTGGTCTTTCCCCACAACCAAAACAAAAATAAACTCCTACCTACCCCTCTCACCCTAAAAATAGTGAGGGGGAGGGGAATAAAAACTCAGTACCTGTAAAGAAAATAAACCTTACCATTTGATGCCTTCTATTTTCAAAGATCTTCATTTCTCACCCCAAAAAAAGGCCAAATAAAAATTCATAATAACCGAACTTGGAAAAAAATAAAATAAAATAAATCTGAGCGGCAAAATAAATAAATTAATTAAAAAAAAAAAAAAATATTCAGACGAAAAAGAAAAAACCCAACACTAAAAAAATTATCCATCTTCACCCATGGAGGGCACCGCACAGATTGAGCTCAGCAGGGTGGGTTAAGGCTTATAAAGCCTTCCCACGCCCTGCAATTAGGCTCAGAGCACTCTGATTGGTTGGTTTAAGCCAACCAGAGTGCTCTGACAGGTAAGTCTCTAAATTTACCTGTCACGGCACTCTGGTTTGCTTGAAATCCAACCAGAGTGCTCTGTGTCATTTGAACTTTTCCCACCCTGTGTAAAATGACTGATTGGTTGGATTTCAAGCAAACCAAATCAGAGTGTTGTGACAGGTAAATGTAGAGACTTATAACATATTAGTGATAATAAAATTACCACAACAATACAACACCCAATGTGACACTTATATGGATATACTTTCCAATAATTGTTTAATATAGAGACTTACCTGTCAGAGCGTTCTGAGCCTAATTCTAGGACGCGAGAAGGCTTCATAAGCCTTTTCTCGCCCTGCGGAGCTCATTCTGCATGGTGCCCTCCATGGGTGAAGATGGATTTTTTTTTAGCGTCGTTTTTATTTTATTTTTTACAAGTTCGGGTATTATGGATTTTTATTTGGCCCTTTTTGAGGATGAAAAATTAAGATTTTAGAAAAAAAGAAGGCATCAAATGGTAATGCTTATTTTCTTTACAGGTACTGAATTCTTTTATTCCCCCCTCAATATTTTTAGGGTGATGGGGCTAGGTGGGTGTTTATTAATTTTTGTTTTGGGGGGGAGGAGGGGGTGGAGGAGGGAGGGGATAGAAACATTTTAATTTAGGGCCCGCAACCGCCGCTCAGGGGTGGGGGCCGGTGGGAAGGACAATAGGTGTGTCCCCCTCCCACATTGTTACTTAGGGCCCCCACACACCGTTCAGGGGTGGGGGCGGGATGCTAGGTCCCCACTTCAGTTTAATAGCCCCCACTCGCACGGCATGGGTGGGGGCTCGGGAGGGGGGATACTAAGGAATTTTGTTTTTGTTTTTAACTCTATAGCGAGTAGAGGCAGCATTTACTAATACTAAGTAATCTTTACTTGGTATTAGTAAATTTGGCTGAAAGACCAATTTAGGTCTTTCAGCATTTTGGTAGATAGCCCCTAATACCATGGGAATTAGGGAGTTACCTACTAAGCGGCTGCAAGATGCAGCCGCAGCACGAATAGGCTCGGAGTTTCATTCAATCGAATGAAATTCCGATCCGAACAAAGTCCCGAATTGTGTCCTAACACAAATGGAGAAACTGTTCTCATTCTGTTAGGACGAAATTCGGTAGTTTCGCCGGCGTTCTGTCCAATTGACAGGACGTTCAGAAAAAGTGAAAGAAGGCTTCGCGGGAACACGGAGGAAAGGTGAGAATTGTGGGGAAATTGCTCTGACCATCAGAATTGAAGCACACTTTGCTCCTACGCTGGTCAGAGATGGTCAGGTGTAGGAAACCTCAATAAGACAAATAGTCCCTAAGAAAACTAGAGCAGACAGGAAGAAATGAAGAACACATCCTGAGAGAGGAAGAGAAGAGGAATCGATTAAAGAAAGGCAAGTTCGGCATGACAGTGCCGCTTTACGCTGAAGTGGTTCTGGTGATAATAGTGTTACTTCAAATATAATGAGTGGGGTATAAAACTATCTACAGTCTACAGCGAATAACAAGTCACTTAAAAAATAAAAAAAATATTTAAACAGTTGGGCCAGCAAGAAATGAAGGGGCTCTTTAAATTACAAGCGTTATATCCTAGGGCTGGGGTCAGCAACATATTGCACTCGAGGTGCATTTGCATGACACTCAAGACTGCCAGAGTCAAATGGGCTCCAGCCTCTCAGGAGTCTTAGTGGTTATCTGCTAATGCAAACCAAGTATTGATTACAGGTGGTGAGGGACAATCTTCAAAATATGCATTGCAGCACTTAACAGGAATCCGCACTGGAGTAGAGCAGCCAGCAGCAGTTATCACTACTATTACCCTTGACCCGTACCTGGCTAGCCCTGTTCCCTCTGGACCACAAAAAAAAAAAAAGCAACTCACATGTGATATATGTGATATATTATCCACAGAATTCCACTAGCAGCCCCCATACACAGCAAACTTTCATTAGTATCATACACAATGCCACTCAGGAGGGGACTGGGCATATCCCGGGACAGAAAATAGTGGTGTAGTACATACGATATTTGGTGGACTTTAATAGCTCTGGTATATATGCTGCTTACCGTTTGATCCCAAAGTAAGAGTCATTTAATTCACTTGTAAGTGTGGCGGCATCTGGCTTCTAAATTTTCAGTTTCAAGAAGCATGGAAGTTTAACCCTCTTGAGGTAAGAGTGCACCAGGGTGCCTCCTTGCACCATAGCTTCATTTAGATGCACTTGTTATGGTGCCTAAACTGTACCTTTAAGCGCATAACTTTAAGCGTTAACGGTTTTCTGGTTTTTCTTTTGTTTTTTTAAGTTCTTTATTTTCATTGTGCAAAGTGAGGTACAAACATGTCTGCATGCCACGACAGCGTTTACAGACTTTTCATAACTAACCATCTGTGACATTAGATTAAGGCAGCACTTTTTTTTTTTTTTTAATTTTTTTTTTTATAGGTTAGTGTATTTCTGCGTAGGTCAGGTTAGTGAATACGAGTATCAATGACAAGAAGTGTGTTCATATAAAGTGAGGTGTCATGACTTATGTAGTAGCTTTCAGTTACAATAGGTTAGGATGTTAGAGTCGCTTAGCTGGTCCGAGCATGTTATGGTCTTCATACTCGTTATGTTGGGTCTCTATTAGGCGTGTGGAATATTTAAATATGGTGATTGGGAGCTGAAGTATCTTTGCGAGGAGTCTATAGAACGAGTTCCCCCCCAGAAGGGCCATGTGGTTGGGAACATGTGGGCTAGTGAGGTAAGTACCTCTATATATATATATTTATATTTATGATTTAATGGCACTTCTGGGGGGGAACTCGTTCTATAGACTCCTCGCAAAGATACTTCAGCTCCCAATCACCATATTTAAATATTCCACACGCCTAATAGAGACCCAACATAACATATATCTCCTGTAGCTAGGAACATAAAATAACATCAAACATGGAGACATATCAAAGTATAACTGTGCCATCAGAAATATCTACTATGGAGGGAACTGCGGTCTGCAGGTGAAGTGTGCAGGTGAAATGTCCCCACTTTAGGCAGGTTAGTCCCCGGATAGCTCGGTCAGGTCTTTTCTTTTGGGGGTGTAAGTCGTTATTGTGCTCTGGGAACAAATTCTGGCATCCCCGAGGAGTCTAGCTGGGACAGATCCGATGTCGTCTCTCAGTGTGAGTCCGCTAGGCCCAGTTTGCGGAGGAGGAGTTTCCAGCTCGGAGAATCCGCGGGCTCGGTGTGTTGTGCCCTGATGTTGGAACAGGATCATTCTTGGGGTCCCCCACTGGTACTGGGTGCCGTTGTCTCGGGCGATGGTAGGAGAAGTTGCAGGGCCATGCGCCATTCAATGGTGCCTTTTGTAAGGTCTGGGAACAGTGACAACGTGGCTCCCTCGAGTTGTAAGGGAGTCTTCTCCGGGCAGCCGCCAGCAAGAGGGTTTTTATCTTGTACGGATTGAAAGTGGACTATCACGTCCGTGCGAGCTGTGTGCGGTGCAGTCGTCAGCTTTGGCAGTCTGAACATGCCGTCCAGCCGCATCACCTTGGCCTGTTTGGGTGGCATCAGGGTGCCCAGCATACATCTGACAAAATGAGGCAATTCTGTGAGGCCTACTGTGTCAGATATACCTCGTATTTTAAGGTTATAACGCCTCCTTTGATCTTCGAATGAGTCAACCCTGTCACTGGTGGCTCTTTGTTATTTCTCGATTTCGGTTATTTTATTCTCCATAGACACCATTTTCTGGTCATAAGAGCTTGATGAGGCCTCCAGCTGGGTGATCCTTGATGTGACGCAGTCTATTGACTCTTTAATGCCAGCCATGTTTGTTGCGATGTTTTTCGGCTAGCATACCCCTTAGCTGGGTGGCCGTTAACGGGTCTCCAGTGGCGGTTTGCTGGGGCTTAGTTCTGGCTTGTGGAGCGCTCATCGCCCCCAGGTCTGCGTCGTACGACTCATCGCCTGAGGAGTAGGAAGGCTCCTCATCCTCCATCGCCATTTTGTTCCATATTGGAGCCTGCGAGCGTCGGGGCAGCTATCCTATGTCTTGGCTCAGGGGGCTTTTGTCTGCTCTCGGTTTCTTGTTTTTTTGGCCCATAGCCCTCCAGTGTGTGGGGGGAGGGAGGGGGGGGTTGGTGATTTTGATATTAGCCTGTTTTGGGGTTTTAATTTGCAGTTTTCCTCTCATGAGGCCTAGAGCTCGAGTTGGCATGTCTTCTCCGTGAATTCACTTTAACCCTTTTTCTGTTTTAAATACATACATATCCACAGAATTGCTTTTAGAATCTCACTTATTTGCCTCTCATAGCCTTACTATCAAAAATAGCAAACTGCCGGCACATACATTTAAAAATAAATAAAAATAAAACAAATTTGGGTATATCACAAGGACAGTGTTTGAGACTAAAAAATTGACAAACATCTGCACTTCAGAATTTATTTCAATGCTCAAACTTTAGCAATGTTTTTATGATGATAACGCTGCTGGGTCTCCTATTTACTACTATAATGTCTTAAAAGCATAGAATTTTGCAGGGCTAACCATACAGATATCTTTGAGAATACCAAATAAAATAAGGATTGTCTTGGAAGCAATAAAGTTTTGACTTTTTAAATATTTTATTAAATAAAAATTTAAATAGACAAAACTGTAATAATCAATTACAATCATTTACAGCAGAGTTTATAAGTATCTGCAGGCAATATCAGTAAAACAGAATAAAATACTCTTGAACATTTCAACTTCTCAGTCATGATAAAATGGAGCAACTTCCATGTCTCCTACTCTGTTACTGTTTGTTGGTAGATTTTTAAATCTCTTTAGAAACCTTAGTTCTTTATGAATGATATTAATATTGTTGAATAATATGCTGCTACATTGTTGACAAATGCATCAGCAAGCAGGAACAGTGGTCAGCAGTCTAGGCAACACTTCAGATAATTTCTTGATTCCACACAAGTAACCAGAACCATGGTCACAAAATTGAATAAAATAAAAAGGATCTATGACTCTGTCTAAACAAAAACTGCATGTCATGATCTTTGCAAGGCTACGCCTTATTACTAAACAGATAAGCAATCTAGCGTAAGTAACAAATCTTGAAACCCTGAACAATAGAAAAATTGAATATATCTGAAGTGTAATTTTACACTTAATTTTGTACAAACAGGTGTACAATTTGAGAGATCCACAGGATGCCTTTAACACACAATGTCTGTTGCCAACCGTTAAAAATGCTGTCAACAGCATCTCGGTTTTCAGCTTAAGACAAGAAAAATTGAAGAAACAAAAAAGAAAAAGTGACAGTCACTAGAGGTGCTTCATGTGTGCAGCACCTTCATTCAGCATCTCCACACTCTGCATGGCGGCACTGAATATTCCCCATTGAGATGCACTGATTCAATGCATCGTTTTGAGGAGATGCTGATTGGTGCAGGGTTTTGCAGCCCTATGGGAAATCCTATGGGAAAACATTGGATTGGCTGAGATCAGCCATAGAATCAGGACCAGTTGAGGGGAGAGCAGCACGGCATGGGAAAAGCTGGTGAGTAAAGACACCATTCCCTTGCGAACGGAAGGGGACTAATCACCGAAACACACACACGTATACCATGACTGACAGACCCACACTGACACAGACTCATATTATTGCGTGTTTTAATGCCTGTGGGGTCCAGTGAGCGACCGGCTGGTAAATTGTGCATGTGGGCAGCAAGTTGCAGGATTATGGAGGCAGGCAGCATGCTGGGGGGTCGTGGATGCGGGTAGCAAGGAAGCGGTGATGTTCCTGCTCTGCTCCCCCTCGCCTATTTTAAATAGGTAATGCCAGTCTATCGTCCCAACAGATAGTAAGGTAATATTTACCTTGCAGGGTTAACTCCTCCTCTTGTGGCTGTCTACTAGACAGCCACTAGAGGGCACTTCTGGGTTTATAGCACACATTGTGTGTGCTATAGCGTCGCTGGACATCCTCACGCTATGTGAGGACCTCCAGCGTCGCTGAAATCCCCATAGGAAAGCATTGAAATCATTTTCAATGCTTTCCTATGGGGAGGTCTAATGTGTGCGCGCGGCATTGCTGCGCATACGCATTAGGTTTTCCCCCGCCGCTGGCTGCGCATGCGCAATAGGTCTCCCCTGCCGGATGACGGCGGGGGAGGGACATTGGCGCTGGATACAGTTAAGTCACTGAAGGGGTTTTAACCCCTTCAGCAACCTGGGATGGGGGGTGGGAGGGAGAGGGGACCTTCAGACTTTTTGCAGTAACAGAGAAAAGGCGGTGTTTACATTACAGCCACTTGCCTCCACTTGCAACTTTACTATGTGAAAGCAATGTGGTTGGCTCAGATCACTTCTGATGATGTCAGTCAAGGAGGCAGAACCAGCAACAGCCTAGAATTATGGTAAGATTGTACTATACAGTATATAGGGGGCAATGGGGGTAGATAGGGATAGTGTTTTTAACACTTTAGAGTCAGTACTACATGTTTGTGTTCCTGACCATATAGTTTGCCTTTAAATTTTATCTATATAATTTGAAACCTCTAAATATAGAAATCCACATTTTTATTGTTCTCACATCTTTATTGTTCCTCTGCTGCA